>JADLZL010005531.1:0-179692 GCA_015844335.1 Chrysopogon serrulatus | reverse complement strand
GTACATGGCCACTTTTTTTTTTTTTTTTTTTCCTTTTTTTTAAAATTTTTAAGGAGGTAAACCCTGCTTCTATAGAAAGCGCCAAATCACGATTACACATTGCTATGACTATGGCACAAGCTTGATAGAGAAAGCATACAAAAGAAGTTACTGACGACAACGCTAGCGGCCTTACAAAAGTCTACTGCAGCTTGCCCAAAACCTTCTCAGAAACAGAAACTACTCAACCACTAGACCCATCCCCTGCAAGAACCTGACGCTAAACAAACATCGGAAGAAAACAGAGAACAGCTACTCTTCGCAACAGGCTCCTTAGCCTTTTCTTTTTTGTTTCTTTCTTCTTTCTTTTTTTTTTTTTTTTTTTTTTTTTTGAGGAAAGGCTCCTTAACTTCATAGAAGACCTTCCACCTCCGTTCCGTATCATCAGTTGATTCAGTTTGCCGCCAGAAACTGTGCAGCCCAAGTCTTCATGGTCTCGATCATGATGTCCAAGAACTTGGCATCTCGTCCCCTTTAATAGAATGTGCCATTTCTGTAACGAAGAAAATAACTTGTAAAAGATTTCCTTCGAGGACTCCTAAGAAAGACTTTTCTATGCTCATTTATTTTGTATGGTCCAAATACCCCACATAACGATCGAGAAAATAAACATTTTAACATGGTAATTGTGAGAGCCCAGGGCAATCCATTCATCAAAGACTTCCTGTAAGTTCTATGGATCTTTGATCCACCCCCAAAGCTTCTTTTAACTTGTCTCAGGTTCCCTCCAGAACATATATATATATATATATTTTTTTATGAGAACGTGCAGAGGTCATATGGTTTGTAAAACAAACCAGAGCCAAAAACTAGGTACTTATGCAGCACGCAGAGGCGCTCGATGCGCAGCACCACTGTGGAAAGGGGCTAGGCCAAATTCTGGATCCGACTAGGCTAGTTTCATCGGGGCCTCTAATGAATGCTCAGTCCCAAGAGATGAAGAGATCCATCGGTCGGAGCAAGGAGTGTGTTTTGCTTCCTCTAAGAACTACTCCATCCATTCTCACATGCATATAAAGATTCAAATTTAGCTTTTACCAATAATTTAGATAGCAGTTTTAATTATTATAATACAAACTTGATACTGTTATATTTGTAATTAAATATACTATTAAATTATCATAAATTTCTAAATACAAATAATATAATAGAATATAATATGAAATAAATAAATAATTAAAGTGTAATTTAGTAGATCATGCTCTATTAAACTGTGTCATGCAAAGAGAATGTGGGGGAGGAAGGAAGAACAGAACACAAACTATCCACGGAAATCATCCATTGTGATTTCCCTATCTTGTACCCCCCGAGTCTCTTTTCTTCTTTACATGTGAATCCTTCCTAGCTCCCTTCTATCTGTATATATATGTCACCCCTGGCCGCCGGCGAGGATCGCCGGGACGTGAGCAGCAAGTAGATCGCCGGACTCGGCTAAGCCACGAGGAACACCTCTGGCACTTTTCTATTTCTTATCAGAATTAAACTTGTTCTCGTCTTACACGCAATGTATTTTAAGGTAGTGCATTACAGCCCACTGGTCCCCTGGACCCATATGTCATAAGCTATTACAAAAAACGTAAAGATAGAATACGCTATCTCAACTGTGATACATCACGCCTGCGTGCGCTCACTCCTGAGCCATGACATCTCCCCCTGCCGAAGAACCTGCTTGTCCCCAAGCAGGAGCGTCTGGGAACCTTGAACGTATCACGTTGTAGTCTTCCCACGTTGCCGATGTTGGTGGTAAGCCTTGCCAGGTGACGAGAACTTGTGGAATTGCTGAGTTTCCCTTCTTGACCCCTCCTCCGCTCCAAAGACCGATTCTCGTAGAGCATTCAACGCCTGCAAGTCAGTTAGCACTGGAAGTGTAGAGAACACAGGTGTGTAATCTGGAGTATACAGTTTCAGTTGCAAAATGTGGAATACTGGGTGGATTTCACTGTGAGGTGGTAATTCTAGTTTGTAAGCAACTGTACCCACTCGAGCCAAGATCTTGTAAGGCCCATAGAACTTCTGGGCAAGCTTTGGAAATGGCCGATTCACCACTGAGGATTGAGTGTACGGCTGCAGTTTTAAGCAAGACTTGATCACCAACCGCAAACCGCCTGTCGGTCCTTTTCTTGTCGGGCCGCGAGCCATGCGGTTTTGGGCTTGTTCCAGCGTTGTTTCAAGAATCAAGATGTTTCTCCCTCGCTGATCACCTCCCAGACGCACGATGGTTCAAGCATCAACCGAACCGGTGCTGCCCCCAGATTAGGATCATATCCATACAAAGCCTTGAAGGGTGAGCAGCCCAAAGAGCTATGATATGCAGAGTTATACCACAGTTCAGCTAGGGATAACCATGACCTCCATGCCTTGGGTGAGTCTTGCACAGAACATCTGAGGTACATCTCCAAACACTGATTAACTCTTTCAGTTTGGCCGTCTGTTTGAGGGTGGTATGCAGTTGTGAGGGAAAGATTCACCTTGTACAGCTTGAAAAGTTGTTTCCAGAATGTGCTAACAAAGATGGTGTCCCTATCACTGACTATTGACTTAGAAAGACCATGAAGCTTCACCACATTATCCAAGAAGAGCTGAGCAATGGTCATGGCATTATATCGGTGCTTCACTGCTATGAAATGTGCAAATTTAGTGAGCCTATCCACCACCACCATAATGACACTGTACCCATCAGATTTGGGTAGACCCTCCACAAAGTCCATAGACAAATCTTGCCACACCCCCAGAGGAATTGGCAAGGGCTGCAGCAGTCCTGCAGGTGCTCATGGGAATGCTTGACACATGTTGACGAATGCCGCACCGCTTGATATAATTGTCTACATCGGTCTTCATGCCTTTTCAAATAAACAGTTTCTTCAGCCTGTTGTAAGTGGCAGTGACACCTGAATGACCACCAATGGCACTTGAATGAAATGCTGAGATGAGTTTAGTTTGCAATGCAGTATTCTGCCCAATCCATATGAGGTGGTGCTGTCTAATGATTCCGTGGTCAAGGCTAAATCCCTGTGCATCTGGACTAACAATAGCCAGTTGTGCCAGTAGCTGCTGTGCTTTGTTATCAGTAGCATAGGAGTTGAGGACCTCCTGCACCCACTGAGGTTGAACTGTGGCCACAGCTTGCAATGCCATCATGTGGGCTACTCTTGAGAGTGCATCAGCAGCCAAGTTTTCCTTGCCTTGCTTATATATGATTTTGAATTGTAAGTCCATCATCCTTGTCATGGCCTTTCTTTGAAGCTCAGAATGAAGATTCTGTTCATTGAGATAGGAAAGTGACCTATGATCAGTTAAAATGAGAAATTCCTGTCTTTGTAGGTAAGGTCTCCACCTTTCCACTGCCATAATGAGGGCCAAAAACTCCTTCTCATAAATGGACAGGTGTTTGTGTTTTTCTCCCAATGCCTTGCTCAAGTAGGCTATAGGCTGTCCTTGTTGCATCAAGACTGCACCAATACCATCTTGACAAGCATCTGTCTCAATAGTGAACTGCTTGTGAAAGTTTGGCAATGCTAGGACAGGTGTGTGTGACATTGCAGTTTTCAGGGAGTCAAAAGCTTGTTGTGCCTCAGGTGACCACTGGAATTGCTTCAATCTTAGAACAGCAGTCAAGGGCTTGGCTAGAATTCCATAGTGTTTCACAAATTTCCTATAATAGCCTGTCAAGCCAAGGAATGCCCTGAGCTCAGTCATGCTTGTTGGAGTAGACCAATGCAGCATTCTTTGAAGTCTTTCTTTGGATCTGTGGCTACCCCTTTATCTCGAGATGATGTGTGACCCAAGTATTCCAGACTTGACTGCAGAAAAGTGCATTTGGAAGTTTTGAGGTACAGCTGATTAGCTCTGAGCACCTCAAAGACTTGCTGAATATGTTGCAGATGATCCTCCTTTGTTGCACTATAAATGAGTATGTCATCTAGAAATACCAGAACAAACTACCTCAAGAATGGTTGCAAAAGATGATTCATGATGCACTGAAAAGTGGCAGGAGCATTAGTTAAACCAAATGGCATCACCCTGAATTGATAGTGGCCCTGGTGTGTTTTGAAGGCAGTCTTGAACTCATCACTAGCCAACATTCTTATCTGATGATAACCAGCTCTCATATCCAACTTTGTAAACCATTTTGCCCCTGACAGTTCATCCAAAATCTCTTCTACTATTGGCATGGGGAATCTGTTCTTGATGGTCAGATTGTTGAGTTTTCTGTAGTCCACACAGAATCTCCAGCTGCTATCTTTCTTCTTGACCAACAACACAGGTGAGGCAAAAGGACTATGAGAAGGAACAATGAGACCTGCTTCCAAAAGCTGTTTTACTTGCCTCTCAATTTCTGTTTTATGGTGAGGTGAGTAATGGTATGGTCTAGAGTTCACAGGGACCGCATCAGGATAAAGAGGCACAGCATGATCATAAGCCTTTTGTGGAGGTAGTTGGGAGGGTTCCTGAAATAAATCTACATACTGAGTCAAGAGATGCTGAAGCTCTTCTGAGTTGCCTGCTTCAGTGTTTGAGGGACTTTCAGGTGCTGTAGTATCCATTATGACTAAAGCCCATATATCATTTCCTTGATTGGACTTGTACACCTGTTTGGCAGATATGGCACTCAGAGATAGCTGTGCTGGTAAGACCCCTTGAAGAGTGACAGTCTTATTGTGATGCTGGAATTGCAATGTTTTGGCCTTCCAATCACACTGCATGGGGCTATGTTGCTGCAGCCAATCGAAACCCAGGATAGCATCATATGGAAGGTTGTTTAAGACTAGCATATCTGTGGCAAATGTATGTCCTTGTATATACCAATGCAGGTCCAGGACCTTAGATGCTACTGGCATAACATGACCATTTGGAAGTTTCACTTTCTGTTCAGGCACTGAAGTTGTAGGGAGATGGCACAACTGAACAAAGTTGGTGCTGATGAAGCTATGACTACTACCAGTGTCCACTAAAATGAGCATAGTCTTGTTTCTCACCTTGCATTTGAGTTGGATAGAGTTCCCTGTGTCAGTTCCTACGAGAGCATTCAAGGACAGCTGACAAAAATCCTCAGTTAGTAGTTCCTCCAATGCAATTTCATTCAAAACATCCTCATTAATCTCCCTATCCAGATCATTGACAGCCAAGGCATTAAGTTGGGGTTTGGTTCTCTTTGTACAGACTGCAATATGGCCAGGTTCAAACTTTTCCCCACAAGCAAAGCATAGGTTGTTTTCCTTCCTATAATCTCGCAGTTGCTTATCCCTCCACAGATTCCCATATGAAGACTGTGGTTTAGTGTCAGTTCTGGACTGAGTACTTCTGGCCTGCAGATGTGGCTTCTGGAATTTTTGTTTGTTCCTTTCCAAGACTCTTTGCTGAATTTTGGCAATTGTTGCTGCTCTTTGCACAGTGACTGGAACTTAGGGTTCCACCACAGCCTTTACCTCATCTTTCAAACTTTGGACATACTGAGTTGCAAAGAACAATTCATCATACAGTCCACTATGCATTGTTACATCATATTGCAATGCTTGGAACTGAGATGTGTATTCCTCAACAGTAGAAGTCTGCCTGAGAGCCAACAATTCAGAAATAGCCACTCTGTAATCATCACTGCTAAATCTTGCTTGAATGTCTGAGCAGAACACTGACCAAATGATGTTAGGATGACTCATTTTATAAGCTTCATACCACTTTGCAGCATTACCCTCCAAATGCATTACAGCTGCTGAAACCCACAACCTTTCTGGAATGCTGTACATCTGAAAGTAGTTGTGGCATTTGTTGATCCAGATCTTAGGCTGTATGCCCTCAAACTTGGGGAGGTACATTTTGGGCAATGTGTGATGAGGTACTGAATCCTTGTCTTCATGATCATGTGGAATTCTATGTTGCTTCCCATGCTTGTATTGCTTGGTACTGGGCCCTTTGTCATCAGCAAACACATTTTCAAAAGGTGGTTCCTCATCAAACACCACAGAAAGGGACTGGCCTCCTTGTGACTTGGCATCATCCTCAAAACGCTGAACCTGTAAGTGAGCCACTGCCTGGCCTGTTGCCTTAACTTGTTCTGCCAGAAAACGCTGCTCACTAACATATTGGTCCACCTTCTGATTACTGGATTCAACTTGCTTCTTCAGATCCTGTTGAATCTGCCCCAAATCTGTCATTCTGGTGAACAGAAGATCAAAGTTCTCCCGCACTTGAGCCCAGTGAGATCGCTCCTCTTCATTGCTGAGAGACATCTGGTCCAGCAGAATCTGTGTCTGCTTGGATGGCTTGGGAACTGCAGATCGTGGAGGAGCCGTTGGAACCGATGGTGTAGCAACAGGTTTGGAGTGAATCCGCCCCTATGACGTGCTAACCAAATCACCGCCGCCTGGAAGTGAGGCGAGATCGAGGAATTTTACACAGAGACGCGCGCTCTGCAACCCAAATCCAGGACACTTCCTCGCCTTACGCCACCGCACAGCAATGAACAACCGAACTTCCGGAATTTTACACGAGAACAACGCCCCGCAACCCTCGTTCGTCGCTCACGCGTGCTAATAGAGAGTACTGAAGTCAGAGAAACACAGAGCTCACAGCGATGAAGTTGGCAGAACGCGAGCCCGATGTAGACTCGTCTCCGCCGCCGCCGCTGTTGATGTCGAAACGGATCTGGTATAGAGCCGATCCGCGGAGGAGTGAACCCTCTAGTGTTGTACCGAGCTAGATCAACCTCGGCACGGACCTATGGCGAGGCAAAACCCGCCGGAGCGAGGAATCGCGTTGCGCCTGCCGTCGGGGATTACGATCCGAAGCTCGAGGTACACGACCGGAAGGGGATAGTGGGTGGGTGGGTAAAAGCCAAGGAACGCCCGCCTTTGATACCACTTGTCACCCCTGGCCGCCGGCGAGGATCGCCGGGACGTGAGCAGCAAGTAGATCGCCGGACTCGGCTAAGCCACGAGGAACACCTCTGGCACTTTTCTATTTCTTATCAGAATTAAACTTGTTCTGGTCTTACACGCAACAGTATTTAAGGTAGTGCATTACAGCCACTGGTCCCTGGGACCCATATGTCATAAGCTATTACAAAACGTAAAGATAGAATACACTATCTCAACTGTGATACATCACGCCTGCGTGCCCTCACTCCTGAGCCATGACAATATACTGCTAACAAGTCACAGCAGGCTCTGATGGAAGTTCTAAACAAATCGTGCGTCCTTTTCAGTGGCCTTGGCTTTTTGTTTCCTTGGAGTTGCCTTGCTCGCATGTATGTTTGCTCAATAGTGCCGGGACTTTCAATGCGCTGGACGGCTGCAGCTGAGTCATGCAGTGAAAGGGATGTATGGATTGTATCGCTACTTTGTTTCTTCACGAAACTCCTCGTGAGTTTGGCAACTACCTGAAAAAGGGCATCAGAATTAGTGGTGGGAGTTGACAGAGGGAAGGTGAGAAATTGAATTTTAGGCCCTATATCTTGTTTGGTTCATAGTGGGAAACAAGAGAAATACTTGAAGAAAAAAAATTCATATTACCTGTTTGTGTGTGGAGGTTTTAAGAGAAAAAACTATACGACAAATTATGATAGATGGTGAGGATGTATTTTTTTTTTTTTTTCATTAAAAGCAAAATTCTCACCCAATTACCTCCTCCCTCTTATTAAGGAATTGATTAGTGGAAGTTGGTTCTCTAAACTCCCGTTCCTCTTTTCACTAAAACTTCTACTCCCACGAAATAAATAAAAAGATTTCTAAACTCCTACTCCCTCCATTTCAAATTACAAGATTTTTCAACTTTTTTGTGGAGTCAAAACATGTCAAATTTTAGTGGGAAATAATTCATATCTGTGTTTGGTGTGGAGGTTTTATAAGAGGAAAAAAATTATAGACAAATCATGACGATAGACCGTGGTAATGTATTTATCTTTCATTAGCATAATTTTCACCCAATTACCTTCATTCGTTCCCTCCCCAGAGAAATGATTAGTGGAAGTTTTGGGTCTCTAAACTCTCATTTTTCCTCTTCCCACTGAAACTCCTACTGATAATAATAACACAAAAGAAACAAAAACTTTTGAATGACCTCCAACCAAACGACACTCCCGTCTCCCTCCCCTCTCAATGCGTTTTTGTGTCGTGTTGTATCTCCAAGCGCCTATAAAACCTGCGCGGCCGGCAAACTTGATGGCCATTCTCCGCTCCGCTTCACTGCTAAGCTAGCTTATTCCTTGAAGCAGGGCATGCTCGGATCAGTGCAGCATATTTCAAGCCCAATGACTTGCTGTTAGGGTAACGCGTTCTCCTTGCCCAGTGTGCATGTGCAGTGTTTTACTATCATCGTCCTAGTTAGTACTAGTGTAGTTACTCCCGATCGAGCTAAAGCTGTTTATGACACTTGAGAAACCAATGGAGATACAGTCGAATATGGAGCACCAAGCTTCAGTCAGTATGGAAAGCCCCCAACTCAAAACAATGTGACGTGAGTTCCGTAGAAACCTTGCTACATATGCCTTTACCGGCCGAATACCGCTACCTTTACATTACGACGTGCCATGGGAATTGAGGTGCCACATACGCCTTCCTTTAATTTGTTTTGAAGCGAGACTGAGCCCACGTGAAGGCTACCCTCGATCGGGATGCCGTAATTAACCTTCTATTTACTTACGATTTGGATATCACGGTTCCAAGGTGAGAACAAGTTGGATGCATGGAGACATGAGACATGCATACCGCACAGAGGGGAAGAAAAAAAAAAAAAATTGAGTGGTCCATAAAATGTTGCCCGTGCGACTCCACCAGCCCCAATAGCCGACACGTGTCGTGAAACAAAATCAATCCCACGTCGCCTGGTACTCTTACTTCCTGGTAGAGATGGCTGGCTCCTCGCGCTCGCGCATGGAAGGACGGCTCCGTCCTCCGTGCCTCTGCCTCCTTGCTTGCATGCACACACTGCTATGCTAGGCGCGCGAATCATGGATGGAGCTCTGGACTAGCCGCGGCCGGGGCAGCAGGGGCATGAAGGGCTTCGTTCGCTAGCTTCAGTGGCCACCAGCAAGATCACCTCCGGCGCCGACACACTCATCTCATGGCCAGCCAACGTCACGGTACTCCGTCTCTCTCTCTCTCTCTCTCTCTCTCTCTCTCTCTCTCTCTCTCTCTCTCTCTCTCTCTCTCTCTCTCTCTCTCTCTCTTCTCTTTTAATTAATTAAGTTTTGGAAAGGGATGATGCATGAGCATAGACAATATAAAAATGCAGATGCAGCAACGTTTAACTTCTCATGCATGGGCTATTTTATTTGGTTCTGGGCCTTTGTAGATCAACAGTTATAGGGCGCTTGCGACCCAGCCAGGAACGCTCGTCGGAGATGGCAAGACGCAGATTTTTGTGGCATTGGGCGACCAAGATGCGGACCCATTCCAACCGATCCGTACGATGTAATCAGACGAGCTGTGTGTCACCTATCGGGCTGGGGTCGCAGGGGGCGATGGCATAGACCCAGCATCCATCTAATTTTCCTCTCTTATTAGAGGCAACGCAAGATTCTGGCGGGAATTCTATATCTATGCCTAAGGCCCCTTGTGTGATAGAGCTCCATTATCCAGATTCACTTGGGGATTCAATGTGGAACAGCTCCACAGTCAATCTGAGATTGGTCAAAAGTGTTTGGTACAACTCTATCTTTATCTCTATCTCACTTCTACTTAGGTACTGGACGTTAGAGTACATCGGACTCGATAGAGCTCATGTGTGGAGCTTGTGGCTAGGGTGCCAGTGGGGCCACGATCGAGCACTGGTGAAGGCAGATCTAGGAGCACGACGATAAAGGACATGTGGGAAAGAAACGAAACAAAACAAAACGAGACATTATTTTGTGTAACCAGTAATAGTGATGGATAATTTTTTCTAACTTCATAAGACTTAAATCTGGTGGAGAAACTCTTGAGGTGCTCCACCAATTTAGTGAATTTGGAGCAGTCCATGGTTCTGGTGGAACAGATCCATGGTTTTGGTGAAGCTGCTCAAGCTAGAAATGTTTGGATAGAAAAATTAAATCAAGCTCTGTTTTTTTCTGCATCTAAAGCTCATTTACATAGATATTTGCTTAGGTATAGACACGTGCCGCGAACCGCGGTCCGTTCGCTGCAGCTTTCAAGCCGATGTGGCTGTTGAGTTTTCAGTGGAAGCTACAGTGATTTGGAGCCATTACATATACTTGCTGCAGCTGCAGCTTGAAGCTGCTGCGAACATTCCGAACGGAGACAAACACATAAGCTGAGCCGACGAGGGCGACCTTACATTATTATTCACAAAAGACGGAGAGCATCGTGTTCTTCTGAGCCCAGCCGGAGCTCACTAAGCTTTCTGCACACATTTGTCCTAACTCCTAACCGATCGACCAGGAAACTGCTTCATATGATATTCTCCGATTTGAGATAGTACTATTTTTTTTTCCCTTTCATGTTCTATGCAGGAAGATAATATTCTTTGCAGATACTATCAGTCCAAGTGATTTGTTCTATGCACTTGTGCTCGTGGAGCTCTTGTAATTATTTCCTTTCTCTTATTAATAAAAGCCAGTAATGGATCTTTTTCAAAAAAAAAAAATTTGTTCTACGCAGGAAGATAATATTCTTTGTAGAAATTATCAGTCCAATGCAAATGTTTTGGCGTTGTACTGTGTACTTGTCAAAATATATTATATATACAAATAGGTTTGTTTGTGATACGAGGAAGTAATAACTCTTCCCCACTCCCCCACATGAACTCCCTCTAGGTTGGTAAAGAAAGTCTTTTGACAAAGCTTGGGTCAAACTTTAAGAATATAAATCATAAATAATTTTTAAGTCGCTGAGTTTAGAAATATAAAAATTATATAAATAAATTTGTCTTAAAAAATATTTTTATAAAAATACACCTATATCAATTTTTAATAAATATATTTTTTAAATAATAAATCAAAGTTATGTTTTGGAGACCACATCGCAATCCAAAACAACTTTCTTTTACCAACCTTTTTTGTGCAGTGGCATCGTCGTGGGACAAACAATGCTATTTCATCTCCTCCATCCCATTGGCCCCCCCTCATCGTGGGACACACCTACAGTACCACCCTATACGAGTATATATAGCTGTGTATCTCCGGACTGAATACCTTCCGCCCCTCCTCATCATTTCTATGAGCTATAGTAATCATCAAGCGATTCCTCTTCTTTTCTGGTGTGCCTCGTTCAGTTATAGCATTCCTACTAGATCAGTCCATCAAAGAATATACAAACTACTAGTAGAGAGTAGAGACTAGTGTTCCTGCTACTGCTAGGAACGGTTCAGGGAAAGATTCCGTGTGCACCGAACACGGTGCCTAAGCAATTGAAAAAAGTCATAAAACCAGCGAATGGACGGCTACTCTACCCTGGCCATGGTTCTCATCAACCACGCGTTTGGCGAAGCCCTCAGGATGGACCATCTCGTGACGGCCACCGGCGGCGAAGCACCGCCGTTGTACGTGATCGCCTCCGCCGTGTTCACGTCCATGTCCTTCTTCCTCAGCATGGCGTCAATCCACGCTACCGCAGCGGCGTTCCCAGGTGGCGGACGTCGACGACACGTCCGTCTCCAGAGGTTTCTTGTCACGACTGCGACGGCTGCCTCTATGGCTGCTGTCGTCGCCCGGTGGCTGGCCCTGGCCCTGACGCGCACGCACGGACGTGACGACGTCTGAAGCAGGCCTGATAAGTACTGTGCCGCTGCTGATTCTCTCGTCGTCTGGAATCCTCGTTTTTTTTTTTTAATATCTCAACTAATCCTGCGTCTTTCTTTTTCTTTTCGGCGGCCGATCGGAATCAGTTAGATTGGCGTGCATGAACCTGAAACTAGGAGACGTAGAGCTGTGTGGGTATCAGGGTATATATGCATGAATGAATATAAAAATTAAGGGCAGCATACATACATACAGGTCGTCGGAGTGAGTTGCGACAAGAAGTAATAAGGCCTGCCCGTGTGTGTGTGGTACTGTATATATGAGCGCGTGCATAAGTGTATGATGTCCGAATATTTGCTACTGTATATTTGCTACCAGACCAGACACATCACGTGTCTGGCAGCTGGGCTCGCTTTCATAAGCAATCTGTTGTACTAGTTTCAGTTCTAGGTGAAATATTATATACACATGCATGTCGTATCGTATAATAATGTGAAATCATGATGAAACAATCTGAGGTTTACTCTTTTTTTTTTTAGAAAAAAGGAGGTTTTACTCTTTCATATAGTACTCCCACACTTTCAAATTGTAGGTGGTTCTAACTTTTCTACCTACATAAACTTTTTTCTATGTATCTAAATATAATATATATTTAGATACTAGTAAAAGTTAAATAGATAGAAAAAATATAATGACTTACGATTTGGAACAAAGTGAATAGGAGAGTACTCCCTCCATTCTGAATTATTAGAAGTTTTGACTTCTAGATGTATTGTTTTTTCATATTTATCTAGACATAATGTATCACTAAATAAATAGTAAACACTACGTGTCTAGAAAATACAAAACGTCTTATACTTTAGAACACAGATAGTAAGCGAGAGGTCCCCTACCATCACGAGTACTCGTATAGCTGTCTTCGTGGAGGTCATGTCTGTAGCCAAATGCACAAATCACCTTATCCTCTAAAGAATTTACCTATAATGACAACAAGAATTATATCTCGCACTTGCTGCTGAATTTGTGAAGAATTTGGAATGAAATTGAGTGAAGATGATGTATGTGGATAGCTTGCAATTAACATGTTGGAAGTTAGTGTGGTAGCATGGCTATTAGTGGGAGACGATGTGGATAGTTCATTAGGAATGATATGGATAACTTACTTGTTGAGGTAAACTTATATGATTAGCTTTATAAGAGATACAAATATAGATGCTACTGAAGGCTTTGATTCTCATTAAATTGCATGATATATTGAGAATGTTGGGAGAGGCATTTCATCCTAAGGCAATTTTTTTAGAAAAAAGGCATTTTTTTTAATAAACAGCAACAGCTTAGAGCTCATATAAGGAGGGGGAGCATGAATTTAGGTGTTACAAAGCTTTATTTCATAATGGAATGGCTTCCACACAGACTCAAAGCTAAATAAGAAGCTTAATCTATCCATGGTTGTCCACACTGTTCTATGTGCAACTAATTCATTCTTGATCAAGGAAAACACTTTTTTTTAGGAATCTGGAGGGTCAAGAAGCCCCTACGGTGAGAAAATTGAATTAGAAGCCAAACAAATCAAGGCAAACACTTGCAACGCTGAATTGCCTTTCTTCCCTTTACCAAGTGGGTAAATAGAACCTAACAAGAATTCTTCACCGAGAAAGAACTTGGCCTGGATATACCACAAATTCAATCCAAAGCACCTCTCTTCTAATCACGATCGAAGATCACATATGCCAACAGGCAACATATATGACATATTGTCCCTAGGAATGATCACAGCAAAGCTCAAAGCACTGCGGAAGCAACACAGGAAAGAGTGTAACCGCGACTCGAGAAAGCAAGACAACAACTGGATTGAGTTGCACTAAAGTCGAACCAAAAACAAATCTCTAGGAACTTTGCTCAGGAGGAAATAACACACACTAGACAATTTGACAAACCACTCCAAGTTTGCAATAAAAAACACTCGCTGGATGGCCACCAAAAGATATGCACCAAATAATCCTATACAGCTGGAAAAAAACATAGAAGAGAAAGGAGCGCATCGAACAAACAACTATATTGCACCTGCTAAGACTGAAGAAAAAGAACTTTGTCGGATGGTCCACATGGGTCAGGCGCTAGATAGTCTGGTCCGTTGACAAACGATAGAGAAGGGGGGTATCGACACCAAACCGTCCACACAATAGAGGAGGAAGAACAATGCAGTGGAAGCACCTTAACTTGAAGGTTTTGCTGGGCTTTCGTGATTATTGAGCCTAGAATGAACGAGAAGGTGGAGACCAGGAGCATGAGGAAGAAGAAGGTCCAATGCTTCGAGTGCATAGATCCGGGATATGTGAAGGACTTCTTAGGGAAGATGGAGGCAAATGCTAATGTTGCAACATCTCTGGGTGAGTCACATTGAGAGGAATCCTCTGTAAACATAGTGGGAATGACATTGCTACTGTACAAGTTGGCAAGTTGCAAGGATGCATGGTTGGAGGTGGAGTCCATGGATAGCGAGGCTTTCTGAGATGGCAGGGTTGATGCCAAGTCAAACTCATCGGACTGCTCTTCGTGAAGCGGCGGCAAAGTCTCAACTCAATTTTGGAGCACACGGTGGTCCATGACAAGCTTCTAGTTTGCACATTATTCGTCAAGGTGGAGATTGTTAGAAAATGTATCGAATTTTTATTTGTAATAAATGGATTGCATAGGACTTGTGTTGTAACTTGTAAGTAGCAGTAGAAGGTTAGGTAGAGCTAATAATTGTTGGGCACCTGTAACTCGTCCTCTCTAATGTCTATAAAAGGGAGAGGAAGCACTTGTAACAAAAGAAGGTGAGAGGCAACACTACCATGTAGCGACACTGCGATAGGCTCACAGCGGTGTTCGCGGCTTTGGCCGGTGCCCCAGGTGGTTAGTGTACGTAGGATTCGGCCGAACCTCATTACCAAATCTTGAGTCTCCATGAGTAGTCCGATCTCCTGTGAGCATCTGAGATAGATTTAAGTAATCGCTTATAGGTTCAGACAGCTTGCCGTCATCTGAAATGGCACGACTTTGGTTTGTGCTGCCTAATCTTCTGAGCCAACTCGGCTGCAAGTCTACAAGAGGACTCCAGGAGGAGTGCTGATGTAAATCATTTGATGGAAGATAACACGGCTCGTTTACTTGATGGTTATATCTCTGGGGGCGGGTACGTCTGCTTAGTCAAGTGTTTTAGCAAGCAAACAACATAGATATCGAGTTTACAGTTAACATATGCTCTGTATTGCTTCTTCGAAATACAGTTTACCTGTAGAATTAGTTTACAATGGTTTACGACTGGTAGAATATCATGCATATTTCTAATCAAAACTCTTCACTCCTTTATTTCGTTCGAGCTGAGCAGATCTGGCAAATAACCTTGTGTCCCAGAATGTGTAGCCTAGGCTAAGTTATCATCATTACTATATATTGGAGACGTTGAGCATGAAACATTAATATATACTCCTATTTGCAACAGAATACTGCAAATTTCTTTGACCCCATATCACGGTAACTAGCAGCCAGGGAAACCATAAAGTCAGACAATTGGACGCTATGATCGGCCTCAGAACATTTGTGATTGAGATTCTGGACTCTGGTGATCTCGCTGAATGACGGTTCTTGTCGACTGTCAAACCGAGGGCATGTTTTGACTTGTGATGAACCGCTGCTGCAAATCAGTCGTGTAGGCTCTGCTCGGGCAACTTTGAACCCTTTCATTTTTTTTTTTGCCAAATTAAGTAGGCGTTTGGATTTGGAGATAAAAATTTTGTTTGTGCCACATCGAATGTTATATAGAGTGTTCGTATGGGATGTTTGTTTACTAATAAAAAAAAAGTAAACCGTGAGATAAAATTTTTAAGTATAATTAATTCATCATTAATATATATTTACTGTAGTACAACATTATCAAATTATAGACTAATTATATTTAAAATATTTATCTTATAAAATAATCACAATTAATACAATTAATTATTTTTTATTCTATATCTAATACTCCGTGCATATGTCCAAAGATTTGACATATGCAGAGATTCTTGGAATTACTAATTCCAAGAAACTTCCGCTTTGCATCTCAAAGCAAAGTACGGGAACATGTAAACTCACTCGGTCGCGTAAAGATTTTTAGCTGATTTCATTCATATTTATAATAATTCTCCGAACATGGAGAAACAGATAAAACGCCGAACGGAGCACAACGGATCAGACAATCATTTCTGCGCTAGTTTGAGAAGCCATGGCTAGGTGAAGAGCAATAGAAGTCACAGAACAGGCTGCATCATCGCCTACGCATGCCTAGGCAAGGAAGCCGGCCGGCCGGCCGATAGGCGACGAGATTTGCTGGTAACAACAAGATGAAAGCCTTGAGGACTGCGATGGAAGGTACAATAAACAAATTAATTGAACCAGCTATCCTAAATCGTCGGTCTCCTTGGGCCTCGGCGCCTCCGTCGTTTTGCAGAGATAAATCTTTGGATTTATATATGCCTCCATAAGTTTAGTACTAAGATTTATTATGCAACGTTAAAAAGCTATCATGTATCTGCCTGCGTGCGTTTAAACCCAAGCTAAGGTAGTGCGCAGGTGATCATCAACATCGGTTGTCACGAATACACACTCCATCCAGAAAAAAATACAATTCTCTTATTTCGAATAGTCAAAGAGTTTAAACTTTAATTAAAATTATGTTAAAAAAAGTAGTAACACATATGAGACAAAATAAATAAATAGCATTAAAGTTAGCTATAGAATATATTTTTCTAATAAATTTATTTATAGACAAAAACATTAATACTATTTGCTGTAATAAACTTAATTAAACTTGAGCCGGTTCCCTTAATTGCATAGTAAAGCTCTTCCTCTTGTCCTCACGCTACTTCCATACCGTCAAATGTATGGCCTGTTGCTTTCCTGTCATCGTACAATTTTTATAACTCCTGACATCATACACTAGGACCTGTTTGGATGCATCCAACTAAAATTTAGCTAGCTAAAAGTTTTCGCTAAAAGTGAAATTTTAGCTAGCTAAAAGTTTTCTAGCTAAACTTTAGCTGGGGTGTTTGGATGCTCTAGGTAATAGACTTAGCTAAAGTTTAGCTAGTTCTAGCTAGGTGAAAGTAGTTAAACCCAAATTAAAGTTTAGCTTTCTTTTTAATTTTGACTTGTTTGGATGTCTCACAGCTAAATTTAGCCAACTAAAGTTTAGTTGGTACATGAAACAGGCCTAAGCGTGTCTGCCCACACAGCCACCAATACATTCCCTTGCATATATATACAGGTACGAGTGTTCGACTTCCTCATGGAACTCCCGTGCATACATGGACACAGGACTGCCCGTGTTACTGTAGCGGCTGCTGCATATCCGGCCCGGTGGTAGCCTGCTTCAGCGAGATGCAAGCAGCCGGACCCGCCTGCACGGCGCCCATGGCCCACCTGCGCGGCTGCATGCACTACGTTTGGCGAAACCGTACCCTCATGCATATGCATCATGTCGTGACGGCCACCGGCGAAGCACCGCCGTTCTACGTGGTCGCTTCCGGCATATTGTTCGCGGTCCATGGCGTTCTTCTATCCTCATCAGCGTGGCATCAATCCACGCTAGATCTGCCGCTGTTTTGCTAGGAGGCGGATGACGAGACGTCCGTCTGCTCTGGCCATGGTTCTCGTCAACCACGCGTTTGGCGAAGCCCTCAGGATGGACCATCCCGTGACGGCCACCGGCGGCGAAGCACCGCCGTTGTACGTGATCGCCTCCGCCGTGTTCACGTCCATGTCCTTCTTCCTCAGCATGGCGTCAATCCACGCTACCGCAGCGGCGTTCCCAGGTGGCGGACGTCGACGACACGTCCGTCCCCAGAGGTTTCTTGTCACGACTGCGACGGCTGCCTCTATGGCTGCTGTCGTCGCCCGGTGGCTGGCCCTGGCGCGTGTGAATAAGACGCGCGCCGTGACGTCTGAAGCAATGCAAGCCTGATAAGTACTGTACTTCCGCTGCTGACTCTCTCGTCATCTTCATCTTCAATTTTTTTTTTACCTCAACCACTGTGTCTTTCTTTTTCTTTTCGGCAGACAAAATGCATGATTCGATGCCGGGTCGGAATCAGTTGGATTGGCACGCATGAACCTGAAACTGCGACGCGTAACGGAGGGCTATGTATATATGTAGTATTTTATATGTAAGTCGTCATCGGCCGTCGACCAGCGTGTCTGGTGTCCGCGAACTCCGGCTCCGCGGTCGATCACCTCCACTTCATCACGGTCACGGCCACCGACCATCGTGATATAGAGAAATGCTCCGGTAGACCCTTTTCTAAAAACTGCACGAATCCCAAAGCATAATTAACTAATTGAGTCATATTAGTAAGTTTATTACCCAGGCCCAGCCCAGTAATGGTGGGTCCGTTTCAGTCCATCCCCGCTGAACGATTATCTAATCGACTCCTACTTCTCAAAAAAAAAAAAAAAAAAAAAAAAAAAAAATCGAGTCCTGCCGTTCCTCATTTCGTTTCCGATTCTTTCTGGTCAACAAAAGATTTGCTCATTTCCTAAAAAAAAAAAGATTTGCTGCCAACCTCATCGTCGGCTCTTGCGGTCACTAACGGCCAGTCGGCCACATGGAATTGCTCGACAGGAAGCTGGGGTCTGCTCACAGCATCAGATTACTGACATTAATTTTTGCCATCATTCCAATGAAAGTAATAATATATAGTGCTCTGCTTTCTCTTTGTACATGAGTCCACACAAAAATTTCCTTCGCACTTTTGACCGAAATTAAATTTGGGATGAAATTTCCTTAACCAAATAGCTCATCGGAATCAATTAGCACACCAGATTAACAGAGGCATGTCACAAATGTGATTGCATCTAGTAGAATAATATGGGCAAATGATTAATCATTCGTCTGAGAGGGATCACCAACAAACGAGGGCGGAATCTGGCGCTACACAGCCCTGCACCCGAGCTCCGCACAGCCGGCACCTGCGCCTTCTGCCGCCGGGGCATTCGATCTTATTGGATGTCAATGTCAACGGAGTTCGGTGCTGGGCTGGGCTGGATTGGGTAGGGCCAGGATGGTATCAATAAAGTAATAATAATACGAGTTTTTTTCTTAAGCATGCTTTAGGATGCGTGCAGTTTTTATGAAAGGGTCTACCGGAGCATTTCTCCGTGAGATATACTTGATGACATCGATCTATTGACAACAAGGGATACAGGGCATCAGAGTACACGGCGGCGGAGGCCGCGCCTGACGCTGAAGTGTGACGTGTATAGCTTTGGAGTTGTCCTGCTCGAGATCATCAGTGCCCTAAGGAACAGTAGCACCAGAACACTCGCCAAAGTTCAGATTTTGGCATCCTATATCCTATACATATGCATCAAAATCGCCGAGTTCCACAGAACATGGTAATTCCCAGGCGCGTCAGCGTCCGCTTCCGATCCAGTCCTATTTAGACAGTTCAGTAAGCTGGACAGTTTGTCAATTGGCATGGAGAAGAGAAAACAAGCAGCCGGCCGCGGCGGGAGTCGCAGGAGCAGTACAGGATGATGTCAAGCTAGCATGCTTCTTTTACTGTAAAACACCGCAGGCATTTGTACCAGCCGGGCTATATATGTACCGTTAATTGATAATATAAGAAATGATTTATTCCCAAATAAGAAAAGCTGTGGAAGGCATTTCATATCCGTTTTGCGTGCCAACCAAACAAATACAAATAATTTTCCACAGTGACGGCGGAGCTGCCTGCCGGCCGGCTCATGCGTCTTGGGGATATCTGAACAATGAAACCTAAGTGCCCGGTGAAAGGAGCAATGCTACAGCACTAGCGAAGGACTATAATATTCAGGAGGCACGAAGCCCAATCTAATAACGTATAAAATATACACGCTCGGGCTGACGCACCAAGAAGGTCCATGTCAGTAATATTATTATTATATCGAAGCCTAGAGTTTGCCGTTGATGTATAAGCAAACAAGACGGCGAACCAACTAGGAGCAAGGCCATATATCCCAATTTATAAAACGTTTAATTTTTTAACATCAAATTTGGTGACTCGTTTTATTCATAAAATTTTAGAAAAATGTCATTTCTTTTATCGTGGTTTATTTTATTAATAAAAATTTCTCAAGAATAACTCAAATTTTTCTATTTTTGCATAATTTTTTTAAATAAAAAGAGCGGTCAAATTTGAGAAAGAAAAAAAATCAAATATCTTATAATTTGACATGAAGGAAGTAGCTCTGAACATTTTATTTTTATATTTTAATAGAAGAGAGAGAAAACTATTTCTTGATCAAGAGCTAGTCTAATACACAAATTTTAAGATCATGTAAGGTTGTTGTGTGAGCTTAATCATAGTGTTGTTAAAAGTTAATATCATTGAAGAGATCGTCTTGGAGCTAGTAACCTAATCATGCATGTCTTTGTATACTCCTTTTTAATTTCCCATCCCTCCACAAATACTCCCTCGTCCCATGAAAAGTGTGGCTATATGCGTACCTTTAAATAAGTTTATTGTAACAATATAGTCACCAATTCATCTCATTATACGTATGTGGCTCTGTTCAGCCGGCTAATAAGTTAAAAACAACTGATTTTTCTGAGAGAAAAATACTGTTAGAACGACTGATAAGCCAGCTGATGAGTTCAAGTAAACCGAACGACTAATTATAGATGTGCCATATATATTAATATTTTTTATTATATTGGGTTAAAGTTAGAACTGAGAAAGTAAGAATGCCATGTTTTTATATTACGGGACGAAAGTGCTACTGTCAGGCTCTATCTCTATATATACTCCTCTCACCCACCCCGCGTATCTGGTATGCGATGCGATGGCAGCGCGTATCTGGTATGCGATGACAGTCATGGCCGGCGTCGCGGTGGCCTGGAGCATGTGGTTGGGAGACACTAACACGGCCGCGTTTCCGACAAATTTCGTATTACCAATGGTCTTTTTCTTCTACATGTCCATCGCTGCTATGTATGTTGAATTGTTGAGGTGAGTGCACATTTAATTCCCTACTATTCAGATGAAACACCGATTCAAAGAAACGTGCGGTGCAGTGATGAGTATACTACTACTATACGTCATGTAATAGCCCGATTGCCAGAATAAAAGGACTGTTGTGTGTCCGGATAGGAGTGATACCACTATACCAGCTGAGTACTCCTACCTGCCATTTGTAGTACTATATCATCATATATTATGTTGTGTCATCAAAATGTGAAGAGAGTTTATTACCTTTATTTACCTTTATTACTATGTTTATTTAATCCCTGCGTTGTGCAAAGTGAATGTTAATCCTTTTAATTTGCTCTGTTTTGTTTTATACAGATTTTTTTTTTTTTTTCAGTAGGGGATCTCCTTCCCCTCCAGTTTGTCTAATGCTTCCTTCATCATAAATTATAAGACGTTTAATTTTTTTACTTCAAGTTTGACCACTTGTTTTATTTAAAAAATCTACAAAACATAGTTAAATTTAAGTCATTCTTGAAAAACTTTTATTGATAAAACAAGCTACGATAAAAAAAAGTGATATTTTGTATAAATTTTTAAATAAGACAAGTGGTTAAAGAAATGTTTTTTTTGGAAACTTCATATTCAATTAATGGACAATATTTTCTGGATACAAACGCCTTGCAGCGCAACCACAAATTTCTACATAGTATAAATACTCCTTGCTAAGTTATGTGCATGTTTGTTATGTCCCGTATGTCTCTTCAAATAAGGTTCCTGCGCCTTGATCTCCCAGAATATTTGTCCATAAGCGCCCAGCGATTCTTCATTCGAACTTTTTATCACGGGTAGACAGTCAAACACCACTAGGGAGGCGTTTGGTTCGGCCTATTTGGCCCGTCATCGGTTTACGGCGGGATCAGTTCCTGTTGCTTTGCGTTTGTTTTCGTCGGTCCGCAACAGATCACAGCGTCATCGGTTACTGAACCATACAACTTCGTTACCACTCCTCAGCTGGCGCTAACTGATCCCGCACGGCCGACGCAGTGCTCCGGACGCAAACCAAACAAAAGACGTTTTTAAATTCCCTACAACAGCTACCGCGCCGGCAGCTGATTACGTTGCCATTCCCGTGCCCAGCGTGGAAACAAACAGCACCTAGGATCTTATGGAGAAGCAAATTACTCCCTCCGTCTCATAAAAAAACGCCATCTTTGACTTTTAATCATCACATTTGACCATTCGTCTTATTTAAATTTTTTATATAAATATCATATATCTTGTTATGACTTATTTTATTATTAAAGATATTTTTATAATTATTTATTTATTTTATAATATATATAAATTTTTAAATAAGACGGATGGTCAAACTCGATTCGACCGAAAAGTCAAAGATTACGTTTTTTATGAGACGGAGGAAAAAGGTGATAAAGCTATTGCTTTTTTGCACGCTATAAGGCTTCCAGGGATTCTGGCGTCGGTTGCGCCATCAAACACCACTAGTGCGCCCAAATACCTACCATCTCCCGACCTTGCGATTGCCACAACTGCTCCCACATTAATTGTTGTCCTTCGACGTGGCGCATTCCACATTAATCTTCGCTATACCGACCAGAGAGGGTAGCCAAGCAACATGCTGAAGTTGCCTAGTGCGTTGTTGCACATGTCTGGTCGTCTTCTCCTCCGCCGTTGAGAGATCAGAGAAGAATAAGTTCACAAAGAAGAACGTTGCAAATGGGCTCTGGAAAACGTTTTCTTGCCTTCCTAGGTGCATACTAGATTGTCCATAGCGTGATTATTAGCACGCGAATGAGCCCTCGTGCTTCAGTGAATCTATCAATGAGAAGATCCAACCTATTGCATCTGGTTCCTGAAAAAAATGTCTGCTATTTGTAATAACTTTGTATATAAATAAAGCCCGTTTCCTGGTGTCCTGGATTGCATTCTAGCCCGCAATGGGCCGCCCTACGGGCACAGGCATTGCTGGGCTAGCCCAACGACTAAACGACGTAGGCCCGTCGTCACATCTATCAGAGACCATCCGTCCGCACCCTGCCAAGGCAAAGCGTCGAACACATGGCGTGCGCCATCCTCCGCCGCGCGCTCTCTCTCACCACCGCCGGCACCTACGCGACTCCCCGAGTCGCTGCCACCTTCGCTTCCACTTCCTCCTCATCCTCCGCCGTCGCGCCTCTGCGTTCCCCACTAGATGACCGCCTTCTCCGCCTCCTCCGCTCCGAGATCACCTACCTCGCGGAGCGCCGCCCTCCCTACCAGGTAAGGCAGCAAATTCCCTCCTCCCCCTTCCCCGCGCACGATTGGCGCCTCACGTTCTGAGCAAGACCCTCATGGCTTCCTCTTCGTGCAGCCGCCGAGTAGCTTCAAGTCGTTCGCCGTGGAGGACCGCCCGGGGAGCAGTGGGTGCGCCTCCGCGCCACGCGCCCCGGCGCGGGAGCCGGAGCCGAGGAAGTGAAGCTCGAGGCCACCATGTTCGACGGCGCCGCGGAGCCTGTCCCCGACGACGCGCCCCTCTTCCGCCGCGTCGAGTCGCTCGAGCGCGGCCCCCGCCTCCACCTCAGCCTCATCGTCGAGGTCACCCGGGGCGACCGCGTCCTCGGCTTCGTCTGCTCCGCCTGGCCCGACGACCTCGCCGTCCGCCACGTCCTCGCCCTCAGGGCTGGAGGCAGTGATGGCAACACTGGTGGTGGTGGTGGTGGTGGGCGCGATTTCGAGTATGGATTACTGCGCAGTGCGGTGAGCTGTGTGTTCAGAAGTTTGTTCGTTCGTATCCTGAGGTTTGTGTGATTTGGTTCACAGGAAACTTGGGGCTGAGGAGAGGGAAGCGGTGACGAAGTTCTTGAAGGAGAGGGAGGTGGATGGCGAGCTTGCCGGATTCTTGCACGACTTCATGGCAAACAAGGAGAAGATGGAGCTGCTCCGGTGGTTGAAGATTATCGAATCATTCCTTAACAAGTAGGATAAGAACGCACACAGCAGGTAATATGGGTGATGAATATGGATATCTCCTCGGTTGTAGGCAAATTTAGTTCGAGTCTTAGTAGAAATGAGTTCAAGTTAAAGGCCACATTGTTGGAAAAAGGTCGAAGTATAATTACCCATGAATAATGGTGCATGGTCACAAGTAAAGCCCTGAATGTTGAGGGAGGGGGAAAACAAACAATCCATCCATTAGGTAGGGAATCATTTCAAAATTCATAGTACTGTGGGTATGCCTGCTTAATCTGGGTGGCAGTCACCAGAAATGTTGATGATATTTTGCTTTGTCTCCATATTTTATTGAATAATAGATCCAAGAGAGAAATGAAAATTTGTACCTACCAGTCAGCTTCTGTTCTGTAAATTCAAGCTTGCTTTTGGGTTTTAACCTCTAGCGTGTGTAGTTTTGTTTCTGAAAGAAAACGGAATACATGTGGTCCAACAAGACTGTGAAATGATATACAGCCATTTACCGATGGCCTACCTGTGTAAATTTCAGTAGGTTACTGCTGTTAAATTGTTGCAGCCAACTTGTGCCAACCTGCAACTAGAAGCCTGGAAATAAGTTTCTGTGTTGCCTCTCTGGGAAAATCTTCAATTTTTCATCATTAGAATGAGGAATTTGGTGCAAACTATGCACCTGATAACCTATTTCTACTATTCTGTATCCACAATAAGCCATACTAATCATTAATTGGATCCCCAAAATATCTCAATCCTCTTTGAACTTGCAGACACACTGCCCATGCAAGCACGGTTACTTCCTGAACTGGGAACGAATAGGCTCCAACAATCGGCGATGGTCTCCTGCAGTCCCTGTGATCATCCACCACTCTGATGTGCTATCTGACTATTGTGTTCTGGAGAAGGGTTTTTTTTTTTTTTTTTTTTTTTTTTTTTTTTTAATCACTTTAGATAGATCAGCACTCTTGGGAATTGATGATATGAATATCCTATTGTGTTATCATTTGTTTGTGATAAGTTAATGTTATCAGCGGTGTATCTTTTAAAATCTCCCCCGTTGGATTTTTTCTGCAATGCCAAATCTGTTCATTTTGGATTTCCATGGAGTTGCTACGTGCGTGCTAGAGTAATCTGCTCTTCTAAATCCTGATAGTATTCTGAATTTCTGATACTCCAAATCTCCAATGTCAAAGGACCTGCAACGGTTATATTAAGCGGGGCGACGGCTCATATGAACCACAACCCAACAGTCGCATATGCAAGGAAGCTGCCAGTGCCAGGTAGATAGTGAGTGCAGGCACGAGGTATGTGCTTATGACCTCACTGACAAGCGGGGCCCACCTGCAGATTCAACCCTCCCCTCAACGGCTAGTTCTGCCGCTGCAGCCGTTGGGACAAAAGGGAGACAAAACCGGAGGGAGCTCTCTCACCAAACCACACCTCTCCTCTCTCCAAGAACGATCACTCTGACGCTCCCTTGCTCAGCTTCTCGAGAGATCGCCAAAGAAGCGGCGCCGGCAGCAAAGCTCTGCGGCGATGGGGTACACGTACACGCCGACGTACTACTCGGGCCTGCAGGACACCATCGCGTCTCTCTGCAAGTCCATCCTGCCCTCCTTCCGCGTGGGGCGGCGGCTCACCGCCGACCAGGCCGCGGCGCGGCGCCACGCCGAGCAGCTCAAGTGGCAGCAGGAGTCCTTCCACCGCATCCTCCACCTCGCCGCGCTCCACCGCGAGGGCATCGTCCCGGCCTCCGACGTCGCCGCCTTCCGCGGCACCATGCTCGCGGCGCTCGTCGCGCCGCCGCAGCACCCCGAGCAGCCCGCGGTGCTCCGCGACAAGCTCCTCTTCCTCCAGGAGCTCCTCTACGCCAAGTGCGTCTCCGCGGCGGAGTACAACGCGTCCAAGGCGCCCCTCGTGCAGCGGCTCGCCGCGTTCGGCGTCGTCGTCGACTGCCCCGACGCCGAGGTCCCGGCCGAGGAGTGGTCGGAGATCGACCTCCGTGACCCGCCTCCTCCCGCCACTGCGGCGGCGGCCTCCGACAAGCCGAAGCACAAGGCCTTCATCACGCCGTGGAAGAGCAGATCCAAGAAGGACCAGGACGCGAACAGCAGCGCATCGAGGCCGCCGCTGGCTCCGGTGGACCATAACAACGCAAGCAACGCGTCGGTCCTCATGGCCGAGAGCTCGCCGTCCGATGAGGTGCCCGCCGGGAAGGCCGAGAAGGGGAAGAGGAGGCATCTGGCGGGGATGTTCCACAGCGGCGGCACTGGCACCGAGAACAAGGAGCCGGCGGCGGGGGAGGAAGGGGTCGACGAGAAAGAGACGGCGAAAGGTAAGAAGAAAAGCTCGTGGGGGTTCGATGGCATCAAGAAGTGGAAGAAAGCTGGTGCCTGTAACAGTGGCGAGGCGGCAGCCACCGGTGAGCAGCCGCAGCGTGCTCCTCCTCCGCGCTCGTCCTACAGCGAGTGCCAGCTGGAGGCGAGCCCCATGGCTGCCTCTGGCCCGGATGCCAAAAGGGCCAAGACGAGGCTGCACTCGAACACAGATGATGACCCTGCTTCCGAGCTGCTGCGTGATAAGGTAATTTGAGTTGGTGACTCCTCTCATCCTGTCAAGTTTATTTCAAGAGGTAGCAGTGATGAAGTTTTGCAATATGCATCTGGAATCACTGAAGGTTCTGGTGGAGAACACGAAGAAAGAGCTCTCAAGGATTCAGGCTGAGCTATCATCTACAAATCGGAACTTGAACTTCTCGTAAGTTCTAGTTCACTCTGTTCTTGGTCATTGTAATTTCCTTCGATCTCCTGTTGCTCCAGCTCAAAGATGGATGATGGCTCTTGGATTTTGTAGGAATCAGCAGATCGAGGCCATCTCAACAAAGCTTCCGGTGGACAAGTCTGACCTGAAGCCCTTCTTCCCAAAGTAGATCACTGGACCATCCATCATTAAAATTAGATGCATGATTTCTCGTAACTGAGATGGTGACTTTTTTGTTTTGGCAGGGCATGGTGTGATCAGCACGGGGATGGCGTGATCACCGCCGCTAAGAAAGAGTTCAAGGAGCACGTCGAAGTGATGGAGAAGCAGACGGGCATCACTGGCACTGGCAGTGAGGGTTGGGCTACCTTTGAGGACATCGACCTTGATGACAACTTCAACCCCAGGGCCTTCTCTCAGCATCAGTCAGACTCAGCGATGAAAGGGAAGGAAGTCAATGAAAGCCTAACCAGCAGTTTCACAAACCCCTTCTGCAACGAGAAGAACCCGTTCTTGAACACAACCTACAACTGATGATACAATCATACAAGTGAATGATGTTGGACTCTTGCGTTGGGATGTATCAGTTCGTTTATATTTTTCTTACTGGTATAATGTTATTATTGTACTTGGGGTTCAATTGTTACATTGGACCAGGGTTGCTGTTGTTTATGGCGTGTATGATTGGAGCTTGTTACTGGTATAATGTTATCTATGAATGCACATCAGTTATTTTTTTTCCTTCCCCGGTGACCATTTGCCCGACATGAAATTTCAGTGTCACATGAAAGCCTATACGGTCTACATACAGCTGATAATTCATTTGCGACAAGATCAGGCGGTTCTAGATGCAAGTTCCTACAGTTTATATACAGCAGACATGAACCGCAGCCCAAAGTGATGAAAAATAAATGTCATATAGACATGTTTACGCCCACCGGAAACTAATTGAGGTACCGCCTGCAGTATCTTGATCTACAAAAGCAAGGGATCCTCTGGCCTTCATCTTCCCGGTTAAAGTGGTAATCGTACGTAATTTCTTCCCCTGGGTTTATGTGCCGTTCTGCAAAGAACATTACCTGGATCAACATAGAAATAACAAAGTCAAATTCTAGTCCACAGCTGGAACTTGTGAGAACCCTGTAGCTTAACATATACTCCCTCCAGCCTCTGCTCCAAATTGTAGCTCAATTTGGCTTTGTCAAACTTCTCAAATTGTAGCTCAATTTGGCTTTGTCAAACTTCTCTAACTTTAACCATGTTTTTAGAAAAAAAAATATATTAATATCTACAAATTTAAATAAATTCTCTGTCAAAATATCTCATGAAGAATCTAATGAAACAAATTTCATGTTCTAGATGTTATTAGGTACTTATACAAACCAGTCAAAATTATAGAAGTTTGACTTAGGGCAAAACCAAAGTGAATTACTCCATCCCAAATTAAATCAACTTCTAAAGTTATCCTAAGTATTTTAAGTTTGACCAAATTTATGGAAAAGTGCAAGGTGATTCTAAGTTTTTTTTTTTTTTTTTTTTTTGAGACAGAGGGAGCACAATTTGAGTCAAAGGTATATACTTAGGGTTCTAACGAGGCCGATGCAAGGCATTAGACTAAAATTTACAATGCAGAAGATAAATTTTATAAGAAAAACAAACATACATAGGCAAAAGGAGTACCTTCTTCTCATTCCTGACTGAGATTATTTTCGCAACGCAGTTTGGCTGGTCCAACAAAGATTGAACGAATTGAATGAATATAAAAACGTACATTAGAATAATAAACAGTAACTGGATGAAGGCCCTGTTTGGAACACAGGTTTCATGCACACTAGAATCACAAAAGAAGTCTCATGGTCCAAGGAGGATCTAAAAAATGTTCAAGCACAAGTTATTTACCTGGCATGAATGATTGACGAATCTTGCAATCCCACCTTTGCGGGTGGCATCAACAATATGCTCCTTGTCAATCTTAAAGAAATAACATGCACTCTTATATTGTTGTCGTTTCCCAGACTGGTATTCGATCTCTCTTTTTGTCAGCAACCCGCTGCCCAACAATTTCACCCACATACTCTACAACCTGAAATATTTTTTATGCAAGACCTGAGAATGGTTGTTTATGCTAAAGTAAAAGGTCGAAATTACTCCTCTGAAGTTTGGCTGACCTCCAGATAACCCCCCTAAACTAACATTTGGTCCAATTTACTACCCTCAATCATTTCAACTGGTCCAATTTGCCCCTTAACAAGATTTGCCTTTTTTTTTTTTTTCTCTCCACGGAGAAGTCGAGTTCTAATTTTTGGATTTTGTGAAATGATAATGCATGTCATGATTTATATTAAAAATGCATTATAAATTTACCATTGTTATGTTTGATACGATTTTGTATTTCCAGTGTTAATTTATTATTAGATGTCCTAACTGATCAAATAATTATAAAAAAAAATATATAGTATACTTTTAACATAAATTATGGTGTTGGCTATCACCTCTTTGAAATTAAAAAAATAATCAATTTGAATGTGGAGAAAAAAAAAAAATCTTGTTAAGGGGTAAAAGGAACAACTGAAATAGTTGAGGGACTAAACCAAATGAAAGGCTAGTTTTGGGGGTTATCTAGACATATGCCAAACTTGGGGCGTAGTAACTTGACTTTTTACTAAATTTCCATATCACTTGAATTACCATAGAGCCACGTGGAATAAACACTGATGTGTAGAGACCAAGTCCATGTATGCCAGATTTGTACACAACCAAATGCTTCCACCCTTTTAACTGCTTGTAATGGATATACTCCTTCTGAAATTGAAAAATAACATGCATGGAACATTTAGTGCTTGTCCAAGCAGTTGACTCTTTAATATTTCTCTCCATTCCAAAATGCAAGATGTTTTAGTTTTGTCCTTTTTGAACCAGGAAAAACAGCAGGGGGAGGCTCCCAATCTTAGTTTTTTAACCACTGTACAATACAGAAAGGAATCCTCCAGCTAAGGCCGAGCGAGGCAGGGGCAGAGAATGTTTAAGACGGTTGTCCCAACCCCCCCCTGCTCGTCTGGTCAGCTCCACCACTGTCCTAAGTCATACTTCTCTAAATTTGACCGAGTTTATGGAAAAAATATATTAACATCTAAATTACCAAATAAATGCATTATCAAGACATTTCATGATGGATTTAAGGAAACCAATTTGATGGTGTAGATCATATGCATTTTTCTACAAACTTGGTCAAAGAGATGTTTGACTTAGTACGAAACTAAAACATCTTGCACTTTCAAATCGAGGGAGTATGCTGGAAGCTATGATGTATCACAGTATATATACCGGAGCTACACACTACATGACTACAATGAAAGATAACTGAAAGAAAATACCTGTCCTCTTCCGCAAGGCTTTGAACCATTTATGCGTAACCAAGCATTTATCTGTTCTTGGGAAACACTGAACTCACCATTGTACTCTTCATATTTCTTATGGCTACCATCGGAAAAGCCTTCTCCCTTTCGACCTTTAAAACCCTGTTTCAAATAACATATAGCTATACAGTCATACAGATATTGATTTACAGACAATAGAAATGTTTTAGAAGTATTACCTCTGTACGTGCACATGTCCAATTGTTGCTTCTCAAGTATTCTTTCTTAGGATTATCGCGACTAGAAAAATCAATGGCGTGATCCATGCATCGCCCATAAAAGCCAACATTTTCATTGTGCTCACCTTCAGGCTCACTTTGCAGCAAACCCTGTTGATTTATCACAAGCAAACATGGACATGGAAAATATAAGCTCCACGAATGTAATATTAGATATTATATGCAACCATTGAGTCACAGACAGTTTCTCTCTTTTTTTTTTTCTGCGAGCATGAAATTGTAGATATGAGAAATTACAGAGGGACCAACTAGGGTTTTACAACCAAACAAAGGAAGGCAGAACACTGAAGAAACAGGAACCTTTTGTTGCTATTGGAAAGCACATGACTTGTATCATCCTAAGGAATCAAGCTGCATGGAAACTATGTACAACAAAACACCCCTATTCCTTGCATTGCTTGAAGAACATGCAGAGAATTCAGGCATTCTGAGTGTCATTCCAAAGTTTCAAACCATTTCCTATGAGCATGCAGCAAGTAAAGGTACGGGACACTTTTAGCAAAAAAGAAAAAGGGTATATGCACAGATATCATACCCTCTGATGTGCACACCAAGCATGAAAGAATACCAAACAATTTACGTCTCGGCACTTGATAAATGAGCCCCCAGTTCTGTCACATATGGAACATGCCTGATGAAAAAAGAATTGCAACAGTCAAGGTAAAGAAAAAGTTCATCAAGGGCAATTTCATGGTCAGAATATGCATGTATGAAACTCACAGTATTTCTCTTGGCAGGTGAAGCACCTGAAACATCAAAAGCGCTCATTGTGGTGGCATTTGGGCATTTTGTGCCAGGTGTCCACAGCCCACAGACCATGTGAACCCACTGTATTGTTCTTGGTCCAAGTAAACTAGAATTGTGTTTAACAGAGGTCCAAGAATCGCTGGTGATGTTCTCCGCATTCATAATGCTATCCCCATGTGCACTGTCTACTGGATTTCGCAAGCCTGTTGCAGACAAAATGTTCAAAGCTTGTTGATTTGGAAAGCACAAAATAAGTTATCTTCAACACCTTCCCCATGTAAATACTTGTACACTCACTGCTTGCATTTCCTAAGGAATCAACATAATTTTCTAATCTTTCTGTAGTCATCAAACCTTTGAGATAACTTTTCAGAACACTCTTGGTTTTCAGTGCCCTTGTCATAGCTCCACCTCCATAACCACACAGCACACAGACCTGAAAACAGATTCAATGAGAGACTGGTAGGCTGAACAAACTTTTTGTTCCCTAGAAACAATTATTCTCTACGTGATGGATTTTAGGAAAACCAAAGGTAGGCTGTATTATGAGTGTTCAAGTAAAAAATTGCTTGCAAAGTTTCAGTTAAAGTGGTTGGGTCCACAAGTTCAGATCAGTAAGGCATAGATGCACTTAACCAGAACCAAAGTTGATATAAAACAAACTTTCTGCTTCTTTAATATAATAATATGCAGCTCTCCTGCATGTTTGAGAAAAAAAAAAAAAAAAAAAAAAAAAAAAAAAAAAAAAACTTGCCCATGGAGTAGCAAATACGATGCAGCGGCCACTTAGATTTTTTTTTTTTTTTTTTTAAAAAAAAAGAAATAGCTGCATCCATGTAGACAGCTCCTTTTCCTGAAATCAAATCTGTGGATCAACCAGATTGGAGAATATAGTTTTTTTAGGTAGTATATACTCAAAGCAAAGAAATCAATGTGCATAATTAACGATGAAGGAGTTGAGCTGGCGAAGCCATTGCGCATATGACACATTGTGCTAAATAAATCAGCACAAGGATGCATTCACTAATCTATCTCCTGACATACCAAATACTTAAATAAATTATTTTCTGAAAATGATTTTGCTTACTGTTTTCGTGGCATTAGTCTTGCAGGGTCTGCAAAACCATTGACCTCTAGGAACTTTTAGAACACCATAGCAGGCTTGGTGCACCTACACAAAATACAGGCCTCTATAAATATGCAGTGATAATAGGACACAGGTTGAGTAGTATGAAATACTTTGATATAGCACTTGCTGCACTCTATCAATCGATTGTAAGGCTCCAGGTCTGAGATCCTACAAACACAGCATGGAGCATCTGAGCTGAGCCTTCCACTGTATCTGCACAGGATATTAAGCAGAATTTGTCAGACCAGTTAGTAATGAAAGAAATTAGATAAACATAGGGTGTGCTCCCAAGAACGTATCCTTTCTTGGAAAATAAATCCATAAGCTGCATATAATGGAACCAAAACCACCTAGCATTCACTTCACGGGCTAGCGCAGCATTGTCTTTGTCACTGCCAGAATAGTGTGTTGATTTGCTTCCGAATTTCCTATGCCTCTTAATCCTAGTAGTGGACACACTTGTTCTTCGATTCTTAGCCCCTGTAGTAAAATAAAAGTGCCGTTTACTAGTGCATCCTGATACAATTTTTATGTACAAAAAACATCTGTTCCTCATGTGAATAGTTAATAGATAATCTGGGGTATGTATTTTTTCAGTGAAAACAAACGAGCAGCAGTTATGTGACATAGAATCAATTCTTGGTTGTGTTTAAGGATGGGGATGGTGCTCCAAATGGATACCCGCGGTTCTTCTCTAGTTCATCTCAAAGAGCTAATTCTACAATTTCTTCCTCCATTTTTTCACTATAGTTCATTTAGTTGAACTAGAGAAGAACCGCGGGTATCCATTTAGAGCACCATCCCCATCCTTAGTTGTGTTATGGTGTTTAAAGAAAAAATGGATTTCTTACAGTTCCATAAGTCGTTGAAAAAATAATTTAACTGTTTACTACATGGTAACCACAATCAATTTTTTTTTCCCTGAAATGGCTTCAAAGTTTCTAAAAATACTAAAAAGTGCAAACTGCAGGGCATATAGAGAAACATCTTCCATCTTTTGGAACATAATCGGTTTCACTAATATACAGCCAAGCATACTTTGGTACTTTTCCCATACCATTACTTGATATTGACAGGTGATTAGTTTCCGCATCTGTTAGACCAAGAGAGTCATCTTCTCCAATAACTGAAATGAGATGCCTTTTCATATTTCTAGCATTCTAAAAGAAAATCAGAGAAAGCTATATGCTCAAAGTAGTTGAAAAGAATGTTCTCAAACCATACCACCAGATGTTCTTTTGTGGTGAGCCACATGTGACCTCAAATCATTAGATGAATACCTACACCTTTTGGAATCCTGCAGTTCATATTCAACTTGTGGGCTGCAATTTTCATCATCAATGGAATACTTATCTATAGAATAATCTGAGCTGTTCACAGAACAATCTGAGGTTTCCTCTTCATACAAGTGGGTACTTTCTGTCTTAGAGAGTTTAACAGCATGGCATCTCTTAGCCCTTTTAAGAACCAGATTGAGAGGAACAATTTTGGGAGATTTCCGGTTATCGTTTGTAATCCCTGTGGCAATTAAACTAGAATCAATCCCACTACTACTGCAAGCACCTTCACTCTTAGTGTTAGGTTCATTAACAATGCAATTCAGAGACACATATTTAGGCAGTTTGCGGACAAATGCTCGACTCCCTTCCTGGTGATGTTTTGTTCTATCCGGAGTGCTCATATCCTCAACTTGCCTTTTTCTATAAGAGGAATTTAATCCACTAAGAAAATTTCCCTTGCCATCTGGTTGCTCATCACCTTCGAAAAAATTGTTCTGACTGTGAAGCCGTTTCACAGGTTTATTTAGATGCATAATAGGATGTTTTCGCTTGGTTCTCAACGCCCTGCAAGAAAATGAGTTAACCTCATTTTGTGGTTGATAACCCCCCTTTTGGGATGACTGGGAACTAGCCCTAGTACAATCATCTGATTCAGAATCTTTAACAGAGCACCTCAACGTTCTAGTCTTTTTTTAGGCAGTTCAAAACAATGCTCCTCATTGTCCTTTTCTTCCTGTCTCCTTCCCTCAGAAATCTGATTACATTTGCGCTTCACTCTAGATGGGCCCAGCTCAGATTTGGCAAAACTATTTAGGGGTTCTTCACATCCTGTACTGGTAGGCACATAGCTGGATGCTGAACATTTCTCAATTCTTGATCCTTCATCACATAGATTTTTATGTTTTGCTGTGTTTAGCAGTAGAGGAGGATACATTGTTAAATTCAGGTGATGTCTGAAACTTTGTCACTATAATGCTAGACGATCCAGATGAGAAACCAAAATTTGGCTGTCCTTTAGATACTACAGAATCCCTATAAGCATCCTTTCTCTCTGCTATAGCTTTGGATGAACTGTCATCAGCCACTGAAGGCTCAGATACATGCTCCAGTCTCTTGGGTATAGCAATAGAAGGCTGGTTCATTACTTTATCAGAGACATCTTTACAGTGAGAAGTTTGAGACAAGTTTCTTACAGCTATTTTATTGCTTAAGCATTGGCATGTTAACTTCTCATTCTCTCCCCGTGTGCAGCATCTGGTAGGCATTTGCAGCTGATGTTTGTCTTTAGGTGCAGCATGACCTATTTGGTCCATTCTGATGTCACAGTGTTTTGTAAAGCCGCAACAAGACAAACATTTTGGGACTACAGAGTAGCAGCATCTTCCATTGCAACAAGAACCTCGTTCTTTTGTATTAAGAGCATCAAACAGAGAGTGTTTTGTTAAGCTATCTGCTGCATGTCCCATAGAACTGTAATAAACATAAGTACATGAATAGAAGCATGGAGATAGGTACAGAAGCACATTCATTAAGTCTGAAATATGATGCAAATGTGGCTATGGTAAAAAAGAATTAAGTGCAGTAACATTAAAATCAAGATTTATGTAATATGAGAATTATAATGTCCCCTGATCCAAAATAAAAGTCCATTACGACATCGAGATGGTCTCCAATATTTCACATTGACTAGCAATCTAAAGGAAACATGCTGCTTTAATTTTTCCTGATGAATCTAATAACATCAATTTATGTTAATTTATATTATGTTTTAGATATGGGCAGCTAAAGTTAAAAGGTTTGACTGACAAAAATCCTAAATGGACTTTGGGATCAGATCAAGTACGGAGACACACAATGATAAAACAATAGTTGCAAAAAAAGGAAGGAAAAAAAAAGGAAAGACAACCCTGATAGATCCTTATTGTAAAGTGTTGTAGCGTCTTAGTCTGGCACAAATGTTACAGTAAATATATCCTTACACTCACCAAAAAAAAAAAAGGATCACAGCTCAGAAGGATGTTCTAATTTGAATTAAAGGATGGAAGGAGTGTCAGACCCCTGAACTATTAGAGCATCTTCAAGAGTTCCCATATCCAACTTTTTACAGTCAAAATTAATATTTATACAATGAAAATTGCCCTCCGAAATCCCCCTATCCAACATCCTATATTTAGTGGTATCCTAAATCACCCTATCTCTCCTCAAATTTGGGGGTGATAAGTTGTCTACCTTGTATGTTATTTGGGAATGGGAACTGTTAGATGAGAGAAGTATTTAGGGTTTTTTTTTTATTAAGATGACCCCATATATCAGAATATAGGGGAACTAAATTTAGGATGACTCGTGGAAATGCCCTTAGGGTGACTCTAAATCTAAACCCCTAAATTATAAAACTTTCACAAATAATTTAAATTAAATTATGGTACGTAAGCTGCTAGAATAAATAACTAGATGTTACCTAAAATGAGAATGAAACAAATAACCAGAATAAGGCAGGAATTCTATCACAGCCATAATAGTGCATCTTGGTAAGAATCATGGTGCTAAACATTGATCAATGTATACAGTGAGGAAAACAAAGGTTCATAGTGTGATGGCAATAACCAGAAAGAACAAAACGGACGGATCAAGTAAACCAGTTTACCTTCTGCATTGCAGTCCATCAATGGGACAGGAGTAACATGAAGACTGCAAGATGTATTCCCGAGAACATAATGATGATCTTTGTGTAAAAGTGGAGCAAGCACAAAATTCATCTAGCCCTGAAACAAAAAAAAAAAAAAAAAAGAAAGGTGTTACAATGAATTAAGACAAGAAACGTTTAAACAATTGTCCATCATAGAAACAACCATTGTAGATGAAGAAAACAACCTTCAAGAGTAGGCTTATTGGCTAGAACTGGACTAAAATCACTAGAAAACTGATTTCTGCATAAGTGCCCAGGTTTAAAACCAAGCTTGGAAAGATCTTCATTAATTTTGCAACAGCATCCACAAATTGATTTTCCCAGTGTTGACTGATCATTTTGGCAAAAGCTAGGTACAAGCTCCCCGAGAAGAACAACAAGATTTCCCATTCTCGCAGCTGTTTTTTTTGCAAAAGCTCTCAAACTTCTATGTGTGCAGTCATCAACTTGCTCAAAAGCACCATGGCCCCTAGCCTGCATCAAATGCATGAGCATTATAGAAAAGGAATAAAGAACAACCATTTTGATGGATGTGCTTATTGTTGCTTCTGCTATGTAAAACAAGAAGGGCAACTTACCATTTTATCATAGAAACAGGGAACCCCAATCTCACCATGTGCAACCTGATGGGATTTATTACCCATTGGAGTGAAGCTCATGCAATTTGCATGACATGAAACTCTTGCAGGAATTTTCGAGATTCCAGTGTTAGGTTGACTAGGCAGCAAATGTGATGGGGAATCACCATGAATCAAATGTTCCTGACTATTAGCATGGGATGCATCTTGAGGATTATATCCAGAAGAAACCGCTGAAAGAGAAATGCCCTCTGATCTCTTTTTCATATGAACAATGGCTGGGGCCAACTCTGAGTGCTTATCACTAGCCGCCCTTGTTTCAATCTGTCTAGTGGCACTTTCTGGATGATCAGAACCACATGCAACATCCAGGGCTTTAGGAAGATAGTGATCATTACTGTTGAGAATGTCATCAATGGGTTCAGGTGTATTATTCCTCTCAAGGTGTGAAAGAAATAATGAGATAAATGAATTCTTGGATGTATCATCCGTAAGGTCATTGCCTTCAGAATGCTTCGTGCCATTAACAACCTCAAGGGACTGCTTCTTATTTCCAGTACTAATGGATTGTGCATTATGTTCAGATAGACTTTTGTTGATCTTTGTTGTTTGCTTTGGACAAGGATCTGCACCACATGATCATGGTATTACACATCATAAGCAGAAAATGCTCTCAAGTCTCAAAGGATGTGCATGTATAATTATGGATCAAATTAGATGTTTCTACTATGATGCTCCAAATCATACAAAAAAGTTGGCATATATCAATGAAAAGTATTTTTAACAGTTTCTAATTGTGGCCTTTCAATTTGACACACAAAGTCTTGGCATGGCGAAGCAGAAACAAAACTGTAGATGCTTTATTAATAATTATCATAGTCAGCTTCTAATGATGTACCTTTGCATGACAATGCACAAAGAAAATAATGAAAGAAACAAAATACAAAAGGTAAGCTTACTTTGATTTATCGGTGGCCTATGTGTCTGAGGTTTTCTGAAATTCAATCACCGCTGACTGCCCCAATGGGAAAAAGAGTAGTCATCGATTGATGAGAAGAAGATTGGCCAAGCTTTAATTCAGTGTTTGAAGCATTCTTTAAAGTGTCCTGGAATGTTTTATGGGGGAAATTTGGTCTGCACGCCCTACTATCATGGTTCAGAACTCCTGTAGAACGTGGCATAGGATTACAGAAGGACGCATCAAAGTTTTTCTCCAAACGGATTCCATATCTATGGGCCAAATGATTTCCATTGTAATGTCTTCCCATGCTTGCTTCAAAGTGTGGGCTTCCACTAGTTGTTGTAAGTGGGTTCAAGTCCAATGCATGAACTGGATGATGTTTAGCGAGCCCTAAATTCATAGTACCGGAATTTTGAAGCAGAGCAGAGTTCTTTGTAAAAGCTTCGCGAATATCAACACTCTTTCTGTAATATGTTTCATTTGGCCTGTTTACTAGCTTCTCAACATTGGTGTATCCTCCACCCTCAATGAACAAATCACTGGAATAAGCTGGTTTGTTCATAGGTCCAATGATTTTTTTCATATCTACCTAATAACCCCATTTTTCCTGTTCCACTGTTTCTTGATGCAAGACTTTTCAATATGTGCTCTTCTGGAGAACTTTTCATACATGCCCATTCCGGCCAATCCCACCTGGTGTTAGCAATAGATCCTCCCACCTAGATACATACAAAAGGGAAATGTAATGACAGCTCTGCATAAATTTTTCAAATCCAACAAAAAGGTTGTTCATAATGTGTACATGAAAGTTCAAAAAAATAATGTGTACATGATCAGTCATGCTGGAACTGTGCATGTGAAGAAAACATATTTACCCAAGCTTTGTTTTGTCCATCCAGAGACAAAAATGTCTCAAAAGAAAACGGTGTGCAGGAAGAGCACAACTAAATAAGAAGGGCGGAGTTGTATTCACTACTTTAGATTGTGTAATAAAGTGTTGCAACTAATTCATTGTTGTAGTAAGTCTTTTGCATGTGTAATATTTTGCAACTAATTCATGGACAAAAAGGAATTTAGTTCTATTAATATGTAGCTTGGACCAATCAAACTACAACGGATGGGACCACGGCTGGATGTAATACTCACCCCTATGCAGAATTTGAACCATTGTGCAATACTCATGCCATTCTCCACACGGACAATTTCACCAGCTTTTTCTGGAGTTCCTCCAGCATGCTGTAACAAGCATATGCAAGTACAAAACTTCAATTTTTCAGGCATAAAGTGGATAAATTTACCAGCAGAAAAGAAAAATTATGTCAGATGTTTAAATGTGGAGCCCACAAAAAATAGTTAGGACAAATCCTTTAGCACCTCACAGAATTTAGCAACAGACATTCGCAACCGATGACACAAGCAAATGACTCCAAAAAGCCCAGCTTCACCCACAAAGAACTCTCCACCTATTCATGTGCCATGGGCATGTCAGAAGAATTCAACAATGTATGTCAAGTGAGGACGATTGATTTATTAAACAGCATCAAGATATAGCTATTAAGTATCAACCAATAGTAATCTCAAATTTCTCACTTTTATACCAAACAGATTGCTATTAAAATGCTGAAATCAGGAACATTGTCCAATAGCTGGGTATAAATGTTTTAATTGCACACAACTAATCATGCATATTCAATGCTGTCTTTACTTGAGTCTTGAGGACATTCCAGGTACAGATTTTGGATGTGGCAAAAATGCTGAATATGTAACTTTGTGGCTATTTCAAAGACTACCTCCACAGTAATACTGTGGTAGTCAAGTCAGGTTGTAACAACATGGCAAGTTGAACCCACCAACATTCATACAGGTGACACAGATGCGATCACCAGGCAGTGTAGGATGCTGATGAGTCATCGATTTGAATGGCAATCTCTGCAGTGCATGGACACTTGAGTCCTGAAACTGCACACCACCATTTGCTATTCCTGCAAGTTGAAATTGCCGTGAGTGGTCAGATCACAGGAAAGCTACAATTGTGCACATCTAGCCATTGCCTCCAAATTCACTACAACCTTACCTTGGTTAGCCGAACTTTCCCCGGTAAAAGTACCTATTCCATTAGCACTTTTGTTCAGGAAAAGCGCTCCAACGGAGGACTGCTCATTGCTACTGCTAGCTGGCAATCCATGTCTCGGATATTTGGGCAGAGTGGAGGCAGCGCTGAGCGGAGCATCCCGAGTAAGATCAATGATATCAGCAGCATTGCTCGCATTTGCCCGAGCAAGGTCCGGCGCAAGACCGAAAGTGGAATAGCTCCCCGGGACTTGAGCAAGCAACTCATTGCTCGGCCCCGCTCTCGCAGGCAGGCCGGATTGCGAGGTCGAATGATTCGCGACCAGCTGCTCTGGCGCTGCTGCCGCTCGGCCGGCCGCCGCGGCCTCCTGTGTGGCGAAGGGGCGGAGCAGGTGGCGCAGAGTGACGCCGTCCATCTGCATTTACACGCACGGCATAACGCCATGTTTAGCGGCAACGTATGATGAACACTTAGAAATGAAACGGCAATACAACCCCGTACGGCAGCATTTCAACTCCAGAATCGCGGACACACCATGCGCGAGCCAGCGCGAAAGCACTGCTTGGGTGTCGAACAGAAAAACCTCTCCTAAACCCCCCACATTCCGCGCCCGCAACGACTAAACCCAAAAATCCCCACCGAGATGCGCACGTGGGACGTACCTGGCTCGGCAGCGGTGGCACCGGCGCAGCTGGGGGCGCCGGCGGAGGCCACCGCGAGGGCCACGACGCGCCGTCCATGGTGCGGCGCCGCGGCAGCGAGGGGCGTGGTTCAGTTCAGTCGGTGGTTGGTGACTGGCAGCGGAGGAGAGGAGGGGATGAGATTGTGAGAGGTGAAACAATTTGGAGGTGAAAAGTGATTTCGCGAGCGGTAGGGGACGCCTGCTGCCCCTGCTGGGTGGGGACGTGGAGTAATGGGGTAAGCTGCGGCAGCGCAGCTGGGGCCCGGGTGCAGTGCCGCACTGCAGCAGCGTGGGTGGTGGGGACGCATGGCGCTTTGGTCCGACTCGCCTTTAATTGTCTTGTCGCGTCAGGCGACCCAGGCCAGACGCCGAGGCCATGGGTTGGCAGTGGTTCTTGTCTCCGTGGACGTCGTCCATTGGACGGGCCTGATAGCAGGCCGTCGAAACGCCGCCGGTGACGTCGCTGCGGCAAACCAGCCGACAGTGATGTCAGTGATCCGCACTGATTGATTCCCACTGTCTTCTTTCGTCTCAATGATGTTTTTCCCCGCTGGCTGCTGCTCTCTTTTGCTCTTGCACCAGACCTTCAGAGGCTGTAAAAAGAAAGGTCGCATAGCGGTCGACGGTGAAAATGGAGCTATTTTAACTTTAACGTCGCAGCTTTTGTAGGAGTACTCTGTACCTGAGTACTCTCTCTGTCCCATAAATAAATGTACTTTTTTTAACTTCTACTATTTCTATTTGACCGTTCGTTTTTTTTAAAAAATTAATAAATATTATTTGTTTAGTTATAATTTATTTTATTATTAGAGATATTTTTATAGTGACTTATTTATTTTATTATTTGTACAAATAATTTAAATAAGACGAATCATTAAATAAAAATTATAGAAGTCAAATAAGTGCATTTATTTATGGAACGGAGTAAAGTAGGTTCATGTAGATCTAGTGCAGCGACCACTCTGACGCCAGAGCCACGAGGAGGGGGGCCCGGTAACAGTTCAAGGACGTACTAGTACTACTGACAAACCTTCGGAACAAGTGTCCTCTAGGACCCACTTCCATGAACCGTTCAGGACTACAGTAGTACTGGTCAGTTGCTGGTGCGCAGGTCCCACCAGCAGTGACACGTTTGCCCATCGATCGAGGCTATTTGACTAAAATTATAAACTTGGACTTAAAAAATATTTAAACTTATGAGACAAAATAAGTATTACTTAGAGGCGGCGTATGTATCTAGTCTGTATCTCCATTCAAAACCACTCTGACGCCAACTCTAATGCCACGAAAAATCTAATCCGTAACAGGTCGGTAATTTTAGCACTTAAACCCTCCATTCATCCCATCCAGGTCAAGTTGCAAAACACCCCCATGAGTGGGAGGGTTTAATTGTTAAAATTACCCACCATTGGATTAGATTCCCCATGGTCTTGATTAGAGTTTGCATAGTTTGACTTAAAAAAATATTTAAACTTATGAGAAAGATAATGCCTATACTTAGAGTTGTTATACTCACTCCGCCCTAAAAAGGACGTCGTTCTCACTTTCCGAGAAACGATTGCGGTAATTTTTAAAAATAGTAAATAACATCGATTAGTATTACAATTAGTATTATTGGAAAGATCTTTAGATCTAGTTTTTTAATAAATTTATTTGGAGATATTATACGTATTTTCTATAAATCGAGTCAAACTTATGGCACGAATACTCAAAAGGTCATCCTTTTAGAACGGAGGGAGTAGTTTAACTAGCACACTTTCCATAATTACATATCTTTGAAATGTATGAGTACAAACATTTGGAGTTTTATCCTAAAGTCCTCTATACTTGTACCTCTATGACTATGATAAGAGAACCAACACGATGAGTTTGACAATAATAATACACATTGGTCTCCGTAGAACAATACCACACTTCTTATGATGTAAACACATGCCATGTCTTCATGGGTCGCCGAGCATCGAGAGATAAATGTCACGATAATGCCATAGATGATATGTATTTTCTAATATTACGGTTGGTGTTCCTTTTGACAATCTTATCGGCTTATGTCTTCGAGGATTTAGTATATTGAGTCATAGATATAGAAGGAGCTTCACTAGACATGAGAGAATGATGTCATGTTTGCCCATGTCAAATTTGAGGACCATTTGTGGTTATTGTCATAGTTCAACCTCACCTAAGTGAACGCCTTTATCATTTCTATATCTGCTATCAAGCAAAAGGAGTAGAGACTTGAAGAGTTTATACTTGATCCACCCTGAAGTGATTTCCGACACAACATGTGTGTTTGGAAGTATGTGTTGGATCAATAGACCATAGAGGATAGAGTACCAACCAACCAAAATATGCATGAGCACTATGTGTACGCACATGTCCATTCCTTTGAGGTAGTGGCATGAGGCGGTTTGTGTGTGATGGACCTCACAACCAAAGACAGAAGTGGGTCCCATAAGGGAGCACGCCTTTGCATCATAAGAGCTTCTACGATGGACAACCTCGCTGGGGTCTACCACCTCCATCGACACATGGAGCATGGCCTCCCTCACCTTCACGAAGGCTCCACCGAGGTCATCGGCTACCGGACTAGGTGTTGACTATCCAAAGCACATCGCCATGAATGCCTCCATGTCGGCCCCTGCACCCACAAGGCACCCGATATGGGTAATTAAGGAAGCACTAACCATCGTTTAGATAGGCTGAAAAAAGGTCCATCCAGAGACACATTGACTAAAGAGAAATTAAAGGAAACTCCCATGTCCAAAAAAGAAGACGAGTCAATCCTAGAGGATTATTATTGAATCATTTGTTGTTGGCAAACTGCATGACAATAGCGACGATGAGGGACGCCAAGGCCAAGAGGTGGCTGTAGCCAAGAATGAGAGCCAATCCAGGACAAAATTATACTCCCTCTGTCCCAGAATTGTTGACGTTCTAGCATTTACAAAAAATTTCAAAAAGCAAGACGTTCTAGCTTGTCTTAGTGTACAGTAGAGATCTTCTGCACACCCGTAAGCACCTATCATCCGTCACTCATCCTCCACTACCAATAATAAAAAATGAAAAGAAACGAATCTTGTGGGAGGTGGTCGCCTCAACCGGTCTTTGCTTCCAACATGCATGCCAATCTTTGCAGACGCGTCGAGCTCGATGCTACGGATTTCTATAGGGGTGACAGGGTAATCCTTGGTAGCTGTGACAACACCTAAAACATATACTAATATGGGACAGAGGGAGTGTATCTACTATGAACCCTAAACAAAGCGAGTTAATAATCTTGGAGGAGGAAGGGAGGGAGCAAGAAGCTCTCTCATGCTCTTGTTGTGGTGACCTATTTGATTCAATCCTCCATGCATTGCCTTACTTCAAACATTCAATATCTGTTTTCATCGAGCCAAGCTGGACAGACGACTCTATCGTGTGGAACTGTGGACTACCATGAGTGTATTTCCTCATTTGGTATGTTGATTATTATTTGATCTAATCATTTGCTATATTATTATTGTGAGTTTGAAGACCCAAACGAGCCTCAAACCTGGCTCGGCTCATTGCAACCCCTCGGTCGGTATCTAAGCACAGACTTTAGCATCATCTGCCATATCTAGAGTAGTCCATTGGTATACCACCACCGATTTGCTGCGTTAGAAACATGGCTTCAACGAATCAACTTATCACTGAGGATCGGCTCCTCGAGAAAGGCCCGATATTGATGGACACGTGGATGGACTTCCTCGTCTACCTCCTTGTCGACCTTTTAAAAGAAAAACTTAGAGAAAAAACTTTTCCAGAGTATTGGAAGACGAAAAGTTACAAAAATAAAAACAGTTTCTATTTAAAATAACTCTCCAAATAACGATTGTGAGCATGAGTTTAAAGAAAACTCCTGCCATACGCAGAAAATGAGAGACGTCAATGAGAAACTCGGGGAAAAAATTCTCACAAAATTGAGCTAACGGTTGTGTACGCGTAGTGTGAGTGTGGTGTCCATGGATAGGGTTGGTGTGAGTTGTACATGAGCAGATACTAGCTATATCCAGATGAGAGGCGTTAAAAAAAAAAATTGAGCTAACGGAAGGCTATCCACAATTCCTCGGCGGCTGGTCCTCGGCTCCTCGCGCGTACTGCCGGCTGCTGCTAGCCCAGAAAGATGGCGGCGGCGCTGGCGAGGCGTGCCGCTGGCTTTCTTCCTCTCCTCATCTCCTCGCGGTCCGGTGCTCGCATTCCCCTCCACCGCGCGCTATCCCAGATCCCTCTGCCTGGCTCCTGTCGCCTACTCTCGCAGCAAGCCAAGCCCTTCTCCCCCTCCCCCATCTGCGCGTCCGCGTCCGCGTCGAATGGCGCGGCTGCGGAGAGAACCGGGAGCTGCATCTGTACAACACGAAGTCGCGGAAGAAGGAGCAGTTTCGGCCGCGCGATCCAGGCGGGGAGGTCGGCATGTACGTCTGCGGCGTCACTCCCTACGACGACAGTCACATCGGCCATGCCCGCGCATACGTAGCCTTTGACGTCCTCTACAGGTTTCCCTCCTCCTATTCTGTTCGTGATTTGGTTAGTTCCTGCAACTGCGAACTCTGTTAATCTGACGGTACACTTGATTCACTCACTGGAGATGATGTATTGTAGATTCGTAGTTATTGTGCAGTCTTAAAAACTTGCGGGGCTGCCTAAGCCCATAATATATTTACTGAGCGAATTGATGATTGACATGTTTTCCATTGAAAATGATATACATTTGCCTTGAGATGCTGAGTTGTTTGTCACTCCTGCTTTGAAGAAGCTGGTTGTCCACATTAACATTTGTCCAATTGGCAATTGCCTATCTGTGTTTTTTGACGGGCTTGGTTTAGGATAAACACTATAGTGACATGGCTAAGGCACCTCAAAATCTCTGTTCTGTTGTCTACTTGTCTTATCACCTTACTTATTTTCCATTGCATTCTTAGGAAATATAGCATATACTTACTGTGTGCTGCCTTGATAGGTACTTGCGCTATTTGGACTATGAAGTTCGCTATGTTCGAACTTCACCGACATTGATGACAAGGTGACTTTCAGGAAACTTTGTTTGCAAATATATGTGAAGCTGAGTTACCTGTTTCTGATATAACCAATTTTAAAAATGAAGTTTCAGTTATTATTTTCTTACATCTTTGCTGTTTACAAGATATTGAAAATCATAGCTTTACTGTCTACAAAAATTGCATTGTCCTTGATTTAAATTAGGCAAGACAGAGATTTTGTTTGAATTTTCACACATTATGGAACATTTGATGTCATGTTTTTGTCTGGATTTAACTAGATAGCTTTATTTGCATTGTTTTCTGCTGAAATTGTATTAAGCTATTTTACATGGAAACTAGAATGAAATATTTAAACACAATTTGCTAATATGCACAGGAAACCTGAGTTGCACTTCTGGAATTCTGTAGATAATTGCCAGAGCAAATCAGCTGGGGAAGATCCTTTTAGCTTAAGCAAAAGGTTCTCTGATGACTTCTTGTCAGACATGGCCAATCTTCAATGTTTACCACCATCTGTGGAGCCCCGTGTTTCAGATCATATTGATGATATTATAAATATGATTAAACAGGTACATATACTTGATTTTGTGTGCAGTACTTAGTGACATGCTTATGCAGTTTCTTTTTGTTGTCCTCTTGTGAAAATTATTTACTGATTTCTATACCAGGTTTGATTGGATGTTTAATCTCAGATTGGTTGGAAGCTCCTTGCTTTCACATAATTTAGTTACATATGATATTAAGCTGACAATAATTAAATGTTTGCTTTTCCGTGGCCCTGACCTGTCAATCCATGATAGGTTTAATGTAAAAATAACACCCAATCCCAAGATGGTTTATTAGAAGTAGTGCAATTTAGGAATTTTGCTATGCGGTTAAGTGGTAATATCTTAAGTTGACAAAGCTGTACAATGCTGTGTCCATGTTTATATGCAAATTCAGTGTGAGATCATGTCATATGTATGTAGTTGTGGACATGAAGAACATTATGTTTGATTCTCTTGATGTAAGATGTGTAATGTTAATGATTAATATATACATTTTAGTGTTTGCATACGGTGCCTGACAGACATTTTGATCTGTTCACATACGTAAAAACAGCTCAAAAAGTGCTATTGTACAAATATTGAATTCCTGTTCTTTTGGTACAATCTTTTTTTTGCACTTTGGAATTTGACTTAATTTTTCTTTGAGCAGATCCTTGATAATAGTTGTGCATATGTAGTGGGTGGGGATGTTTATTTCTCTGTAGACAATTTTCCTGAGTATGGAGAATTATCTGGTCGAAAACTAGATGATAATAGAGCTGGTGAAAGGGTTGCTGTTGATGAGAGGAAGAGAAATCCAGCTGATTTTGCTCTATGGAAGGTACAAAAGATATCCCGAATGCTAGTATCCTTTAGTATTCTAGTCCTGTGGAAATGATGTAGTTCAACAGCAATTAGTTTAATTCACGTTAACTGCAGGCCGCAAAAGATGGGGAGCCATGGTGGGATAGCCCATGGGGCCCAGGAAGGCCAGGATGGCACATAGAATGCAGTGCCATGAGTGCTCATTATTTGGGTCATTCTTTTGACATACATGGTGGTGGGGAGGATCTCATCTTTCCACACCATGAGAATGAGATTGCTCAGAGCCGTGCGGCATGTTGTGACAGTACCATAAATTACTGGATACACAACGGTTTTGTCAATGTAAATAGCCAAAAATGTCTAAATCGCTTGGTAATTTCGTCACCATAAGGAAGGTAAAAGCAATGTTCCAATCTTCCTCAAGTAATGACTGTACCTTTGCTTGCTCAAAGACTGCCATTTTCCTCAGGTTATAGAGATGTATCATCCACTGGCTTTGAGAATGTTCTTACTTGGCACACACTACAGGTCCCCAATTAACTACACAATAGAACAACTCAATGTTGCATCAGACAGATTGTACTACACATATCAGGTATGCTCTATATCTATATGATCGTGCTGGTTCTTAGTCTGATATAACTATATTGCATAAACTTCTTGCTTCGCAACTGTTTTCTGATGTATCCACACCCCCCCCCCCTCTTTTTTTCTGGCAAGCAAATGGGTTAGACTTAGGGTAGTGTATTTATAATCCAACAGTCCAAGACTTTTGTGTTGTCTATGTCAAGTAGACCATAGTACATAGCTATTTTTGGCAGCTAAAGCACACCTCTGCATAGCCCAGGTGATGATGCAGCGGAAAGAAGGAAAATATCACTAGACCTTATATTGTCATGCATGGTAGTAATGTTGCCTCCTGCCCGGGTTGGTTGTTGGCAACATCTGGAAGCAAAGTAGTGGTCACAAATTAGAGCTACCCTATTTTCTAATTTTAAAGCAAAGTTTTGACTATTCAAAATGACTGCTAATGTTATAGGTGATGGGTATTATGGGGTAACTAGGCCTTATGCTTTGCCAAGAGCTTGAGAGATTGAGGGAGACTAGAATTGTTTCTTCATAATTCATTGCTTCCTTCTAAATGACAGACGTGCCTCTCTTTATATAGAGAGGGAACCAACCCTAAATCTTGACCTAACTTGGCGGCTAAGCTACTAACTCTTGGGCCTATTGGGCCGGTGGCAGCCTGCTGGCTGCCCATGACAGCTAATATTGGCTTTAGCTTCCATGGACCAAAGAAGAGCTGAAATGCAAATAATAATTCTTTGTTTTGTATTGAACCTTGCTTTCTCCTATCTGATTCCTAGTGCTCACATATTAGTCCTTCCTTCCTCCACATGTTTTCCAATGCCACTTTTGATAGTGGTGGCTCAGAATACATGGGACTGCGGTAATAGTGGCACACTTGGTCTGATTTTGCTGGATTGGTCCCTACTACAGATTGTTGCTAAATAAGATTTTTTTGCAATGCATAGCTCTGAGTCATGCCTGTTGATTGAGAAGTTGGTTATGTTTGTCCAGCGGCTCAGAAGTTAGGACTCCAGTTTTTTGTGGAACTGAGAGTTGTATTTGCAGTTATTTCTGTTTCATAAGAGGTCGTTTCTTGTTTCAAAAAAAAATAAAATAGTGTTTCAGTGCCATAACTTCTAATCAAAAGGTTCACATGAATTCTTTTGTATCCACAGACCTTGCATGATTGTGAAGAGATTTGTCAGCAGCAACAAAGCAACACTGGAAATTCATTGCCTGCTAATACCTTAAGTTACGTCCAAAAACTTCATGATGAATTTGAGACCTCAATGTCAGATGATCTTCACACTACAGTGGCATTGGCTGCTATTTCTGAGCCATTAAAAGTTATGAATGATCTGTTGCACACTCGTAAGGTAAATTTATTGATGAACAAATGGAGATACAGTTCATTCACATTTTCAGACTCTGTAAACTGTACCATTCTCCGTTCTCATGCATACGGCAAAAACTATCTAACTTGTTTTGACCTACCTCTGGCATTTAAATAGGGAAAGAAGCAGGACAAAAGGTTGGAATCGCTTTCTGCCTTAGAAGAGAAAATAAGAGTAGTTCTCTCTGTTCTAGGATTGCTACCATCAAGTTATCGTGAGGTGAGTGCAAATATTCTGTTAACATTGCCAAATCAGTTTCAATATATACTGCTAGTAAGTTTACAGTAGACCTATTCATGGGAACTCGAGCCCAGCTCCAAAGCTTGCTTAACGCTTGGTTCCCATTTTGACATGTGGGCACTGAAGCATGAAAAAGCTTTGGCCCAGCCTGGAAAAAATGGCATTTACAGGCGGGCTTGAGCTTCAAAGTTTGGCTCAGTGTCAGGCGCCTTGGGGTTTTTCACCAGTTTTCTAAAGCCTGGCTGGGCCTGCCCGGCCCTAGTAAAAAAAAAAAAAAAACAAACCTCTGTATCCTTAGTACTTCATAATGGTTATTTTGTAGACTCAACTCTGTAAACTCCTGGTATTAGGAAAGATGAATATGTCACAGTAGAAATGCGACAAAGGCCTAGATGCTAGATGTATTCAACTTTGAACACACAGAGTCAGCCTAAGTTTAACATCCAGTTCAGCTGCCTTTTCGTAGCTGTTTCTGAAGTAACTTAGATTAGATTCTCCTTTATGAATGAAAGAAGGGAAAGGAAACTTATATTAGCAAAATAACTGCCTATCTATAGCAATCCAAGTCTTAAGCAGCGCATGCAAGTGCAGCCAAGAAACTTTTCAGAAATAATTTGGATTGCAGACTAGTAACTAATTCGATCCAATTTGTACACTATCATTGCAGATTTGCATAACTTGTTCCATTAATGCTACTAATGAGCTTATGCTCACAGGCTTTGCAACAGCTGCGGGGATAAAGCACTGAGACGAGCTTCCATCACGGAGGAGTTTGTGGTGCAGAAGATTGAGGAGAGGACTGCAGCAAGGAAGGCGAAGCAGTATGAAAAAATCCGACGAGATCCGGAAAGAATTGGCTGCTGTTGGAATTGCCCTCATGGATGGCCCCGAAGGAACAACTTGGAGACCATCTTTGCCTCTTTCAGAGGAAGCGGTGGTTGCGAAAACATGATCTGCGCAAGAAGTTCCAGTGCGACCCATGGACACCAGTTCTAGTCGGCAATCATGGATTTGCTATATCGTGCTGCTTTTGCGACGAAGAAATCAACGGAGTTTCTGAGAAATCATATTGTTTACAAAATTCTCTACAGTAGTTACATGATCAAAAATTGGTAAAAAGATGTCCGATTTGATTCCACTTCGCAGTTCGCACCGAGTCCTTGCCTAACGATTGAAATGTAACATGACAGTCTCTACTGCAAGTTCTGTGAATCATATTGCCGAATATTTTAATAACTAATACAATGCCATTTTCCGAGTCCAAGAAACACAAAGGATTGTGTGCATGTATATGCATCAGTCCAGGCTCCTGCTGTCCTAGTAGATCTGAAAATTCAACCAGGCCCATGGCAGCCAAGTTACCAATCACGTTCTAAGATGTGTACATTATGCTGGCTTAGATTGAAATACTACGGCCTTATTTAGATTTCAACTTTTTTCACTCTCTTTCTATCACATCAAGTTTTTACCCACATACATGGAGCATTAAATAAAAGTAAAAAAATAACTAATTGCACAGTTTAGTTGTACATCACGAGACGAATCTATTGAACCTAGTTAGTCCACGATTGGACAATATTTGTCACATACAAACGAAACGTGCTACAGTTGCAAAGTTAAAATTTTTCCATTTTTTTCTCCAATCTAAACAAGGCCGTATACGGTATGTTAAGACTAATAATGCAAACAATTTTTTTTTTTTGAGGGGAAGCCGGAGCTTTCTATTAGTCATAAGAAAGATTACAATCCTGGTTTGCAACAGCTTGTAAGTCCGGTGGAGTTATATGCCACTCTTCCACCGGTTTTATCACGCGAAACCAGTTTAGCACACTCATGTGCTAGCTTATTACAATATCTTTTGATAAAACAAAATTTGAAATCTTCAAAGCTCCGGCTTAGATTCTCTATCTGGAGGAGTACAGGTTGAATCTCCGATCGCTGCGTGGCCCGGTTCTCCCAAAGCTGTAGCAGCAACACCTGACAATCCGTTTCTAACACCACCTTCTGAACACCCCCGGCCCTGAGCATACACCAGTCCATCTCGACATGCCGCAGCTTCAGTGGCTAGGACATTCATTGTCAGGTCATACCATCTGGCTGCCCCTCCACACCACTTGCCTTCATGGTCCCGCAGAGCCACACCTGTTGCGCCCGATCGGTTAACATCATAAAAGGAAGCATCCACATTGCACTTTATCCATCCAGCTTCTGGTCTTCGCCACCGGCATTGGTCTGACCCAGCAGCCTTCAGAGTCTTCGGAGGGTGGTTCAGCTGCCAGAGATCAAACCCCGTGTCAATCGCCCAGTCTACCGATCACCGCAGAGGCCAGGAAGTTTCACCATGTTTCCTTTTGTTCCTTGCAGTCCACAGAGCCCACATGCCACAAAGTGCGATGGCCATCTCCCTCGGGTGGTGCAGGTTTGGATCAATCAGATCATGTGCCCATGTTAGTGGGTGCAAGTCTGGGATTTTGACCCCAACTAGCTTACGCACTTCAGTCCAAGAGCATTTGGCAGCAGTGCATTCCAAGAGCACATGTCTGATTGACTCCTCGTGTGCTCCGCATAGATCACAATTTGGAATCGGCTCAATGTGTCTTCTATGCAATTCTCCTTTAGATGGGAGATAACCATTGATGACCCGCCACCAAAAACTCTTACCTTGGGAGGGACTTCAAGTTTCCAAATCCGCTTCCAGGTTTTATCTTCAGACGATGACATCCTCTCAAAGCATTCGCCTGCCCGAACCGGTCGTCATATAATTTCCGATATGCCGTTCGCACGAGTAGATTCCATGTCTTTCCAGCTCCCAAGCCCATGCATCATCACCCACACCCCTGATCGGGCGTGCTCGGTATAGCCTGAATATCAACAGCACTGAAAACTTGACTGATCAGGCTTTCATTCCATGCTCCACTCACCGTCGGCCAGTTCGGACACCATATGAACTTGTGGGTTGTTCGGCGAACCAGCGGCCGTCCTCCAAAGTGACCAGGTAACCATCGATCACGCCAAATATCAGTAGTACTGCCGTCTCCAATCCGTCGCGCAGTCCTTTCCGTAATACTTCCCTTCCTTTCAGAATCGCACGCCATGTATGGCTGGCGTGTCTTTTTCCTGGTTGCATCCATAAATTCAGAATCATAGAAGTACCTACCCTTGAGTACCCTCGCACACAAATGAAGTCCGGCCTCTCGATCAATCTCCACCCTTGCTTCCCTAGCATCACTAGGTTGAATAATCTGAGATCTCGAAATCCCATCCCTCCTTGCACCTTAGGTCTCGTTAGAAGCTCCCATCGCTGCCAATGCAAGTGTCTATTGTCTGGCCGAGTGTAACACCTCGGTGTTAAGCTTTGCATTAGACCATGGTTAATTAATCATAAGCATCATCATCATAACATGATCATCATGACATAAGCATCAAGTCAAAACCCTAGCTTGCATGTCATCATTTCATGTGCTTGTTTTTAATTCCCTAATTGCTTACTTGATTGCTTAATTAGTCAATTATTTGTATTGCAAATGCTTGATCAAGTTTGGATCCATGTGCCCAGCATTTTAAAATGATTTAACAAAATTATTGCAAAAAAGATTTGGTGCATTTTGGAGCAATTTGGAGCAAAAAGAAATTAAATTGGAAATTCCCTTTTTATGCCTTAAATTTAAAATGAATTTGTATTTCAAAATTTATTGGGAATTTTGAGTTGACCCCAAAATGAAAGTTGTACAGCTTAAAGTTCTCTACAACTTTTATTTTTGGAGCATTTCTTGAAAATGCATTTAAATTTGTCAAAAGGGAGCATTTTGATTCAGTTTGAAATTTTCAAAAAAAAAAAAATGCCCGGCCAACCGAACCGGCGGCAGGCCCACTGCCCACTCGCCCCCTGCCCGCCCGCCGCCGCCAAGCCCAGCCCGCCAGGCGTCGTGGCCGACCGGCTCGGGCAGCGCCACGCTTCGCCATGAACCGGCCGAGCCGCCGCGTGGCCGGCCGAGCTCCGACGAGCGGGCCCCCGCCATGACCGGCCCGCGCCTACAACCCCGAAATGGAAACCGCGCCACTCCATTTCGCTCCCTCGCTCTCTGCCTCTCCCACTCCGAAGACGCTGCCTCTCCAGCACCGCCCGCCGCCGTCGAGCTACATCGCAGCCGCGACGCCGCACTACCTCCGCCTCGCGCCCGCTCCCCACCTCGCTGCAAATCGTAGCCACGCCGTCGACCGCCGGTAAAGGGCCGCACGGCCACCTCCGTCGCCAACCGCCATGGCGGAGCTTGGCAAGCTCCGCGCCCCGCCGTGTTCTTGCCTTCCCGTCGCCTCTCCGTATCCTTTTTGGCGCGCCGCGGCCACCGAACCCCCGAATCGATTGCCCGCAAGTTCAATCGAACAATGCACGCCTAGACACCGCCGTTGCATGACCTCGCCCGGAGCCTTCCTCCGCCGCCGTGCCGCCATGCACTCGGCCGGGGAGCTCCGAGCTTAATTCCGCACCCCAAACCCTAGGTCTAGCTCCGCCTTGCACTTTCGCACACGCGGTGCGCTTCGTCGTAGCTCACATTCTTTGCGGAGACGGCGACTCCACCGCCGTGCCGAGCCGCCCGTCGCCGCCGCGCCGCCGTAGCTAGGAAGCACCGCGGCCACACGCCAAGCGTCACCGGGTGCGCCTCGTCGCCGCCGAGCACGCCGGCCGGTGCCCTCGGATCTTGTGGGGGCTCTCACCGCCCGGCGAGCTTTTCGCCGCCCGGTGTACCTCCCACTGCTTTCGGCCGACCCGCCAGTGGGCCTGTGGACCGCAGGGTCCCACGCGCCCGTGACTCGGTCCACTGGACCGAGTCTATGGACCGGCCGGGGTTTTCCCTTTTTCTTTTATTTGTTTTCCAGTTTTTGATTTAAATGCTTTTCAATTTGTATCTTGAGCAAATGTGATCCAAAATTGATGAGAATTGTTTTGTTAGATTTCTAGTGAATAGATTATCTGTGAAAAATACGTGATGCAATTTTTGAGATATTTTCCTGTATAGATTTATTTAATTGCTAAAAAGGCTGAAATCTATTTAAATGCATGATAAATTGTATATAGCTCAAAAAAATATGGTTCTTGCTTTGTTAGACTCTGTGTGTGATGTAGTTTCTGGGAAAAATGTATGTCATACAGTCCCTGTATAAAAATATGAAGATGTGAATTAAATGCATTTTAGGGCTGATTCTTGTATGATTTTTAGTAAATTCATTATAAGGAATTAGGCCTTGATAATTTTTGCTGACTGTTCTTGTGCTAAGTAGTTTTAGAGAAAAATATTAAATCTGTTGTTTGATACTTTTCACAGTACAAAGCTATTACATGTGCAAATCTGTCCTGCTGTTTAATCTTTTGTGTAGGCTGTTGTACTTGATGAATTATGGTGAAAATTTTATCATGGTCTTGCTATAGCATGATGTAGCTCTTGTAATTTTTATAGATTTTTCTGAACTGTTTAGACAGAGGTCACAGTTCAAGCCTAATTATTCACATGAAATGATAAGTATTGGAATTAAATGATTTAAGAAGTTCTATATTACTTCTTGTGTACTTTTAATCAGGTTATGCTTGCTGGTCCTGTTATGCAGCACCATAACTAAAATGTGATGGTTGGCTATGAATGGTAGTACTTCTCTTTATTCATGTGATGTGTGTATGTGTGTGTGTGCCTACACACCACTCTTCTTTATGCACTTCTCTAAGTGTTTAGAGAAGAGGTATGCACATACTCAGTAAATGAGTTAAGTTGTTAGTAGAGAGGAGATATGCACCTACTCCGTCAAATGATCTGTTAATCATCTTCATTCATGAGCATCATACGTGTATGCATTCACTGTACTTATATATGCGCATCGCATCATACAAGTTCGCAGGAGGACCTCCGGTTTTTGGAGATCGAGCCGGATCACCGGGAGGAGCCCCAAAGGGGAGGTTCCACAAGAAGGAGGGAGGTCGAAGTAGAGGATCTACCGGAGTGTCCCAATCACAGGGCTAGTGACTTCGTTCGAGGCAAGCCCCGGAGCATTTCCTTACCTATGCTTTCTAACAGTCTAATTATGCTTTATGATTGTTGCATTAAGTATAGGAGTTGTGTGAAACCGTTGATGCATTATATCCTTGCTTTACCATTGATTATCCCACCTTGATATACCCTGCTAGTCTAGGGCGAGTATTATGCTTAGCTTGCTTAGACGGTAGAAGTCGGGTGATTTCCTGTCATCCGCGAGCATAGGTGGTTACTTATGATTGATGGAAAGCTTATGTTGATATCATCTGGTTGATGGTTATGGTCGAGATAATTGGAGACCGGACGGAGTCTTGTGGGGTTGTTGGACCATAGTGAATCCGTCTGTGTCGATTAAGGACCGTACCGTTGATGTACCCCAAGTCATGTTGAACGCATGCCTCATACTTAGCTGGCCGGATAAGCAATTCCGACCGCGAAGCCTAACACTATCCGGGCCGGTTCTCGATCCGTTCGCACCGTATTGGAGATGGATGGGGGACCACAGGGGCGCGAAGAGTAAGTCCGAGGTCCAGCATGGCTGGCTAAGGCAGTCGGACGGTCCCTGGGTACGGTGGTTCTATGCGAGTCCGCGTACTTGTTTTTCTGGATACGTGCCACGGTGATCCGTAGCTCACTTCGCGCGTGAGTGTGGTTTGTATGAGGAATACCCCCCGAGCTCGGTAGTAATCGATTCGAATCGCTATCGTTCTGGGCCAAAGTGAACACTTGACTTGAGCCGCACCATCGTAGTAATGATTATGGAATGTGGTTAATGATGATGATGGGTTAAGCTAATGTTTATGATTATGGTTACTACTTGCTTGCTTAATCATGATTAATATACTATAATGATGCATAGTACAGGTGCTTACCTAGCATAAATAGGAATGATTAAGCTGAGCAATCACTTTTAATGTTACTACCGCTTTTTCGCAAAAAGAGTCAAGCTATCCCCTGATAAAGCCTGTCATTACTCCTTGGAGTCTTTTATTTTGAGTCAGTCGGGTAAGTCTAGCTGAGTACCTTCTCGTACTCAGAGTTTTTCCCGCTTGTTGTTTGTGCAGATGGCCATACCTACCACGGGTATTGTGAGACCTGCTTTTATCCAAAGGGATTAAAGTACCAAGGGCATGGTCGTTCTTAATATTCTCCCCACTTGCTTTTATGGATTGGCTATCGAGTAAAAATCGTATTAAACCTAAGTTGTGTGTGTGGGTTGAGCTTTTAAAACTATCTTGTTTCCGCTACTTGGATTTGAAGAACTTGGTTTGTAATAACTTTATTTCCGCACTCTGATGTTGTTGAACTATTTGTGAAATGTTGTAACATGCGAATGGTGATGCTAAACCTATACGATCTTGGTTGATGATGTTTGGTTTGAAATCCTTCGAGATTTCCGGACTACCGGGTTTATAACGGCTTAAGTGTGACAATTGCTTGCTTAGCGAGTGATTTTTCACTTATGCTTTTATAAATTGGTCGGTTACGCTACACCGAGCCACCCCACCAAGAATTAGAGATCACCGTTTTTCATCTTCCCAAGCAAGGTATCTTTCGGTATCAAGAAGCAACTCATTGAGTAGGCAGGCACGGCTGAGCCACCGATTTCAATAGAATCTCTCCCCGGCCAGAACTTGCCTCCCTACCACTCCAGGCCCCCACAAGGCCTCTCGATCTTGTTTGGCATGCACTCGAATGTCTCCTTCAGTAGCACGCCCAAGGGCGTCGGCAAACCCGTGATGCTTCTCGCCCGGGGCTTCGATCTCAATTTGTAGCACTATCCTCCCTCTTGTTTAGCATCTGCATCACAGTTTTTGCTGAAAAATACAGCCAATTTGTCAGTGTTGACCATCTGTCCTGATCCCCGACTATATGTCTTAAGGATGTCTCATAGCCTTTCAGCTCCTCTGCGTGAAGCCTCTGAAAACACCGAGGCCGTCCAAACAGCAAATAGGAAATCCAGGGAGCATGGATTCCCACCCGGATTCCCCTAGATAGGTATATAGGACCGACCGACTTTAGTAAGCAAGATAAGCCTTCTCGAACATAGAAGAAATAAGTACGGCGAGATAGGATCTCCTTGGCGGATTCCTCGAGTTGGGGAAAACGGAGTCGACAAATAAGCACCATTGACCCTTACCGAAAGGTGACCCGACGTAACACATCTCATCACAATGTTTACAAAGTTTTTACGCAAATCCCAGCCGCAACATTATTCCCCGCAAATAGCTCCATTCAACCCGATCATAGGCCTTCGCCATATCCAGCTTAATAGCACATGCACCGTTCTTCCCCTTTCTCCTCTTAAGGTAATGAGTACACTCGTATGCCACTAGGACATTATCTGTAATCAACCTTCCTGGGACAAATGCACTCTGCTCCTCAGAGATGATCTCATCTAGAACCACCCGAAGTCTATTAGCAAGCACTTTAGAACAAATCTTGTAAATGACATTGCATAACGAAATCGGTCTAAACTGTTTTAAGTCCTGCGGATGCTTTATTTTCAGAATTAGCACAATGGTGGTCCAGTTAACTCCCTCTGGCAAATAATCCCCATTCAGAAAATCCAGGACTGCTCTTGTGACACTAGGACCGACCACCTCCCAAAGGGGCTTGATAGAATCCCGCTTGTAAATCCATCCGGACTGGGCGCTTTATTAGCCCCCATCATGAACACAGACCTTCTCCACCTCTTGAAAGACAGAAGACACCTCCTAGTTGATCATTCATTGCTTCCGTTACCCTTCCCTAACACATGGGCCGAATATGCATAATGAACCGTCAATTTATAAAAGCATAAGTGCAAAAATCACTCGCCACGCAAGTAATTAGCACACTTAAGCCCTTATAAACCCGGTAGTCCAGAAATCTCGAAGGATTTCAAACCAAACATCATCAACCAAGATCGTACAAGTTTAGCGTCACCATTCACATGTTACAACATTTCACAAATAGTTTGATAACATCAGAGTGTGGAAATAAAGTTATTACAAACCAAGTCCTTCAAATCCGAGTAAGCGAAAAGCAAAGTAGTTTTGAAAGCTCAACCCACACACATACTTAAGTTTAATACGATTACCCATTTCGATAGCCAATCCACAAAAGCAAGTGGGGAGAATATTAAGAACAACCATGCCCTTGGTACTTTAATCCACTTTGGGTATAAGCGGGTCTCACAATTCACCACAGGCACGAAATACCGAAAAACCGAATACCGAACCGAAAATACCGAGAACCGAACCGAAAATACCGAAACCGAAATTTTTTCGGTACCATGTTCGGTACCTAATTTTCGGGAACCGAATTTACCGAGGTATATTAGGTTCTTTACCTCGGTTTTACCGAATTTACCGAATTTACCGAAATATGCTAATCATGAGTGATATTATCTTATTAATTGTATTATTGTGGACTATTATATTGTATATTTGTGGTAGTCTACTCTTATAGTCTTGTGAACTTTTATATGTATTTACTTAGTACTATATTTCTCTATAAAATTATGTCAAAATTGGCTTTTAAACATGCAATTATATGTCTTTGTGATCGGTTCGGTATTTTTTTCGGTAAATACCGAACCGAACCGAAAGTACCGAAACCGAATTTCCTCGGTACCGAATTTTTGAAGGAACCGATCGATTACTGTTTTCCGAAGAACCGAATTTACCGAGTCTGCCGAGTACCGAACCGATCGGTTCGGTAAATACCGAATGCCCAGTGACTCACAATACCCGTGGTAGGTATGGCCATCTGCACAAAAACAACAAGCGGGAAAAACCCCGAGTACGAGAAGGTACTCGGCTAGACTTACCCGTCGACTCAAAATAAAAGACTCCAAGGAGTATGACATGCTTTATCAGGGGATAGCTTGACTCTTTTTGCAATAAAAGCGGTGGTAACATTAAAGTGATAGCTCAGCTTAACCATTCCTATTTATGCTAGGTGAGCATCTATACTATGCATCGTTATAATATATTAGTCATGATTAAGCAAGCAAGTAGTAACCATAATCATAATCATCGACTTAACCCATCACCATCATTAACCACATTCCATAATCATTACTACGATCTTTGCGGCTCAAGTCAAGGTGTTCACTTTGTCCAGAACGATGGCGATTCGAATCGATTACTACCGAGCTCGGGGGGTATTCCTCACACAAACCACACTCACCCGTCGGTGAGCTACGGATCACCGTGGCACGTGTCCGGGAAAAAACAAGTGCGCGGACTCGCATAGAACCACCGTACCCGGGGGACCGCCCGGCGCCTTAGCCCGACCATCTTTGGACCTCGGACTTACTCTTCGGCGCCCGTGGTCCCCCATCCATCTCAATACGGTGCGAACGGATCGAGAACCGGCCTGGATAGTGTTAGGCTTCGCGGTCGGAAGTGCTTATCCGGCCCAGCTAAGTATGAGGCATGCGTTCAATATGACTTGCGGTACAACAACAAGATGCGGTCCTTAATCGACACAGACGGAATCATTATGGTCCAACAACCCCACAAGACTCCGTCCGGTCTCCATTTATCACAACCATAACCATCAACCAGGATGATATCAACATAAGCCTTCCATCAATCATAAGTAACCACCTATACTCGCGGATGACGAGAAATCACCCGACTTCTACCGTCTAAGCAAGCTAAGCATAATACTACGCCCTAGACTAGCGGGGGTATATCAAGGCGGGTAATTCAATGGTAAAAGCAAGGATATAATGCATCAACGGTTGCACACAACTCCTATACTTAATGCAACAATCATAAAGCATAATTAGACTGTTAGAAAGCATAGGTAAGTAGATGCTCCGGTTCTTGCCTAGAATCCAACACAATTCAGTGCTAGTTAGATGTTACTCGCTTGGCAAGTATCTCCCTTTCCATTGCTTGCTTAGTCCTTTCATCTTCAGGGATGAGTCCACCAAACACCATCTTGGGGTTTTGCTTCAACACCACATTCTCATCATCTAGCGTACCTAGATGTCATGCAACGATGCATATGTATGAATACATAGAAGTGAAATAGATGATCCATCACACAAGCGTATTTAACACAACATACGGTTACACTAGATGGTATAAGCGCATTAGAGAGCAAGCTATTCACAATCATACCAAACATATAGGTAAAAAGCATATCAACCATGACACCAATATACAAAATCTCAGGTGTATTAAGTTAACTAACAACAAGGACATGAGCCATTCTAATCCACATACAAAGTTAACAACTAGAACTAGAATCTATCAATTTCTGGACATACACGTAGCAGCTGAGTAAATAAATCATATCTGGAGTTATACAACTCTAAATGATTTGCAACAAGATAATCTAGAAAGCTTATGAAATTGTCTATAAATCTTCTTTAATCATCAAAGCATGATTCAATATTTAACATAGTCAAACAATTAAATTTCTCTAATCTGGTCAGACAAATTTCAGAGAGCAGTCATTTCTGAAGCTGATCTTTACATAGCCATAACTCACAAACTATGAAAGCTATAGCTATGAAAATTTAATACAAGCTAGATATATAAGTTGTCTACAACTTTGTTATAGACAAGTTTCACAACAAACATTAGTTAAAGGTGCAATCATCAAGGTTCTAGAAACTGTCCGTAAAGCCTCCAAATTGAATAATAGAGGAAATAATATTTCACTTATGTTTTAAACCTCAAATTGGATATAGCCAAAGTTACCAACAGTTAATATATATTAAATAAACACTAGAAAACATAGTGTCCAATCCTAACTAAATTATTTTGACGCCCTTTTTCATTTATTTATATAACTAGGTGCATTAGAAAACATATATGGAACATAGATCAAAAGTGCACATTAAATTCTAATAAAATTACAATGGCTCATATATACTCCCAAAAGTCTACTGTTCAAATTTCATAACATTTGGATAAGCATAGCAATCTCTATGAAAAAGACAAATCCTAATTGCTATTAAGCATGTGAGAGAAACTTAAATCTAAAACTCCACGCTTTCATTAAATACATGGCCATGTTAAGCATTCACAGGTCACAACAACATCATGCAAAGGTAGTGGAACCATATTTTCCATTTTACCATTTTTATTTTCATTATTAATCAATTAAATTCAATTACTAGACATCAAACAAGATAAGTCAATAACTCAAACAAACTGCATCCAATGAACCTCAAATTTTTATCGTAGTACAAACATAGCATCAATAGCCTACCATTCAAATTTCACACCAATTGGAGCACCACAACCTTAGATATGAATTTAGCAAGAGCAAACCCTAGGTAGCAAGGATCTATTTTTACTGCACAAATTTTATACTTATACCACTTTGGATAGATCTATTCACAAGGATTCCAAAAAGTGCTCATTTGCTATTTTACGAATTTTATACAATTTGCTACGAATTATAGAAGTTTCAGCCGAGAAAAAATGTATAAAGGAAAACAGGAAAAAGAAAAACAGCACTGTGCAGCACTATTCATCTAAGTCTACGGTTGTGCAGATAACCCCCTGAACTTCCCCAATTTGAACCCGAGGTCCCCTTTTTTCTTCTTTACTCCCTCCGTCCCCTAAATAATCGTAAACCGGCTTTCCAGAGATAAATGCCGGTAATTTTAATAAATAATAAATATCATTGATTAGTATCATAATTAGTATCATCGGAAAGATCTTTGGGTCTAGTTTTTTAACAAAATTATTTGAAGATATAAATATTGCATGTATTTTCTATAAATCAAGTTAAACTTGTGGCACGCATCCCACAAATGACAATTAATAAGGGACGGAGGGAGTACGCTGGAACAGAGCAGGGAGCGAGGGAAGGCGCCGGAGCCACCGATTCCGGCCGGTGAGCCACCGGCGACAACGGAGGAGCGATGGCGCGGCCCTAGGGGACCCACGCGCACCCAAAGGAGGCCGCGGCTTGGCCCGGCCGTCCAGTCGGGCCCTGGCCGCGTGGCGTGCTTCCAAACACGCCGGGCGGCCACGATGGCGGCGACAAACGGCGACGGCCGGGACCGGGAAGAGGTGCAGGAGGTGTGGCGTGGGTTGGGAAATATGATGACGCCAGCATGCCTTGATGTAGACGGCAAGGCGGAGGAGGAACGGTGACGGCCATGGAGCTCGCTTCCCGCCCCATGGCGGGCACGCCGCGCCGCCAGAGCGCCGGAAAGAGGCAAGAAGGGCAAGGGCGGGAGGAGCAACGAGAGGAGGAGGGCCAGCGCCACGCGCAGTGATGGCGAGGGAGGCGCGGAGGCAAGGAAACAGCGGCCGCAGGGAGCTCGGGCGGCCAACAATGGCGGCTCGCCTGCCAGATGCCTGCTGCCCAAGCGATGGCGAGCGAGGTAGAGACTAGAAGAGTGGGGAGATGGCCGAGGAGCACGAGAGGGAATGAGGACATGGTCCGGCGCTCCCCCATTGATGCAGGGCGGCTGGGGGCACGCGGCAAGAAGGTGGGGCGCCTGCTGCTGGCATGGAGGACGCGTGGGCACACGCGTCGCCCATTGAGACGTTTCCTCGAGCACGTGGCGGGTGACGGTTTCGGTCCATTTTTGGGGTGGATACAGGCTGAATTGAACCATGGGCCAAAAACAAAGTTTGCTCATCATCCGATGCTCTACAAGTTTCATTAAAGGCACCTAGTCATTAGTGCAACAGATTAGGAGATAAGTAACCTTGAAGGCTGCTTTTTGTCGGTGAGCCGAAACTAGTCACAAATGAATCCCAAAACCATGTCAAACGTAGTCGAATTGATGCCATCTTCTGATGTGCTCTTCCTCAAATAAATACCTCCAACTTCTATTTTGGGTCCAACTCAAGTTGCTTAACAAAATTTAGAGAACGCGAGACGTCAATATCGAAAACACCAATTTCAGGTTTTAGAATTATTCTAAATCTCTAAACCAAATTATAATAGAACCGACCAATTTATAAAAGCATAAGTGAAAAATCACTTTCGCTAAGCAAGCGATTGTCACATTAAGCCGTTATAAACCCGGTAGTCCGAAATCTCGAAGGATTTCAAACCAAACATCATCAACCAAGATCGTACAAGTTTAGCGTCACCATTCGCACGTTACAACATTTCACAAATGGTTCGATAACATCAGAGTGCGGAATTAAAGTTATTACAAACCAAGTTCTTTAAATCCAAGTAGCGGAAACAAAATAGTTTTAAAAGCTCAACCCACACACATAAACTTGAGTTTAATACGATTGCCCGGCTCGATAGTCAATCCGCAAAAAGCAAGTGGGGAGAATATTAAGAACGACCATGCCCTTGGTACTTTAATCCATTGGATATAAGCGTGTCGCACAATACCCGTGGCGGTATGGCCATCTCTATCAAACAACAAGCGGGAAAAACCCCGAGTACGAGAAGGTACTCAGCTAGACTTACCCGTCTGACTCAAAATAAAAGACTCCAAGGAGTATGACAGGCTTTATCAGGGGATAGCTTGACCCTTTTTGCGGAAAGCGGTAGTAACATTTAAAGGGGTAGCTCAGCTTAATCATTCCTACTTATGCTAGGTGAGCACCTATACTATGCATCATTATAGAATATTAGTCATGATTAAGCAAGCAAGTAGTGACCATAATCATTTAGCTTAACTCATCATCATCATCATCATTACCCACATTCCATAATCATTACTACGATGTTGCAGCTCAAGTCAAAGTGTTCACCGTCCCAGAACGATGGCGATTCGAATCGATTACTCGAGCTCGGGGGGTATTCCTCATACAAACCACACTCACCCGTCGGTGAGCTACAGATCACCGTGGCACATATCCGGGAAGAACAAATCACGCGGACTCGCATGGAACCACCGTACCCAGGGGCCGCCCGACTGCCTTAGCCAGCCATGCTGGACCTCGGACTTACTCTTCGCGCCTGTGGTCCCCCATCCATCTCGATGCAGTGCGAACGGGTCGAGAACCGCCCGGATAGTGTTAGGCTTCGCGGTCGGAAGTGCTTATCCGGCCCGCTAAGTATGAGGCATGCGTTCAACATGACTTGGGGTACAACAACGATGCGGTCCTTAATCGACACGCATGCAGTCACTATGGTCCAACAACCCCACAAGACTCCGTCCGGTCTCCATTTATCACAACCATAACCATCGACCGGATGATATCAACATAAAGCTTTTCCATCAATCATAAATAACCACCTATCTCGCGGATGACGTGAAATCACCCGACTTCTACCGCCTAAGCAAGCTAAGCGGTTTACTCGCCCTAGACTAGCGTGGTGTATCAAGGTGGGATAATCAATGGTAAAACAAGGGTATAATGCATCAACGGTGTCACTCAACTCCTATACTTAATGCAACAATCATAAAGCATAATTAGACTGTTAGAAAGCATAGGTAAGGAAAATGCTCCGGTGCTCGCCTTTCTCCAAAGCTCATGGCTTAAGGTCCGGCACTCTTGGGTCTCCTCTTTGGCTCCGGGGCACCAATACGGGAATCCCTCCCCGTGAGCTCCGTATGATGCGATGCACATGTATAAGGATAATGAATGCACAACATATGATGCTCATGAATGAATGTGATTAACATTTTATTTGACAGTAGTAGGTGCATATCTCCTTTCTACTAACAACCTATTTCACTTCACTGAATACGTGCATATCTCTTCTCTATCTACTTAGAGACGAGCATAAAGAAGAGGTGGGTGCGTATGCACACACACAACAACATGCAAAAAGGAGAAACATCACTACTTATAAATCACCCATCACATTTCTATCATGGTACTGCATAATATGACCAGCAAGTAATATATAAGTAAAAGTACTCAAAAGGTAATATTAAACTCTTTAAAACAATTAATTCAAAGCCTTATCATTTCATGTGAAAACTAGCACTTGAACTGTGACTTATACCTAAACTGTCCAGGAAATTCTGTAAAAATTACAGTAGCTACATCATGCCAACAGAGTCTCATGATAAAAATTGCATCACATTTCACAGAGTAAACTAGCCTACACAAAAATAACAAGCAACAGGACAGAAATGCACATTTAATTACTTTGTACAATGAAAAGTGTTAAACAACAGATTTCATAATTTTTATGGTTGCTTCTTAGTACAAGAACAGTCACCAAAATTTATCAAGCCATAACTCCTCATAATTTATTTACTATAAATTAAACAAGAAACAGCCTAAAAATGCAATTAATTCACATCTCAATAAATTTATGTAGTAACTGCATGAAATTCATTTTTCCCAGAAAGTACATCATACAACAAAGCTAACAAAACAGGAATCATATTTTTTCTCGAGCTACATGCAATTTACTAGGAATAAAACCAGATTTCAGCCTTTTTAGCAATTTAATAAACCTACACAGAAAAGTATCACCAAAAAATGCATCTCATAATTTTCCATGATAGATCCACTCAATAGAAACCTAACAAAACAATTTTCATCAATTTTGGATCACATTTGTGCCGACTATGAATTTTAGAAGAATAAAAAAGCATTTCTAGAAATCATTTTCAAAATAAAGCCGAGCTCGGCAGACTAAGTGCACCCGGTGCAGTGCACCCGCTGTGGTTGACAGCGGGCCCCGAGGGTCAACCGACCCCACCTGCCGCCCACCAGGCCGGAGCGGGCGCGCACCGGCCTAAGGCTCGCCCGTCGGTGAGGATTCCGTGGGCGCGGCTTAGCACGGGCGGGCTCCACTCGCCGAGGCGCACATTGTTGGCGTGCGAAAACGCGGCCGGAGGGGGATCCTTGCTACGGCGGTGGTAGAGGCGGCGCGGCGGTGGTGCATGTCGGCGGCGGCGGCCGTTCCCGGCACTGCAAGCTCCGGCGAGAAGCGCAAAGATCCCCCACGAGCCAAGGCGAAGCTACTCCTAGGGTTTTGCGGCGTGATTAGCTCGGAGGTGCCAGCGGCCGCGCATGGCGGCACGGCGGCGATGGAGCTCCCGGCAAGGCGACGGCGAGGTAGCCAGGAGCCTAATCGTTTAATGGGCTCACGGCAAGCGCGAGTCCTAGAAACTTCTACCAAAGATGGTGGGCGAATGCGAGGCGTAGCTAAAGGGTTTCACGCGGCCGCGAGCCCGTGACGGTGGCGTGGAAATCCGCCGATTCGGCCTTTGCCATGGTCGATGGTGGTGGTTAGGGGTTGCAGCGGGCAGCGGAGGTTGGTGGCGGAGTCCGCGTGAGCAAAGGGCGGCTCTGGAGGCGTAATGGCGCTCGGCGGCAGGCCGCCTCACAGCAAGGGGCGGGCTGCTGGCATTGGCGAGAGGCAAGAGGGAGGTGAGTGAGGGCGCTGGCCAGTGAAATGGGCGTGAGCGGCGCGATTCGGACAATGGGTGAAGCCGGCGGCCGTGGGGGCCCGCCGGCTGCTTGTCGCCACGCGGCCACAAGACGCAAGCAGGGCGGGCGAAGGCAGGCCGAAGCGGCTCTGCCGGGCGCAGGAAGGGCGCGGGCGCGGAGCAGTCGGGCCGCTGCTGGGCGAAAGCGGCCCGCCCGTTCGCACGCGGTTTGTCCTCTTCTTTTTTTTTTTTGAAAATTTTGACTTCAAAACAAACCGAGACAAAAGCATTTATTTGACAAGTTTAAATGCAGATTCAAGTAAAGTACTTAAAACAAAAGTTGTAGAGAAATTCAAAATGAACACTTTTTATTTTGGTGCTAGGTGAAATTCCCATTAGATTTTGAATGAGGGAAAACATTTAAAGAACGGTCTTTGAAATGGGAATTCAAACTCCTTTCTTTTTGTTTCCAAATCGGCAATTTCTTTTGCAATAAAATTTATTAAAACTTTTCAAACTGCTGGGCACATGGATCCAAACTTGATCAAGCAATTATCATGATAATTAACTAGCTAGTTAATCAAGCAAGCAAGCAATTAATAATAAAATACAAACACACATAAAATGATGAATGCATTTAGGTTTTATGCTTGATGGTGATCATGCCATGCTAATGATGATTAGTGTGAATTAATTAAGTGCCTAATGCATGCTTAACACTTGAGGTGTTACAGCCCTACCCCCTTAAAGAGATCTCGTCCCGAGATTTGGGTTTATTAACTAGGTTTTATGGAATTCGGGGTATGCTTCCTTCAGATAATCCTCAGTTTCCCATGATGCATCTCGATCATCATGGCAACTCCACAACCTTGTAAGTTCGCACCAAACGATTTCGAGTAATTCTTTCCTTGCTGTCCACGATCCTCACGGGCTCTTATTTGTAGACTAAACCCGGATGCTAACATTAATTACGGTTCTTCAACTCTTTCTTCGGGCACACGCAAACACTTCTTCAATTGGAAGACATGAAAGATCCGAAAGATTGACCTCATTGACTCTGGTAACTACAACTTATAAGCAACTTCACCTCTTCTTTTCGAGAATCTTGTATGGACCCACATATCGCGGCGCAAGCTTCCTCTTGGCCCCGAACCTTTGTGTACCCCTTTATCGGTGAAACTCTTAGGTAAACATAGTCACCTACTTCAAACATTAAATGTCTTCTTCTATTGTCGGCCCATAACTCTTTTTGTCGGGATCTGCGGCTTTCATATGTTCTTGGATGGTTCGAACTTTCTCTTCGACCGGGGAACAAAGTCAATACCGTAGTATCTCCTTTCTCCCGCTTCGACCCAATTCAAAGGAGTTCTACACTTTCTTCTATACAAAGCTTCAAATGGTGCCATCTTGATAATTTCTTGATAAGCTGTTGTTGTAAGAGAACTCAGCCAAAAAGTAGCCAAGATTCCCAAGATCCTTTTGCGATAACACACACGGGCTCTCAACATATCTTCAAGAACTTGATTAAGTCTTTCGATCGACCTGAAGTCTGAGGATGATAAGCGGTGCTATGCAACAATTTAGTTCCCATTCCTTCATGCAAATGGGTCCAAAAGTGAGCTTGATGAACTGCGATCCTCTATCGAATACGATGGTCTTGGGTACCCCCTCAGAAGCGGACAATCTCTTCAATGTAGAGGTCAACATATTGAGGTGGTCTGTAGGTGGTCTTGACAGGTAAGAAGTGAGCTGACTTGGTTAGTCGATCAACGATCACCCAGATGGAGTCATTCCCTTTCTGTGTAGTTGGCAAACCTATGATAAAATCCATACTGATATCATCCCACTTCCAAGCGGGGAACTGGTAGGGGTTTGATAAACTGCCCGGGCTTCATGTGAATGGCCTTGACACGACAACAAATATCACATCGAGCCACATATCTTTGCTATCTCTTTCTTCATCTTGGTCCACCAATACCGGGTCTCGGATCATGATACATCTTGTTGCTTCCAGGGTAAATGGATAGCTTGGAAAGGTGAGCCTCACCCATTATCTTATTCTTGAGTTCTTGATCCTTGATGCGGCAAAGACGCAGTATCGAACCAAAGTACACCATTGTCATCCGGTCAGAAGTGTGAAATTGATTCTTTTTTCATCTTTTCTTTAAGGTGGTAGAAGCCGAGGATCGGTCTTTTGGCCTTCAATGATCTGTTGATCGAGAGAACACCGAACTTGGATATCATGCGGGGCTTTGCGGGGATGCATCGGTTTGAACTTCTCTTCCAACAACGGCTTCCGGCATGATAATGTGACTTACAACTCAAAGCGTCGCAACAACGTTTGCTTTGCGGGATGATAGTGCACTTGCAAATCGTCGTCCTTGATCAACTCTAACCATCTTCGTTGTCTCATGTTAAGTTCATTTGAGTAAAGATATACTTGAGACTCTTGTGATCGGTGTAGATATGGCACACATTTCCCAAATAGATAATGCCTCCATATCTTCAAGGTATGCACAAGCTGCAGCTAACTCCAAATCATGCGTAGGATAGTTGACTCCATGTTTTCCCAAGCGGCGTAAAAAGTATAAGCAATGACTTCGACCATCTTGTATCAACACATATCCCAAACTAATCTTTGATGCATCGCAAAGCACATCAAAAGACTTCTCAATATCATTTACTGCAGGAGCGAGGCGATGGTTAGCAATTCTCGCAAGGTGTGAAAGGCTATCTCACACCTCTGTCGGTTTTTAAACTTGTGTTCCTTCGTAGCAGACTTGTCATTGGCTTGGCAATCTTAGAGAAATCGGAATGAAAGCGGCGATACTACCACGCCATTCTAAAAAACTCCAAACTTCATGCACAGGCGTAGGCGGCCCAATCCATAACTTCTGTACCTTTGGCGGGTTGGTGATATACCATTTTTCGAAATGATATGGCCAAGGAAAGCGACTTCCTTTAACTAGAACTTCGTATTTCTTGAATTTGGCATACAACTTATGTTCTCTTAACTTTGGTAAGCACAACTCTCGGTGTCGGGCATGTTCTTCTTCATTTGCGAGTAGATCAAAATGTCATCCAAGAATACAATCACGAACTTATCCAATTCGGGCCTAAAGATTGAATTCATGAGATACATAAAGTATGCGAGGAGCATTCGTCAAGCCAAAAGACATAACGAGATACTCATTCAACCCGTATCTAGTGACGAAAAGCGATCTTATGCACATCTTCGGACGAATCTTGATCGATGATACCACGATCTCAAGTCAATCTTGGAAAACACTTTTGCTTTAGACAAGCGATCAAAACGAGAATATCGGTTCTCGGTAGAGGAACTTGGGCTTGGCTATTCTTGTGTTGAGCGGTCGCACACACCAGTCTAAAGATTGATCTTTCTTCTTCCTGAGCGATGCGGGACAACCCCACTCGAAGTGCTTGGTCTAAGGAAATCCAACTTGGAAAGCTCAAACAAGCTGCTTCTTCAACTACGCTAACTCATTGGGAGGCATACGGTATGATCTATTGGATATAGGTCTTTGTCCCGGACAATAGGTCGATTGCAAACTCAATCTCCCTATCGGGCGGCAACCCCGTAACTCTTCCGGCAAAACATCGAGAAAACTCATAACAAGCTGAAGTGTCATGAGCGAAAAGCTTGAATTGAGTATGTGCGCTTGGCACGATGCGCTCTCGGCGGTAAGCGCACTTGGAAAGTGCCAGAACCATCGGGGTTTGTCAAGGTACAGTTCTATTTCCAGTATCAATCACAACTTGATGATCCTTCATCCAATTCATACCAAGGATAACATCCAAGACAAACTGGGCATAACTATCAAATTAACTTTAAGCCCTTATCCCCAATACCAAAGAAGCACGCTTAACCATCTGATTGGTTAAGATACCCGCACCAACGGGGCTGATATGATAACCATACCCTAATTCCCTGAACTCTATCTCAGGCCTTCGTGCAAATGCTTACTCATGAAAGAATGTGATGATCCAAAGTTAAACAAAACAACTGCAGGGTGTTGGTTGATAAAACACATATTGGCAGTTGCGGTTCTTCTATTGCTGTGGCTGATTCTAATTCTTTCTTTGAGGTGGTTTGAACCTTGCACTGGAACTAGTGGTTGATATTGAGAATGATTTGGCATGGGAGCTCTTACCTAAGAAGGTCCAGACTCAGAAGCCCTCTTGCGAATCTTGGATGCAGTATAGATGTTGCTATTATTCTCCTAGGTTAAGCAGTCATCGACAAGTCATTGAATGTAGCTTGATTATTGGTACTCAGAGACTTTAACATCTTTAGATTGAGACCTCACTTGAAGCTTGCGATTTTCTTAGCATCAGTGTTGACATACTCATGAGTATAGTGAGAAAGGTCATTGAAGGTGTGTAGACATTCAATCTTGGTTTTGGTACCTTGCGTAAGCCTTCAGGAACTCAGAACCCTCCATTACCACCAGACTGGATGGAAAGATCGTACGATGATGTGACCACCACGTCCCTCGAAGATAGCACTTCTCTACAAAACGATCAGCAGAGTCCTTTGTCTACCATCTCTTGTAGCCTGTTGAGATTTATATCAAAGGCCTATCCTTCCAGATGTCGTCTTTCTTGTTACTACAGCAGGAAACTCGATTGCAAATGGTTCTATGGAAATCTTCTGATAGGAAAAAGGAAGATAACCAAGGAAAGAATCATGGGAAGATAACACATTGGTGTAGCTTCTATAATGGATCCCGACTACAACCACGATACCAGCGCGTGCCGAGCAGCACAACCATGTGTGTGCACCCACAGGAGGCCCTCGGTTTCGTCGCGGCACCGTCAGTTAGAAATCAAGACACCCTTACAGATCATACCATCAACGTGAAATCTCACATGACATAGATAGATCTTGCCTGATAGGCACCATGTAAGACAAAAAGGAAGCAAGCGTGATGATCACAATGTTGGGAGAGACAACAAGGGAAAAGTTAGAGGATGAAGTCATGGCACGAGACAAACATGAATAAGTCATGTGCCCAAAACAGTCGTGATCAAATACAAGGTTAACTGATGTTGGGCCCAAATTGGGCAGCAACATAAGACCAAGGTCAACAAGGGTGTAGATGTCACTACCTTCACCATTGTTCTCAGGGTTCTCCATCTCAAGTCTTGCTACCGCATCATCTTCTAACTTCATGTTGCCTCCAGCTGTTACGGCTACGGTGACACCAGGCTCCATCTAAGCTATGCCAGGATGATGAAAAGGTTGGATCTAGTTGCAAAGTTGGTGGATAGCTTCATGCAAGTTGTTGTTGTTGTAGCCCTCAGGGTGTGCAAGGCGCTACTCTAGGTGCAGCGGTCGAGCCCTCAGAATATTCTCCATGTGCCAGGCTTTATTCCTCTGATCAAGCACATGGGCAAACATGTGCTCGCAGTTCTTGTGAGCGGTAGTTAGACATCCCATTTGACCATGCAACTCTAAGGATCTCTGGACCGCATTCTCATCTTCTACGGGCTGCTCGATCCTTGTCGAGCCATATGAGCCAACTTTGTTAGCAATCTCTCAATCTCGGTGCCGTGATGACACTATGCCTGATGCTTCCCACCAAGAGCATGGCCAACTGAGGCAACCATACTCCTAAGGCTACACTCCACTCCGGCGTAGGTGCGCATCATAGCGATCATGACACTCATATATCTGTTGTCCATCCTTTGTCTTTTGCTCATCACTACCTCCCTCTAGAGACATTTCCTCGGTGACCCTATGCCGTAGTATAGGGATCATCCTAGAAAACACTCTAGTGAGATCGATGGTAAGCTTCTGCGGAAACTTGTCCATGAGGTCGCATCACCAAGAAAGCCCTGGCTGGCGGCCTCCTCGGAAGTAGTGTCCATGGACCCAAAGGACTGTCCATTCCAGTCTAAGTCATCCTCTCTAAGCGCAATGATAGCCTCCACATAGACCATCACGCCCTTACAAAACTCCTTTTTGCTCCAGTGGTAGCGAGACTCCTTTCCTTCGGGTATCCCACCGAACTGAGCACCTCCATATGCAGGTAGGCTTATAAACTTCCCACGAAAACTTGCTCTTTACAACGGATTCCTTGAGTGCAACTCTGCGTGGTGGACTTGTAAGCGGTGCGCCTTGTGTGAGCCATCCGTTGGAAGCTTACCCCATTGTGAGATAAATTAATTAATTATCAAATTTTTAATTAACAGAGAAAATCAATTTACAAGGAAAGATAAATGTAATGACATGAGATGAACAACATGATGTATGCTCGTAACTTACGTTCTCACAAACTTAGGAAATAACCTTTAACGATATAAGCGGTGGCATACAACGTTCTCTCATAGCGTATAACTAAACGTTCTACACAAAAACGCTGTTATGTACCTGCAGAAAATCCACTTCACCCATCCCAACAATGAATATAATGCATTCTTTGAAATGTAAAGATTAAGCACTCACACATACGTGTATTCCCCAAATACACGTGCATGTAGTACAACTACCCAATCCTCGTCCTCATGGCGGCATCGTCTCAACAGACGGCACAACCCACAATTAAACACCTTGGTAAATACATGGTTTTGACATGTAAGTACTTCCAGTATCACACTAGCACTTCCCTAGATTGCCGGTTGGACAACCATGCTCTCACAACTCCCACTTACCGAGGCGTAGAGGCATTTTGAACCATACATTACCATTCAAGCAAATGGCACCCATACAATTACCTTGCTGCATGGGCAACAGTGAAAATAAAATATGACGCAAGCCCCCAAGTCAGTACTTAAATAGCCACCTAGAGTCCTTATTTGGGCATAAAGGATATGACCACTGGCACACTCTTAATTTGCAAACAAGGTTTTCTCAACGGTGATAGATCTATAAGTTGAAATTCAGTTTTGAAACAAAAATTCTTTTGTTTTAAATACACATGTGAACAATAACCGCTAAACCTTGCTCGATGCCGGTATATGAGAACCGACCAATTTATAAAAGCATAAGTGAAAAATCACTCGCTAAGCAAGCGATTGTCACACTTAAGCCGTTATAAACCCGGTAGTCCGGAAATCTCGAAGGATTTCAAACCAAACATCATCAACCAAGATCGTACAAGTTTAGCGTCACCATTCGCACGTTACAACATTTCACAAATGGTTCGATAACATCAGAGTGCGGAATTAAAGTTATTACAAACCAAGTTCTTCAAATCCAAGTAAGCGGAAACAAAATAGTTTTAAAAGCTCAACCCACACACATAAACTTGAGTTTAATACGATTGCCCGGCTCGATAGTCAATCCGCAAAAAAGCAAGTGGGGAGAATATTAAGAACGACCATGCCCTTGGTACTTTAATCCACTTTGGATATAAGCAGGTCGCACAATACCCGTGGCGGTATGGCCATCTCTGCACAAACAACAAGCGGGAAAAACCACGAGTGCGAGAAGGTACTCACTAGACTTACCCGTCGACTCAAAATAAAAGACTCCAAGGAGTATGACAGGCTTTATCGGGGGGATAGCTTGACCCTTTTTGCGGAAAGCGGTAGTAACATTTAAAGGGGTAGCTCGGCTTAATCATTCCTACTTATGCTAGGTGAGCACCTATACTATGCATCATTATAGAATATTAGTCATGATTAAGCAAGCAAGTAGTGACCATAATCATTTAGCTTAACTCATCATCATCATCATCATTACCCACATTCCATAATCATTACTACGATGTTGCGGCTCAAGTCAAAGTGTTCACTTTGTCCAGAACGATGGCGATTCGAATCGATTACTACCGAGCTCGGGGGTATTCCTCATACAAACCACACTCACCCGTCGATGAGCTACGGATCACCGTGGCACATATCAAGGAAGAACAAATCACGCTGCGGACTCGCATGGAACCACCGTACCGGGGGCCGCCCGACCGCTTAGCCAGCCATCTTTGGACCTCGGACTTACTCTTGGCGCCCCCGGTCCCCATCCATCTCGATGCGGTGCGAGCGGGTCGAGAACCGGCTTTGGATAGTGTTAGGCTTCGCGGTCGGAAGTGCTTATCCGGCCCATTAAGTATGAGGCATGCGTTCAACATGACTTGGGGTACAACAGCGATGCGGTCCTTAATCGACCGCAGGCGAGTCACTATGGTCCAACAACCCCACAAGACTCCGTCCGGTCTCCATTTATCACAACCATAACCATCGACCGGATGATATCAACATAAAGCTTTTCCATCAATCATAAATAACCACCTATCTCGCGGATGACAGGAAATCACCCGACTTCTACCGTCTAAGCAAGCTAAGCAGTTTACTCGCCCTAGACTAGCAGGGTGTATCAAGGTGGGATAATCAATGGTAAAACAAGGGTATAATGCATCAACGGTGTCACTCAACTCCTATACTTAATGCAACAATCATAAAGCATAATTAGATCCGTTAGAAAGCATAGGTAAGGAAAATGCTCAGGTGCTCGCCTTTCTCCAAAGCTCATGGCTTAAGGTCGGCACTCTTGGGTCTCCTCTTTGGCTCAGGGGCACCAATACGGGGAATCCCTCCCGTGAGCTTTGTATGATGCGATGCACATGTATAAGGATAATGAATGCACAACATATGATGCTCATGAATGAATGTGATTAACATTTTATTTGACCGGAGTAGGTGCATATCTCCTTTCTACTAACAACCTATTTCACTTCACTGAATACGTGCATATCTCTTCTCTATCTACTTAGAGACGAGCATAAAGAAGAGGTGGGTGCGTATGCACACACACAACAACATGCAAAAAAAGGAGAAACATCACTACTTATAAATCACCCATCACATTTCTATCATGGTACTGCATAATATGACCAGCAAGTAATATATAAGTAAAAGTACTCAAAAGGTAATATTAAACTCTTTAAAACAATTAATTCAAAGCCTTATCATTTCATGTGAAAACTAGCACTTGAACTGTGACTTATACCTAAACTGTCCAGGAAATTCTATAAAAATTACAGTAGCTACATCATGCCAACAGAGTCTCATGATAAAAATTGCATCACATTTCACAGAGTAAACTAGCCTACACAAAAATAACAAGCAACAGGACAGAAATGCACATTTAATTACTTTGTACAATGAAAAGTGTTAAACAACAGATTTCATAATTTTTATGGTTGCTTCTTAGTACAAGAACAGTCACCAAAATTTATCAAGCCATAACTCCTCATAATTTAATTACTATAAATTAAACAAGAAACAGCCTAAAAATGCAATTAATTCACATCTCAATAAATTTATGTAGTAACCGCATGAAATTCATTTTTCCCAGAAAGTACATCATACAACAAAGCTAACAAAACAGGAATCACATTTTTCTGAGCTACATGCAATTTACTAGGAATAAAACCAGATTTCAGCCTTTTTAGCAATTTAATAAACCTACACAGAAAAGTATCACCAAAAAAATGCATCTCATAATTTTCCATGATAGATCCACTCAATAGAAACCTAACAAAACAATTTTCATCAATTTTGGATCACATTTGTGCCGACTATGAATTTTAGAAGAATAAAAAGCATTTCTAGAAATCATTTTCAAAATAAAGCCGAGCTCGGCCAGACTAAGTGCACCCAATGCAGTGCACCCGCTGTGGTTGACAGTGGGCCCCGAGGGTCAACCGACCCCCACCTGCCAGCCACCCAGTAAGTGGGAGCGGCGCTCGATCAGCCAAGGCTCGGGCCGTTTGAGGACCTCGGCGGGGCGCCAAGCAAGATCGGGGTGTGCTCCACTGGCCGAGGCGCACCTCGTTGGCGCAAGTAAACGCCGGTCGAGGGGATCCTTCTTTTGCTACTGGGCGGTGGTGAGGGGCGGCGGTGCATGCCGTGGCGCTGGTGGCCGCTTCCCTGCACCTCGCAAGCTCCGCGAGAAGCGCAAGATCCCCACGGAGCCAAGGCGAAGCTACTCCTAGGGTTTTGCTGCGTGATTAGCCTCGAGGTGCCACCGCCGCGCTGCGATGGCGGCACGGGCGGCGATGGAGCTCCGGTGGCGACGGCGAGGTAGCCAGGAGCTCTAATTACTCGATTGGCTCAGGCAAGCGCCGAGTCCTAGAAACTCACGCGATGGAGAGGGCGACGCGAGGGCGAGTGCTGGGTTTCCACGGCCGCGAGCCCGTGACGGTGGTTGCGTGGAAATCCGCCGATTCGGCCTTTGCCATGGTCGATGGTGGTGGTTAGGGGCGGCGCTGGCCGCTGCGGAGGTTGGTGGCGGAGCTCTGCGTGAGCAGTGGCGAAGCTTCGAGGCGGCGGCAATGGCGTTCGCCGCGGCGGCGCTTCGCCCCTGCGAGCTGCGGCGACCGGGCTTCTTCTGCTGGCATTCTTCTTCTTGCCGCGAGGCGAGGAGGGAGGTGAGGGCGGCGGCCGCCATGAAATGGGCGTGGGAGCGCGGCGCGATTCGGACAGCGGGGTGAAGCCGGCCCGCGTGGGGCCCGCCGCCGGCGTTTAGCCCCACGCTGGCAAGACCGGTGGCGAAGCGGCTGCGGCGCCTGGGCGCAGCCTTGGCCTTGGCGGGAGAGGCCGTGGGCATTGCGGGCAGCGGCTCGCCCGTTCGCGCGGTTTGTCCTCTTCTTTTTTTTTTTTTTTGAAAATTTTGACTTCAAAACAAACCGAGACAAAAAGCATTTATTTGATAAGTTTAAATGCAGATTCAAGTAAAGTACTTAAAACAAAAGTTGTAGAGAAATTCAAAATGAACACTTTTTATTTTGGTGCTAGGGTGAAATTCCCATTAGATTTTGAATGAGGGAAAACATTTAAAGAAACGGTCTTTGAAATGGGAATTCAAACTCCTTTCTTTTTGTTTCCAAATCGGCAATTTCTTTTGCAATAAAATTTATTAAAACTTTTCAAACTGCTTTGGGCACATGGATCCAAACTTGATCAAGCAATTATCATGATAATTAACTAGCTAGTTAATCAAGCAAGCAAGCAATTAATAATAAAATGCAAACACACATAAAATGATGAATGCATTTAGGTTTTATGCTTGATGGTGATCATGCCATGCTAATGATGATTAGTGTGAATTAATTAAGTGCCTAATGCATGCTTAACACTTGAGGTGTTACACCAGCCCTCAATCTGCTTCGTGAGCACTTTTTGAGCATGTTACACACATTTTCATGACTTGGCCCTTAAACAAAGTTTGTTCCTTATAAAATTCTCTACAACTTTTATTAAGGGTGCACTGACATATAAACAATCTAAGATGTACTTTTTAAAAGGTGCAGCAAAAAGTGCTTTAGGGTCAACCTAGGTCCAACCATCACTTAAGGGCACTTTCTGGGCGTTTGCTCAACATGAACTCTTCATGACTTTTGTTGTAGAGTTAATGTAGAGTTATTTGAGCCCTTGCATGACTTGGTTGAATCTCGATATACTCATGCACTTGATAAGGCCTTTCAAGCAAGGATAAAGCTTATCATTACATGTGGCTTTTTGATTCCAAACTTCATAAAACTTTTCCAGTGATCACTATAGATAGATAGTGATGTGAGACACATGAAGAAAGTTCATTATCACTACTCAACATATATAGCTTAAGTCCAATCTCGCTGCTTAGCTAGTGACTAACACCCGGGGTGTTACAATGTCCTCGATTCGCAACTCATTACGGGCCATGAGCAGTCGATTATAAAAAATCGAAGCCATAGCTTCCATTCTTTGTCTGATCAAGAACCATCACTCCTTCTGCTGACCATAATCCAGAAATCTTATTAGCCTTAGCTCTTTCTCTTGATTTAGCTTGGAATAGCTTGGTATTACGGTCACCTTCTTTGAGCCAAGAGATGCGAGAACGTTGCCTTTCCATCGTCTCTTCTCTAGCCAGTAACTCAAAGATCCTTCTCATAAGACCCCTCTCTTCTTGCGTTGGACCAGACCATAATGATCTCCGACGCACTGCCTCCAACTCTCGCCGCAAACGTGACAGCTCCCTCCTGACCGATCCAAACGTGGACTGCTCTCACGCCTGGAACGAAGCTTTCATCCTTCCCAGAGATGATTGCAGCTGACCAAGATCCCAGACTGCATTCGGATCACCCCAGGCCTCTTCCACCACTCGGTTATATGAGGGTTCCCTGCGCCACATATTCTCGTATTTGAAACTTTTGTGCCTTCTTCTTCTCCCTCTATTCCGATTACATTCAACAACCAAGCAACAATGATCTGACTCCGTGGTCTGCACATGCCAGACCTTTATGTCCCCATACCGGTCCATGAAACCTGAATTAGCAAGGGCTCGGTCCAACCGAACTTTGATATTGTGATTACCCTGCTGTCTATTATCCCATGTGTTGGGGGAGAACGATAAAGCAAAACAACAGAGCGGCACCGGCGTAGTCGAATACCACGTCGACAGCGATTGTGGTTTCGCGATGTCGAAATGGCCATCGCTGGTCGGCGCAGGCGAAATGGCAGTCGCTAGCTGGCTTTAGCGAATCGGGTTTCGCACAGGCGAAGTGGCTATCGCCTGTCGGTGCCGCTGCATGGAGAACGTTTACCTTAAGCGAACAGGTCAATGTGCCAGCGAAAGCTTCTTGGTCTTGACGGTCCCTGCGGATGTCTGGCGGCGGCGAAAGTATTTTCGCTGCGGCGAAAGGGTTTTCGCCTGTCACGACTGACCAGAGGTGCCCTCAGGTGGGGACCACTTGTCAGGGGAGCAGGTAAGCCTGAGGGGTGAAGTGACACGCTTACCCCTAGCTCCGAGTGGGGACACGAGGAGCAGGTACAAAGGAGCTTTCAGAAGGGTATAAATGGGAACTCCTTGGAAGGGTCAGGCGACCGTACCTATAAATACCGACCCAAGGGGGGGCTTCTGGGCCGGCTGATCCTCTGGCTAGTCCAAGGCTTAGTTCAATATAACAACAGTGGCGCCCACCGTGGTCGGCCCATTCCGACCATGGCTCCGAGGAAGGCGGCCGCGGCTACCGGCGATGTCCCCGAGACATCGAAGGCGCAGGCGGGAGGCGACAAACCTGTCGAGGAGGCCCCGCCAGTGGATGGCGGGGGCACCATGAATGAGCAACCGACGACCGTCGTGGCTGCTGCGGTCCCACCAGCCGACGAAGAGAAGGAGAAGACCCCAGACGGACATGTCAGCGAAGCCTCAGACGAAACTATACCAGAAGACGAAGTGGTCGATCAAGCAAGGAAGCTGAGGAAGCTGGACAAGTATGTCAGCGAAATCGAAGCTCTAGAGTATCAAAAAGAGCAACTTCTTGAGCAGGCAGCCGCACGCGCCAGGGCGGACGAGGCCGACCGCGCCATCATCAGAGCAAAGGCACACAAGCAGAAGCTTCTCAAGGAAATCCAGCAATTGCAGAAGTACGGCTCTGTCCATAGCGAAAAGAAAGAAATGGTCATCATTGATGACGACCAAGATAATTTCGAGGCTTTCGACCCAACCTCTCCGTTGTCAAAAGAACTGCAGATGCACCCCTGGCCGCCCAACTACAAACCCAGGATTCCTCCTTTCAACGGAAAGTCAGACCCAAGAAAGTTTATAGCAAATTACGAAACAACAATTTATTCAGCAGGCGGAGATGCCCGTACCTTGGCGAAATCATTCATATTAGCAGCACAGGACATAGCCAGTGGATGGTTCAATTCGCTCAAACCCTTGTCAGTGCGCTCTTGGTCGCAGCTCAAGGCTGACATCCTGACAAACTTCGAGGGTTTCTATCTAAAGCCTAAGACAACGAGAGATGTCTTGAATTGTGTTCAAAAAGAAGGCGAATCTTTGGCCGAATACCTAGAAAGGTTCATACAGATCAAAGCCCAAGTCCCAAGTATCTAGGACGAAACAGTTATTGCCGCCGCAACAGAAGGTTTGGCCATAGGGCAATGCGCAGCTCACCTGGCTCGGGATCCACCAGGCTCAGTCCACGAGCTCTTCGATATAATGCGCCGTTTTGCCAGGGCCGAAGAGGATTTCAGAAGAAGAAAAGAGCACATGCGGGCATCCAAACCGCCACCTCAAGGCAGACAAAACAATGACCAAAGGGGCAACAGACCGTTTCGCCAAGTCCACAACATGCAGCAAACAAATGAACATACAACTCCGAATAATCAGCATCATCCCGGAACTCAGCAGCCTGGTCCTGGCCGAGGTCAGAGAGGAGGAAGGGGTGAAAGGGGCGGCAGAGGCGGCCGCACGGCTAATGCAGGAAGCAGAGCACCAAGATTGCCATTTTGTCTATTCTGCGGCAAGAACATGGGTCACACGACGAAAGAGTGCAAATATGGCAAATTGGCAAAAGCACAGAAAGAGCGAGATGACACTGCTAATCGAGAAGCACAAGCAAAGCATGTATTCTATAACACAGGCAGTCACCATCAGCATATACAGCCCCCAAATGCTTACCATCAATTCGGGTACGCGCAGCAACACCATTTGGCTTGGCAGTTGGCTTTTCCGCGTAACCAGATGATCACATGCAGTCCCAGCCCTTCGGCGGCAGCCCCAACTGCGCCGTCAAGCGAACAGCAGAATTCCAATGTCCAAGCAAGCAGTACGCAGGAAGGCTCTAGAGAGCTCCAGATAGTCAACACTGTCCTGCCATCGAAAGGCCACATTTTCGCAATCACCGGGGGATCAAATCAAGAGCATCCAAGCAAAAGAGCGAAGAAGGATTTTTGAGAGAAGAGTGATGACCGTAACCCCAAGGTCACCGCTAAATGGACCAGCATGGGTGACAGTGCCGATCATTTTTGATGAACAGGATTTCCAAGTGAGAGATTTCCCTCACACGGATGCCTTCGTAGTCACAGCAAACATCGCAGGTTTCACTGTGCATAACATACTGGTCGACAATGGTAGCTCCGCTGATATCTTGTTCGCCAAGGCCTTCGAAGCAATGGGCTTTGACAGAAGGGCAGTCGAGCCAGCAGGCAATCCTTTGTACGGTTTCGGGGGAAAGAAGGTCGACGCTGTGGGAAAGAAAACAATTCCAACATCGTTCCAGAACGAGGACCGCGTCCGCACAGAGGACATTACCTTCGACATCGTCAACATTGAGTACCCGTACACAGCCATTTTCGGCAGGGGCATCATTGACAAATTCGACATCATCATACGACAGAGCTACTTGTGCATGAAAATGCCGTCATCTTTCGGAATAATCACAATACATGGTGATCAGATAGCCGCAAGAAGAATCGAAGGAAAGCCAACGCCAGGATACAGCGTGATAAACGAAGTTACGAAACCTAAAGAAATGGCAGGAAAAACAGAAAAGGACACAAAACGTGCAAGGCCTGCTGACAAGCATGATAAACAAAAGATATCCCTTTCGCCGAGTGACCCTTCGAAAACTGCCTACATAGGTTCCAGTTTGGAAACCGCCGAAGCAAAGAAGCTGGCCGAATTTCTCAGCGAAAATAGCGAGGTCTTCGCTTGGTCCGCATCGGACCTAATGGGCGTGAAACGCGATTTGGCACAGCACAACCTAAACATCAACCCCGAAGCCAAGCCAAAGAAACGAAGACTAAGGAAGATGTCAGACGAAAGGGCGGAAGGCGCGAAGCAAGAAGTGCAAAGATTGCTGGACGCCGGAGTAATCAGACCCGTGCAATACCCAGAGTGGTTGGCGAATGTAGTAATGGTGCGAAAAAGCAATGGCAAATGGCGAATGTGCGTCGATTTCACCGACCTAAACAAGGCATGTCCCAAAGATCCATTTCCCTTGCCACGAATTGACACTCTGGTCGACATTGCCTCGGGGTCTGAAATGCTTAGTTTGTTAGGCGCTTCTCGGGATACCACCGGATATGGTTGAATCGGGATGACGAGGAGAAAACAAGTTTCATCACACCGGGGAGGAACCTCTTTTTTTCGCGAGAATGCCGGAAGGGTCAAGAAACTCCGGGGCTACTTTTTCCGGAATGACGGCGAAGGTGTTCAAGGAAACGCAGAAAGGAAGAAATCTAGTTGCCTACGTCGATGACATTGTCGTCGTCAGCAAGAAGAAGGAAACACACATCTCAGACTTAAGTGAGACATTCAAAAACATCAGAACCAGTGGATTACGCCTGAACCCCGAAAAATGCATCTTCGACATAGAAAGTGGAAAGATGCTCGACTGTATGGTTTCCGCCAGAGGAATAGAGGCAAACCCCGAAAAGATAGCGGCAATAATCAACATGCAACCGCCCAAAAACCGAAAGCAGGTGCAGCAATTGATTGGAAGGCTGGCTGCCCTAAACAGATTCATATCTCGCTCGGCCGAGAAAGGACTGCCATTCTTCAGAACGCTAAGAAATTCTGACCCCTTCGAATGGGGACCTTTGCAAGAACAAGCATTCGAAGACTTGAAGGCATACCTCATCAAGATGACAACTCTATCTTCACCTTCGCCAAAAGCGACCCTGCTACTATACCTCACAGCATCCCCATCGGCCGTAAGCGCGGTGCTCGTGGAGGAGAAAGAATGCGAAAACAAACTTCGACAGTTCCCAATCTATTTCATCTCTGAAGCATTGGCTGGCGCTAAACTGAATTACTCCGAACTGGAGAAAATCGCTTATACAGTGGTCATGGCGTCCCGCAAGCTCAAGCCCTATTTCCAGGCACACAACATTAAAGTACTATCTTCGCAGCCATTAGAAGCATTGTTCAAGAACCAGGAAGGAGCAGGTAGAATTGCGAAATGGGCAGCAGAGTTGAACGAGTTCGTCATTGATTACGAACACCGCTCGTCCATAAAATCTCAAGCCCTCGCAGACTTCATAGCAGACTAGACCCCAGCAACAAATGACACTACGTTGAAGTTCGAAGAGGCTACATGGACTGTCTTCTGCGACGGTGCTTGGGGAGCATCCGGAGCAGGAATAGCTGCAATTCTGATCCCCCCGACGGACCTAAAATCAAGTACGCAGCCAGATTGGAGTTCCTTTCAACCAACAACACAACAGAATACGAGGCAGTCTTACTGGGGCTTCGCAAACTTAGAGCGCTTGGCGTGCGAAGATGCATAATCAAGACGGACTCAATGGTGGTATCCGGTCAAATAGAGAAAACTTTGTTGCAAGAGAACCCGAGCTAACCAGATACTTGGCAGCCGTACGCTCGATGGAGAAGCACTTCGCGGGATTTTCAGTCAAGCATATTCCAAGAAGCGAAAACTCAGAGGCAGACGAATTGGCAAAAGCGGCCGCTCAGTCATCAGAAATGCCCTCGGATGTATTCTTTCAGAAGCTAACAGTTCAATCCATCAAAGAGGAAGAAGACATCCAAAATTGGTACATGCAATCTTGGGCGAAGACGGAGAACCCCAATCTTAGCCTTCATTAATGGCTCATTCGAACCGCAAACAAAGCGGGGAGATCGAAGGCGTTGGGTCGCCAAGACCAGGCTCTATTCGATAATTGGTGGCGATTTGTACAGGGCAGGCGTCGTAGCACCAATGCTGAAATGCATAAGCCGAGAAGAAGGAGTCCAGTTGCTAAAGGACATTCACTCCGGCGCATGCGGGGCTCACAGAGGACCACATGAGATAGCACACAGGGCGATGAGGCAGGGGTTTTATTGGCCAACAACGGCAGTGGATGCGAAAGCGTTAGTCCAGCGTTGCGAAGGATGCCAGATGTTCGCCAGAAAACAAAACAGACCAGCGAACTTGACACGTTCGATCGTTCCGACCTGGCCGCTTCAAAGGTGGGGAGTTGATATTGTCGGTCCGCTACCTACAGCTCCAGGGAATGTTCGTTTCGCAGTTGTAGCACTGGAGTATTTCACCAAGTGGGTCGAGGCCAAGCCGCTCGCAAAGATAACTTCAGGAACCACGATCAGCTTTGTCTGGCAGCGAATAGTGTGTCGTTTTGGAGTGCCCTCCTGAATCACGGTAGACAACGGGAAGCAGTTCGACTCGGCAGAATTCAGAAACTTTTGCGAAGAACTGGCAATTCAAATCAATTTCGCTTCAGTGTATCATCCAGCGTCAAACGGAGCAGTAGAAAGAGCGAACGGTCTGATCTTTGAATCTGTATCAAAATCATTGTTCGACGCAAAGAAAGGAAGGTGGCCTCAGGAGATGGTCACAGCCGTCTGGGGGCACAACGTTTCGCAGTCAAGGGCGACCGGTTATACTCCTTTCAGGCTACTATTCGGAGATGAAGCAGTGACTCCAGAAGAATTAAAGCTGGGCTCTTTTCGCACCTTGGTGGCGGCAAACACACCAGTCAGCAGGTATGTAAGCCTGGAAGCCATCGAAGCAGACAGAGAACAAGCAGCAAAGAACCTAGACAAGTACCACGCCGAGACAAGGAGCTGGAGGAACAAGAAGGTGCTAAGGAAGAACATCTGCGAAGGGGACCTGGTCCTTGTCAGACACAACGACAAGCAAGGAAAGCTTCAACCTCAGTGGTATGGGCCCTTCATCGTTGCAAGCAGAGTAGGCGAAGGTGTTTTCCGCCTGCGAGCAGAAGACGGGACCGAAAGCGCCTACACCTACAACGCCGACAATCTTCGTCGTTTTTATCCTTGAGCCTAAGCTCTGTAATTTCCAGCTATTCGGCATTTATGTAATATTGTTCTAAGCAAAAACGCTACGTCAAAATGGCGAACCAACAGGATTATGAAAACCTGTCTGGCAAAAACAGCCATTTTCGCCTCAAGAAGGCTAATCGAAACTCAACGGCACGAGCGACCGAGCACTTCGCGTACCTCGAATGCCATAGCACTCAAGGGTGCTAATCATTAGACGCTCAATAACGCGCGAGCACTTTGCACGATTGAAGCATCAAACACCTAAGGGTGATAACATTTTCGAAACGAAGAACTCCTAAAGAGACTTCTCTATCGAAAAACCCAAGATAGGGTTGCTAGCCGAATCAAGCGCAACCCACGCTGCGGCGACAAAAGAATCAGTACACAGGAAAGTACAGAATGATTGAATGCAATTAATTCGCGGATTCGTCCCAGGCACATTTAGAACGCTTAAAGGCCGATTTCCAGGCGATAAATGCACGAATCGGCGTATCCGCCACAACCACCGCAATAAAATCAAACCTACCAAAAGTTAAAGAAGCGTCTCGAGCGGGAGGGCACTATAAAAGAGACAAGAGACCCCCCTCTTGTAACACCCCCGGTGTTACGTTAACCTAAACCTGCCATGTCATCATCATCATTGCATGAGCATTCATGATTAGAAAACCCTAATGAGAGTAACTAAAACAAGTTTATTTAATGTTAGGGTTTGGTTGTGCTCTTTATATCGTATGTGTATATGCATGTCATTAAACTTCACTCACAATTTTACTTTTATTTATAAAAGTGATCAACTAAAAGCAACCTTGGTGTGTATAGTGTTTGGCTAACCTTGACTTACACCCCAACCAAGTTTTACAAGTCAAATGATGCAAAAGCGAGAACCAAAATTGAAATCGGAATCCGAATCCCAAAACCCTAACCCTAGTTGGTTAAGTGTTGGAATTCAAATTTCATTTTCAATTTCGGTGAGCTAACCATAATTAATTTTATAAATAAAAGTTGCTAACCAATGGCACTATTTCAAAGTATGAACTTTGTACTTTGAAAGTGTACTATTGGTTGGGTTTGAAAAAATACCACAACACCACTAATTAATTGCCCAAAGATTCAATTTGAAAATCCTTTTCAAAAGCTGAAATTCAAAAGCCTTTTGCCCCTTTTCTCAATTTCATCTCAAAATATTCAAAATTTGGGAAAACTTCAAAAATACAGTTTGTGCATCTCTTTGAGCTCTACAACTTTGGTATATAAAGTTTTCAAGTTTTTGAATAAAATTTAAAAGTAATTTCAAAAGTTGTTTGAATTGGAAAATGCCCCCTTTTGAGTTTTAAACTCTAATTCAAAAATTATTTGGTTTCATAAAAAACTTCCTAAATGAAAGTTGTAGATCTTGAAGAATAGAACAACTTTTATTTTTGGAGATTTTCATCTTTTATTCAAAATTCAAAAGTAATTTCAAAATCCTTGCAGTTAGGGTTTTTGCCCAGTTTAAAATTTGAAATGCAATTCAAAATTTATTTGGAATCTGCCTGAACTTCCTTAATAAAAGTTGTAGAGCATAAAATTTTGAGCAACCTGTATTTTTGAAGATTTTCGAGTGCAGTTCAAATTTTTGGAGTTTTTGAATAAAATAGTTTCAAATGCATGGGGGGTGAGGTGTCCTGCTACAGTGCTCGGCACAGTGCACGGCATGGCCGCCGGTGCTCTTGCCAGCCGCCGTGTCCCTTCTCGCGTCGTCGCCGATTTCGCGCGTTGCCGACCAGCTCACGGCCGTCGCGAAGCTACCTGCAACCTCCACGACCCACTCTTGCGCTATAAAAGCTCAAGCCGGCCGCCAATTCTTCTTTTTCCTCCCCACTGCTCACCGCCAGCCGCCGCCCTTGAGTTGCAAAATTCACACTCCACGCGCCATCATCGTTTCCTCCATCTCACCAGCAGCTCCGCCCCGCTCTTGCGCACACCCCGAGCCTTGAGTTGAGTCGCGAGACCGTCTGTATCGCCCAATTGAGCCATCTTCTTCACCTCCGGCCAACCGTCGCCGCCGTGGTGAGCCATCGCTGTGCACCCTCCTCCAGCCCTGCTCTGTTTTGTTTTCGTGTCGTATCGAGTTCGCCTGAGGTTGCTGGTCATGTTGGTGTGCCTGGCGCCGCCGGAGAAGCTCCGGAGAGCTCGGCCATGGGTCGCCGTTGGCCGTCGAGCCGCCGGGGTTCCCTGTGTGCACGCTCCGGTGGAGGGGAAGGGTCGTATGATAGCTTGTTGAGGTCGGGGTGATGCGTAGAGTCCGCTGGGGCAGTCGGTTTCGTCGGAGGAGCGTCGCCGGCGAAGAACGGCCGCCCACCGTGCCGTCGGCACTGTGCGCCGGAGAGAAAAGAAAGGAGAGGGAGGAGGAAGAAAGGGCTGACAGGCGGGGCCTGCCTGTCAGTCAGAGAGGGAGAAGAGAGCGGGCGCGCGAGGATGGGCCGGGCCGGTACTGTGCGAGGCTGCTCGGGCCGCACAGTGAGCCCGCGAAGAGAAGGAGATGCTTTTTCTTTTTCCTTTAAAAATTTCCAAATGCTGAATTTCATCTTTTTGCTATAAATTCGTTTGGGCAAGTAAAAATGTGTAAAAATATGTTCTAGAATCTTTGAGTGATGCTCTATCTAGGAAAAATGCTAACTCTGTTTTTCCAATAAAAATTATTTGTTCTATAATTTGCTCTATTAATTAATAACTACAACTTCCATGATTTTTAATAAATAAAGTATAACTCCAAAAATTATGAAATTTGTTTTGTGTGCTAATTAGGTAATGGTGATCTTAATTATGAAGTTTGATCATGTTTTGACTAAGTTTTGTATTATGCTTAATTAATACCTTGTTTAATGAATGTTTAATTAATTAATCCCTTGACTAATTAGGGTGTAATTAATCTCCAATTAGTAAGTTAATTAGTGGCTTTTAACGACTGTAAAAATGGTTAATAAATTAGTAATCACCTCTTGATCACTGTTAGTGTTGCCTGATTTTGGGTTTAAGTGATGACCCTAGGTCATTAACCCTAATGACCTTCGGCATTTTATGTTGATTGCGTATCGTTAGTCCGTCGTCGTCGACGCTAGCTATACCTTCTTAGTGCAACTATACCGTGAAGGAAAGTTGTACTCAAGATAGGTTAACAATCGTTGCATCATTATCGCATGCTCTTTTTTATTCTTTGCATCGTAATCATGCATTCCACTCGTGTAGTCGTGTTGCCTCTGAGGAGGAGTTAATCCAACTCCAAAGTGTCTGAAAAAAGGTAATCATCTTGAGAAGGTTGGGACTAATCTCGGTGATTGGGTAGCTGCTCCTAACTTCGTCAAGCCCCAAGGCAAGCCCCGGATGCATCTAAACCCGCCATTGTATTTCAAAAATCTTTTATGATTTCATGTGATGATATAATGCATTAGGTGTAGGAGTTGTGTGATATCCTACTTGATGCATTTACCGTACTTTGATATATTACCCTGGATACCTGTTTTGATTTACAAAATGCTTAGTATACGCTTCGCTCTGCTGATAGCATAGGCTTTATAAATAAAATGTTTTTAAAGTATGATAACCATATCCCCGTGAGGGCATTTATGAAAACCTGATGTTGCTTGTTGTTTATCCTTGTTCCGACAGTGGTCAATGATATACAACAAGAACATGATGATGAGTAACTCGAGACGTCGGTGGAGTGACTTGCATCAGGAAGGGCTAGTGCCCTGGTGTAGTGTCGTCCACTTGTGTCGGTTAAGGACCGTCCGTTGCCTTGGCCCTGGGATCATGAGGTTATTGGATAGTACTAGTCGCATGCTAATGGCGGTAAGCTCCCTTGTACTATCTTCGATGAGAACGGATAACCGGGGACGAGCGTAAGCGTACCCATCCTACGGGCCACCGTGGAAGGGGACCGCGGCGTAGGGAGATGGTGTACTCCTCGTAGCTAGGACCCGTTCTAGTCGGGAGAAATGCAAGTGTGAGTTGATATATGTAAGATGTTTGGTCCTGCATATATCGTGTGGCTAGAAGCCCCATTTGGGTATATAAAGCGATTCGAATCGCCGTTGCTCCACGATATGGGAGACTTGATCCAAGCACCAAAGATCGTAGTAATAATGAAAGTTGATGATGAAAAGTTTTGAATTCGATACATGGTTGACAAGTGATTGATGTAGTAAAGTAAGGATGGCTTAGGCTCTTTTTGCAAAGGTGTCATTTGATCTTGCTAAAGCCTTACCTTGATTCCTATTAACCAAAGATTCCTAAGTCTTCTCCCCAATTTTTGGTCGGGTAAGTCTTGCGGAGTACTTTTTGTACTCGGGGTTTGTTCAACCCCCATTGTAGGTGAACCGCATGGGCAAGAGTGCTACGGCCCTTGCCGCATGACGGTCGTTGATGAAGTGACCCGACGAGGAATAGATTGTGTGGCCCGTGGGCAGGGCACTTTCGTTGCGTGAGTGTAATAAAGTTAAGTAATGATACTTCCGCATTTGTTTTGTAATAATGCCACTCGGTTTGTATAAGTTTGATAAAAGTTTTGTAAATTAAGTTATTGTAAGTCTTCCGCTACTCGGTATTTTGTATGAAAACTGTTGTAATCTTTGTGATGTCTCGTAAGTATCGATCCCGAGGAAACGTGGTTCATCGGGGTTTCACCCGACGTAACATTCTAGGTTATGTGGTACTCAAAATGCGGTGACGAGAGGTCTTAAGGATAATGTCATGTGCTTGTGGGCCATATAATTTAGAAGGTTACGCCACACCTCTTGGGCATGGAAGCCTACAGATCGGTGGGGACTGAGGAGAGTCGGGGAAACACCTAGTCAAAAGGTTCCTGGGTCTTCGACCTACAATTATAGGTTCGCTCGCAGATTGAGACAGGAAAGCCGCCACGTAATCATTAGCCTCCTCAATAGGAGATAGAATTCACGCAATTTAAATGCGCTAGAGGCAAAAGCACACCCGGCGATTCGCCATACATTAGCTTGCTTCCGGGGCGGAATTGCTTGCAGCGGCTTCAGATTCATAGGGGTAAGAGGCATCGGGGAGAGCGAAATGGATATCGTATCCCCAATCCGCCCGACACGGGCCCTCAAAGGACCACAGGCTGAGGAAGAACCCCAACCAGGTATGCGTTAGCTTCAATGGCGACAAAGAGAAAATGTGCAAGACGATGCATCAGAGGTGGCGGCTACCACGGCAGCAGCACCGCCTCGATCTCTCCACCCTCTACTTGGTACCAAGCGGGAAGGGCTGCTGGGACGATTAGTAGCTTCAAAAAGAAACCCAGCGGGGCTCGATCTCATTTTGCTATAGCGAATGTAATTTCGCCCGACTCCCCTAGCAAGAGAGGGGAGGGGGCCTTTAAAATTTAAATTTTTTGATTAAGCAAACGGGGCTCGGTCTCATTTCGCTATAGCGAATGTAATTTCCCAAACTCCCCTCATTCAAAGAAGAGGGGGAGGAGCCTTTTAAAATTTAAATTTTTGATTAAGCCTCACGGGGCTCGGTCTCATTTCGCTATAGCGAATGTAATTTCGCCCGACTCCCCTAGCAAGAGAGGGGAGGGGGCCTTTTAAAATTTAAATTTTTGATTAAGCCTACGGGGCTCGGTCTCATTTCGCTATAGCGAATGTAATTTCGCCCGACTCCCCTAGCAAGAGAGGGGAGGGGGCCTTTTAAAATTTAAATTTTTGATTAAGCCTACGGGGCTCGGTCTCATTTCGCTATAGCGAATGTAATTTCGCCCGACTCTAGCAAGAGAGGGGGGGGGCCTTTTTAAAATTTAAATTTTTGATTAAGCCTTTGTGGCTCGGTCTCATTTCGCTTTATCGAAAGTAATTTCGCCCGACCCCCTTGGCCAACGAGGGGAGGCGATTTAATTTTTTATTGAGCCACGGGGCCCCGTATTATTTCGCCTAGCGGATGTAAATTCGCCCAACTCCCCTAGCAAGAGAGGGGAGCGGGCCTTTCAAAACTTATAATTTCGAAGTCGCGTCCATTCGCTCGGACACGCTGCGTAAATTGCGGAAACCGATAATCGAGCAACCAAATACGTAGTTCCAAAGAGGACTCACAACATGAAAACAAAGACGCAAAGAAAGCGAAGATACACATACGTAAAACAATTTACAGACAACACCGGCCGAAAGACAAAGCCACAATCGAACCTAGTTCCCGTGGCGACAAAAATAATTAAAGCGGTGCTCCTCCATAGGGACAAAAATTTCTTCGGGTTCCTCTTTTTTGGGACAAGTAAATCACAGGGGCAAAAGCGCGCTCGCCGCCGCCGGTCAAAACTGAAGGGTCAAACGCTTGGTAAAAATCTTGCAACGATCGGAACATGTTGCGATTATGACGAAGTCGCGATCGGAGAAAGCTCCCCTAGCGAACAACCGATATGACGACGGGCGGTATTCGTACCACGAACCACCGCCAACCACAAAATTGCCGCAGCCCAATTGTCAAGGGGTAAACTTCTTCAGGATGGCCAGGCCCATCCACGGGATCCTACGCCATCGATATACACTAAGTTAAGTTGTTTTAAGTATCAAACAACCGGCCCACGGCCCGAGCCAGAATAAGCGAATTTACTTTTCTAGACATGCGTAGGGGGACTCCGCACAACCTCCTCGTTCTGAGCAGTCTCGGCATTTTCGTCGGCGGGAGGGGTAGTCGCGGCACCCCCTGACAAGCTGGCTTCGCGAGCATCGCGGGCTGCGAGATAGGCCTTCACCTTCTCCTTGATAGCCTCCCGCTCCTCCGCTCTCAGCAAAGGGTCCGAATACATCAATTAAGCGGACAACGATTACGGGCACGGGGTAAGGCGAATCTTACGTTTCCCGGCTAAGAGCTGCGCGAAGAAGAGAGCGATGTCACGCCCCCTGGACGCCAGAAGGCCTCAAAGAAGCGAATAGCGGCGGCGTTTGCTTCGGCGACCATAGGTCCAATATGCCTTCGGCTCTTTAGCTTCCGGGGCACCATAGTGCTCGCAAGAAGAATCTTGGAGAGCCTCTTGGCGAAATCACGTAGAGACTCCATAGATGCATTCCCAACCGCCATAAGGTGTCCCAAATGCGAGCCACGAGAGGAATTGGGCCATCGGCATGTCCGCGCGGGGAGTGGCCTCAGATGGAAGGTCCTTATACGCCGGCCACCTTCTAGGCTTCAATGGTGTTGTTGTAAGGACCGAGGATGCGCCTAGAGGAGGGGTGAATAGGCGTTTCTGAAAATTAACACCTTTAAATGCGGAAATGATTAGCGTCGGAGTTTCCGATGAAATGGAAACTCCAAATCGAGAATTAAACCCCCTCACAAAGATAACCACAAACAATATGATTAATAAACAATAGAACTATGAGCCGAAACCCCCCAAGCAACAACAAGTTAAGACAGCAGGCTTCAGATGCACCACACAGAGAAATACCGGACGTGTCCGGTACCCACACCGGACGTGTCCGGTATACACGGGTTCAAAGATCAACCCCCGAAACCTGCTCTTTTCAATTCCTAATATCAAAACTAGTTCAATGAGCAATAAGTATTGAGCCTAGAAGGTGGAAACCCCGCACCACAAAGATTAGGACAAAGGAACAAGTAAAGTTATCACTCGGTGCATTACGGACACGTCCGGTATGTGTACCGGACACGTCCGGTATTCACGAGCACAAAGAGGGAATCCCGAAACTAGCGCCTTTCGATTCCGAAACTTGACACCGATTGCGGATACCTCTAGATAACCCGTGGAGCTCGGTGAACCCTGCAGACAACCTCAAATACCACAAGTGGATCACAAACACAATATGAAATAGAATTGAGACACGGTATTTGTTTTACCGAAGTTCGGACTTCTTCAAGTCCTACTCTCCGTTGAGGCAGCTGCGAGTGACCCAAGGATCAAGCTCTTGAGGACCATGCAGGTCACTCTAGCTGGAGTCTTTTTCAACTCCCTTTGCTTGGCTTGGTCTAGAGGACCACGAAGGTCTCCCTAGTCGAAGTCTTTGCAAACTTCGATTCCTTGAGCTCAACTCTAGAGGACCACGCAGGTCTCCCTAGCCGGAGTCTTTTCCAACTCCCTTTCCTCCTTCCACTATTTGATTCCTTCCCTTGCGGCGGTGGAATCAACCGTAACAAACTTTTTGAGCCACACCACAATCTCTTGGGTGGTCTCCGGCGACGCCTAACCGTCTAGGACCGAAGATCCAAGAGTAACAAATGCGAATCACGAGATTTGACAATATGCACAAGTGCTCAAGAAGTGGCTTGCTCTCAATTTGAATTTCACTCAACCCACAATTAGGATTTGGCAATATGAAACAATCACACACTAAGAGAGGGTTAGAGAGTGTTTGCAAAGCTTTAGGGAGGCTTGGGAACCAGCAGAATCAGCAGCCCCCACAAGTGGAGGCTTGGGGGCATTTATACCCCAAGGTTCAAAACTAGCCGTTAGTAGCCGTTGGGAATACCGGACGCTGTCCGGTAGTCATACCGACACGTCCGGTATGAGCCCCTCAGCGCAAAAGAAACTCTTGGAGCTTTGCAAAACATATCTACCGAACTTCCGGTCTCGACCGAACTTCCTGGTCGTGGCAAAGGGCGCAGCGCCGCGTGCAAGAGATCACTTCCTGTCGTGACCGAACCTCCTCCTGCCTCGGCGGAACCTCCGTCGGCGACCGGAACTTCCGCCAAAGCCAGGCTACAAAGAAGCGCGCGTCGCGAAAACAGCTCTCCACAATGCACAACCCCGAGAATACCGGACACGTCCGGTATGCATACCGACGCGTCCCGTATACACGAGCCGTCTTGCCCCTTGGTCGATCTCTCGTGCTCTCTTTCACTCCGATCTCACATGGGTTGTCTTGAGCACTTATGTATAGTATCTATCACCATGATGCATCCCTCTTAATAGTACGGCTTTCCTATTCAACTCAAGGCATTAAATAAAAACTAATTGAACCACTTGAGTTGCCTTCAATCACTTTCAATGCCATAGCTTTTGATATTCATCACTTGAGGGTGCAATCATGTCCACTTGATCTTTCTTCTTTGAGTATAGCCATCTTGAGCATGTGACTTGATTCCATTCATCCGATATGAGTTACTCCAAATGGACCAAGTCATTTTCATTACCCTCTCACCAATTGTGATATTGATCCTTCACACAAATGCAACCATCATAGCTTGATTGATACCTCGACTAAATGCAAGTACTTTCTTCTTTGCTCTAGCTAGGTTCTTCAGTCACCAAGCCATCGCTTGCCCTTCACCCTTGCTTAGTACCTCGAAGCCTTTTCTTGCTATCTTCACCTTCTCTAGCCATCAAGTCGCATCATGTGTTGAATCATCAATTAGAGTACATATCCATTTATATTGTCGTCTTCTTCAATCTTCATACTAGCAAGCTTCCAATGTGAGACCAATATATATATATACGCAATTCAACATGTCTTTAACACCCAATGCCAATATGCTTGCTTTCATCATAGTTATGAATATCTCACAATATATAAGCCATTGCATGAAATCCATTTGCATTGTTGTCTTGTGTTTGAGCTAGATTGATCATACAACAACACATCATTTTGGCTTTGTACATGTGCATCAAATACCTATGAGATAACCAATTTCCCTGTGTATAGCACTTAGCAACAGCATTAGTCCTTTAATCGCATTGTCATCCAATCATCCAAAACCCACTAAAGGGCTAGATGCACTTTCAATCTCCCCCTTTTTGGTGATTGATGACAACCCGATTAAAGCTCACAAAAAGATATAGAAATTAAAGCTTTTGGGTTCAATGATTTATGAGAGGCTCCCCCTTAATATGTTCAATATGAATCAAATTCAATAATGACCTCAAACGTCAATTTGCACATATTAAAACACATAAGAGACTCCCCTAAATCATTGCATCCATGGGGTGCAAGGTGTGTGTCAAAAATAAATCCGTGATGCATATGACAAGATATATCACACAAGAATAAATATAAAGCAATACACCACACATTTTCACTCTAAAGTATGCATGGTCCTTATGAAAGTAAATACAAAGATATGCATACCACACACATAGCACTCATCACAACAATTTCTCAAGCCCATAAACCACTAAGATAGAATATATCACAAGATCATGTCTCATACACCCACTATATCACAAGTCTCACAAGATACATAGATGAAGCTCATAACACTGACACAAGTCTGATACATCACATCTCTGAATGATACAACAATAAATCTCAACTCAAACTCAAAACACTAGACTACAAATTGCATATATGTCTCGGGACGCACATATGAACCATGAAAGTCTGAAAGTCGAACCATGAAAGTCTGAAAGTCTGAAGCTTTAATCACTCTCTCCCCCTTTGTCATCGATCTCCAAAAAGGTAGAACACACGATGAACAAGAGACACAAAGGGGGCTGCAAGCTGTCACTCATCGTCGTCGTCACGCTCCTGGTCGTCAGGTGAACGGGGCGCACCAGGAGGGCGAGAACTGCTAGTGCCGGCACCAGTGTAGGGGTCAGAACTACCAAAGATATCACCCCACAAAGCTGAACCAAACTCCTCGGCTGCACTAGGACGTGGCTGGTCGTAAGGAGGAGCTCAAAACTGGAGAGGGACGGTGACTGAAGGCTCTGGTGGCTGCTGCTGCTGCTGTCTCTGAAGGAACTCGGCAAACTCTCTATCGTATCTGACCTGCTGCTGCTCCTCAGTCTCTAGCTCACTGGCTATCTCATCTGAAGGTGGAGACCTTGGAGGGTCAATCCTGAGCTGAGTCGCTATCTGCTTGAGAGTCTTCATGTCCTTCCTCCTCGCCTCTCTCTCGTGCCGCTGACTGGTCCGGATATCCTTACACATCCCAAAGATGGAGCTAAGAATCTTCCGGAGGGGTGAGCGAGAACCACCACCACGGTGAGAAGTGGAACGTGAAGGAGCACGTGGCGGTGGAGACTCGCACCTCCCGCCTGCATCACCCCCCGGTGCCTCTGCCGCCGCTCCCACCTGACCCGCCGGAGGAACTCCCAACTCCTCTAAGTCTCGCAAAAATTTTCGTGGCCTTATGCACTCCGTCATACTCAAATGTGTGTCCCACACCGCTCAATCATGTGCATAATGTAGGGAGCAAAGCCACAACCCTTGAGGGGCCTCTCACCAACACTACGAATCTCACACCAGATAAAGTCAAAGACACTGAAAGGCTCTGCATCTGGTGCCATCCTGGCAAGAAGGTTTCTAGAATAATCTGCAATCGATCCCTTGTCTCCTCCCTTACAGTCAATGGTCTTCCTGAACATCCGATCCAGTACACTGTAGGTGGGATGAAGACCAACCACCTTGCCAACCGATCCTCTCTCTCTCTCGAGGTGGATACATGTAGCCCATCTCGCTCGAGAGGTAGGATAATCTGCTCATGTATCTTCTCGCCTCAAGAAGATCCTCATTTGAGAAGCCTAGGTAACCTGCAAATGCCGCATAATCAACACTGTACCACTGGCCCTCAAGCATCCAATGCATACGCCTAGTGTCCTCCTTAACAAACAAAGTGGCGTAGAACTAGGCTATCACCTCTGAGTTCCAATCATGGCTGAACTCCATGATTCCATAGACCCCCTCGTGGCGCTCACGATAGCAATAGCATGGTCAAGAGATGGCTTATGAAGATCCCCGGTATACTTGCCAATCCACCCACCGAGACTTAGCCACAATCGGCTTCCTCTTGAGTATCACACTGATGTAGAAATCCATGTGAAACTGAGTGTGAAACCTGTAGTCAAACTGAATCTTGGGCAAACCTCTAGGATCAATCCTCCTCTGATCACGAGCTCTCCTAGTCATACCCTTTGCCCTATAGTCTGTGATGTGGACATATCCAGGCAAATGTGGACGGTGAACCTCAAGTAACCCAAAGTAGTTGCCCTGCTGCCTTGGTTGGTGAGCTGGAGCTTCAACTTGCTCCGCCTCCTCTTCTTCCTCTTCTCCTTCCTCCTCAATCTCATCTGAGCTATCACCCTCTCTCTGCCGGTGCTCTTCCTCTTTCTACTGGACTCAACTCGTAGTCCTCTGCCTCATCATCATCTCAAGAAGAAAACCACCGCCCTCCCCTGATAAGCCGGTGCAGCCCCCTGCCGCCGCCTCGTAGGCCTCTGCGAGAGAAGACCTCGGATACATGTCCTGCCTGGCCTTCTTGTGCCTCTCAAAAGCTCTAGGGTCATGCAAGCCCTTGGTCCGAGGCTCCATTCTGCCGCCTCTCTCTCCCACATCTCTGCTGCCCTTGTCAAATGGATTTGCAAAGGATCTTCTAAAACTATGCCCAAGTGTCATTTCAAATATTGCAATTAGAGAAATGATTATTTGTCTAATCTTTGCAAGCACCTAGTCCATACCATGTACTAGGATCACAAGACATCATCGACAAACAACTATAACCCTAAAATCAATATCGAAGAAAGATTGAATTGAAACTACGTAAAAACCGCAATGTTTGTGTAATACGGACGCGTCCGTCCGGGGCATACCGGACACGTCCGGTATGCACGAACAAACCCTACCCGGGGATTTCAATCCAATCCTCAACCAATTCAATCTAAACTTTGAGCATTGCTTATTGACGTAATGCAACACATCTACCAACCAGATTTGCAAATAAACTTCTAATCACATAGATCGGAAGAGGTCCGGTTTTGAATACCTTGAATGGAGAAAAGAGAGGGGGAAATCCAAAATCCAACACCGAGGAACTTCAATCTTGATGGGAATGCAATCCAATCCTCTCCTCCTCACTTTCTTTCCTTGGTTGAATCACTTGGTCGCCATGGGAGTAGAGAAGAGAGGTATTTGGGGTCCGTGGTTTGAAATAGAGAGAAGAAACGGACTGGGTCCGAAGGGGTACGCTGGCCTTATCTCCCAGCGCAAGATATACCGGACACGTCCGGTAGGAATACCGGACACGTCCGGTATTTGCGGGCTGGCTGTTTTTGCTCAGAATTTTGTTCTCTCTTTTTCAATCCCCTTCTTGATTGATACTTATTTCAAGATAACATCAAATCTCCAACCAAACACAGCATGGCATCCATTCTCACACAAAACTTGAGGTGACCAATCTCTTTTCCAAATTTAGGCATACTCTTACTTCCAAAGGTTGAGAGATTATCTTGGAGAGATATAGTGACTAGGACTTGAGAGAGACCATACCATTTGTGATTAGTCGATCAAGCGAGCAATAGGAGCAATAACCACAAATGACATGGCTAGGTCACAAAGACCAAAAATCAAATTGCTTTTCAAAATCACACAACCTACACATGCTAGTAGGGGTTTTGAAATTTATCTATCCTTCAACGCACAAGTGCACAATCTATCATAAAGAGCCTTAGATGCACTACAATGCATGTATGTAAAACATACCTTTGCCTTGAGCCCACAATATTTCCACTAAGATAAATCGCATCATGACATTAATTTAGTTGACCTCACTTGTCATATGATTATGCCATGAAGGACTTTTCACTTAAGATCATAGGACTACATAGAATACTCAAATGAAGTTGTTAGTCCATAGTATTTCAAAATAGAAAGTTATCTCCCCTAAGTTAGTGCATCAAGTGATTTGAATAACTTAAGACAAGCACTTTAATTCTATTAAGAATATGGAAGATAGTTTTCTATTTTGACCACCATATAGATAATTTGCCTAATATCAAATTGGGTGAAGAGATGCTCACAATACACTTAGAAATAGTTGATCACAAGCTTCTGAGTATACCGAACATATATCAAAACATACGGTCAAACTCAGTTTCAATTCAAATTGAGGTTTCTGCTCCACTGCCATACCGGACACGTCCGGTATGAATACCGGACACGTCCGGTATATGCGTGACGTAACCCCGCAAACTTCGTGCTTGTGATTATTTCTTCCATTCGTTATTCATCTTTGAACACCTGCATCTCAACAAATGTATTGCTCTACTAGAGAGCCATTAAAAAGCACCACATGGCATATAGTATAAGCTATTAATTGAATCTAATTAGCTACTTCAAATATTTCACAAATTTGTCAATTTGTGAACTATTGAGCACTAACCAACCAACTGGCTATCCTATAGGTTTTAGGTACTTATCATTAATGATGAAGATGAAGAATGGAATATCAATTTCAAAGAATTCTTCGGGTCAACCATATAAGATGATATGATAGAAGTTGGTTGATAGACTGAATGAATATGTTCAATTTGCTTGCTCAACCACCCCGAAGTCTTCATCTCATCACCTAGTACCTGCAGCAACAATCTAAGCACACTTTGGTACCCAACTCATATTGGGTCCTTTTACGTTAGTCAACAAGTGCTTAGGTACCCAAATGGTTTTAGTACTAATTTGAGGTGAACTCATCACCTTACTAGTGCTAACTCCATTTGTGCCCTTCCTAAGCATATCAATAAAACCAAATGTGTTCGGTTTAGGAAGATCACCATTTGGGCAATTATAGCTCACATGTCCCTTTCTTCTACACACATAGCAAATGCGCCCTTGATTTGCCTTTTGCTTGTTTTGCTTGTTGGGGCATCCATCCACCGTGTGTCCCGCTTCATTGCAACCATAACACCTCCTTGTTCCAGCTATGAAACCAACTCTTGCTTGCTCGTTGGTGGGACAATTCTTGCTATGATGGCCCGGCTTGTTACACTTGATGCAAGCACTTGATTGAACACTCTTTGCTTGCTTGGCCAACTTGTTTGAGGCCTTTTGATCGGCCGCTTCCATTTTGTCGGCCCAACTCTTGTTTGGACACATAGCCCATTCATGCCCATACAATCCACAACCATAGCATAGTCTCTTCTTGTGTTTCTTGCTCTTGATTGCGTTGGCGTTGTTTGATGTGTGGTTCGTTTGTTGGACTTTGGAGGTAACACGGTTTGAACCCTTCTCAAGCTTCTTCACCATGATGTCACGGTTATCTTGAGAAGGTTGTGCTTCCTCCTTGCCTTTCAACCGAATCACATCTTTCTTGAGTCTTTCCACTTTTTCTTTGAGCTCATGTTTTTCTGAATAGTTATGCTCAATCAAAGATTGGCTTGCTTGAGAAGCACACTCATTAGTACTAGAAACATTTAATTGTGATGGTGTACTAGTGAGTGCAAGAGTATGAGATTGAGAGGATTTTACCGATGAGATTACAACCTCATTAGCTACCTCAAGCATGATATGCGATTCCACTAATTCCTCATGTGAGCACTTGAGATGAACATACTTAGCTTGTAGCACATTGTATTTGCTTGATAGTTCATCTAGCCTTGCCTTAAGCTTAATGTTTTCTTTTTTCTAATTGTGAAGCATTAGAAGAGGAGTTAGTAACTAAAGCATGCTCAATTGACAATTTTTCATACCTTTCATTGATTGCTCTTAGTTCTTCCAACTTGGAGATGAGAAACATTTCTTGTTTTTCAAGCGATTGCTCTTGCTTCTCATTCTCCTCTTCTAGCTCAACATTCTTCTTCACTATCTTCATGAATATGAGCTTGTCCTTGTTGCCGAGATGATCAAGAGTGTAGTTGTCTTCAATTTCAATATCACTTGCTACTTGATCATCTACTTGTGCGATCTCCATATTTTCATCAAGATTCTTCACTTGATCTTTCTTGATGGGCTTCTTCTTGATTTTCTCGGCCGTAAGACACAAGTGATGCAGCCGGTGTGACTCATCACTTGGTGACCATCGAGCCGAGTGGCACTTTGCACACACAAAAAGTAGGCGTCTTCTTTGCCAAATGCCCATACCGACACGTCCGGTAGGTCTACCGGACATGTCCGGTAGTCGCCGTCTGGCAAAGAAGCAGCCGAAGTCTCGCTCATTCACTTCCGGCTCGAGTTGCTCGTTTCTTGAGGCTTCTTTAGTGCAATATGACATGGTAGACGAGCTGTCCATTGATTTCCACACATAGCATTCATCATATTTGGATTTCCCATACAACTCAAAGAGTCTAATCCAAATGAGATGAGCACTCTCCGGCGGTGCTTGACCATTGTAGATAGCCTCATCAAGAACTTCTGCACTCAATGTACTCAAAATGACATTACATGCCATAGCGTTGAGTTGCACGCATCTCTCTTCCTCTTTTGTCAAATTTTTATAGTTGCACCAATCAACTATGGAGAGAGAGATGCTAGCATCCACAATACGCTCAACAAGAGGGCTAATATCTCTAAAAGTATTGAGTACATGAATTGACCAAGATAGGAAGTTTGAACCATCATTTCGAAGAAGCACGGGCTCCAACTCTATAGGCGTCGACATCCTTTTCTCACGGCGGTGAAGCTTTTAGTGAGTCCTTGCTCTGATACCACTTGAAAGGACCGAGGATGCGCCTAGAGGGGGGGTGAATAGGCGTTTCTGAAAATTAACACCTTTAAATGCGGAAATGATTAGCGTCGGAGTTTCCGATGAAATGGAAACTCCAAATCAGAGAATTAAACCCCCTCACAGTATAACCACAAACAATATGATTAATAAACAATAGAACTATGAGCCAGAAACCCCTGCAACAACAAGTTAAGACACCAGGCTTCAGCTGCACCACACAGAGAAATGCCGGACGTGTCCGGTACCCACACCGGACGTGTCCGGTATACACGGGTTCAACACTGAACCCCTGAAACATGCTCTTTTCAATTCCTAATATCAAAACTAGTTCAATGAGCAATAAGTATTGAGCCTAGAAGGTGGAAACCCTGCACCACAAAGATTAGAACAAGGAACAAGTAAAGTTATCACTCAGTGCATTACCGGACACGTCCGGTATGTGTACCGGACACGTCCGGTATTCACGAGCACAGCAGGGAATCCCGAAACTAGCGCCTTTCGATTCCAAAACTTGACACCAGTTGCGGATACCTCTAGATAACCTGTGGAGCTCAGTGAACCTGCAGACAACCTCAAATACCACAAGTGGATCACAAACACAATATGAAATAGAATTGAGACACGGTATTTGTTTTACCGGTTCGGACTTCTTCAAGTCCTACTCTCCGTTGAGGCAAAAGCGAGTGACCCAAGGATCAAGCTCTTGAGGACCACGCAGTCACCCTAGCCGAGTCTTTTTCAACTCCCTTTGCTTGGCTTGGTCTAGAGGACCACGAAGGTCTCCCTAGTCGAAGTCTTTGCAAACTTCGATTCCTTGAGCTCAACTCTAGAGGACCACGCAGGTCTCCCTAGCCGGAGTCTTTTCCAACTCCCTTTCCTCCTTCCACTATTTGATTCCTTCCCTTGCGGCGGTGGAATCAACCGTTACAAACTTTCCGAGCCACACCACAATCTCTTGGGTGGTCTCCGGCGACGCCTAACCGTCTAGGACCGAAGATCCAAGAGTAACAAATGCGAATCACGAGATTTGACAATATGCACAAGTGCTCAAGAAGTGGCTTGCTCTCAATTTGAATTTCACTCAACCCACAATTAGGATTTGGCAATATGAAACAATCACACACTAAGAGAGGGTTAGAGAGTGTTTGCAAAGCTTTAGGGAGGCTTGGGAACCAGAGAATCAGCAGCCCCACAAGTGGAGGCTTGGGGGCATTTATACCCCAAGGTTCAAAACTAGCCGTTAGTAGCCGTTGGGAATACCGGACGCTGTCCGGTAGCTGGACATGTCCCTATGAGCCCCTCAAATAAGAAAGAAAACTCTTGGAGCTTTGCAAAAACATATCTACCGGAACTTCCGGTCTCTGACCGAACTTCCGGCCGTGGCAAAGCGGGCGCAGCGTCGCGTGCAAGAGATCACTTCCGGTCGTGACCGAACCTCCTGGCCTGAAGCGGAACCTCCGGTCGGCGACCGAAACTTCCGCCAAAGCCAAAGGCTACAGCAAGCGCGCGTGCGAGAAACAGCTCTCCACAAAGCACAACCCGAGAATACCGGACATGTCCGGTATGCATACCGGACGCTGCGTCCCAGATACACGAGCCGTCTTGCCCCGGTCGCCTCTTGTGCTCTTTTCACTCGGATCTCACATGGGTTGTCTTGAGCACTTATGTATAGTATCTATCACCATGATGCATCCCTCTTAATAGTACGGCTTTCCTATTCAACTCAAGGCATTAAATAAAAACTACTTGAACCACTTGAGTTGCCTTCAATCACTTTCAATGCCATAGCTTTTGATATTCATCACTTGAGGGTGCAATCATGTCCACTTGATCTTTCTTCTTTGAGTATAGCCATCTTGAGCATGTGACTTGATTCCATTCATCCGATATGAGTTACTCCAAATGGACCAAGTCATTTTCATTACCCTCTCACCAATTGTGATATTGATCCTTCACACAAATGCAACCATCATAGCTTGATTGATACCTCGACTAAATGCAAGTACTTTCTTCTTTGCTCTAGCTAGGTTCTTCAGTCACCAAGCCATCACTTGCCCTTCACCCTTGCTTAGTACCTCGAAGCCTTTTCTTGCTATCTTCACCTTCTCTAGCCATCAAGTCACATCATGTGTTGAATCATCAATTAGAGTACATATCCATTTATATTGTCGTCTTCTTCAATCTTCATACTAGCAAGCTTCCAATGTGGGACCAATATATATATACGCAATTCAACATGTCTTTAACACCCAATGCCAATATGCTTGCTTTCATCATAGTTATGAATATCTCACAATATATAAGCCATTGCATGAAATCCATTTGCATTGTTGTCTTGTGTTTGAGCTAGATTGATCATACAACAACACATCATTTTGGCTTTGTACATGTGCATCAAATACCCGTGAGATAACCAATTTCCTGTATAGCACTTAGCAACAAAGATTAGTCCTTTAATCGCATTGTCATCCAATCATCCAAAACCCACTAAAGGGCTAGATGCACGTATCACACGTAAAGCGAAAGACAACTTACGCCGATCGCGCATGAAAGTTCACAGCCTTCTATCTATATCCGAACGTAAACAGTCTTGTTCTAGCTCTCGGGGCGCCGAAAGCCCCCCATGCAGAATCCGCCGAGGAAGCATGCCTTCGCGCCCTAAGCACGCCGACCGAACAAGGTTCACGCCTCTGCGACCGCCCGCGAATCCGATGGCATGCCTAAAGAACGAGCAATCCGGTAAGTCTCCTCTCGAGCGAGCACATCTTCGCCGAGGAGCTCAAACCCGAATATACTCGCCGCAAATGTCATCTTTAACACAACGTGGGCCCAAGCGAACCTCCCCATGGCCAAAAAAGCAAGTAGTGGGCATTGGCGGGAGAAATGCGCACTAGGCGGTCGAAGAGCTCGAACTTACCGGGTCTCGCTGAAGATGATGAGACGGCGCGGAGGTCGCAAAGATGTGGCGGCAAGCCACCGCCCCGACGCCTCAACGGACGCGTTTTCGCTTTCTTCGGGGGACGGTTTGGCCGGGGCTGCCATCGCAGAGCGAGGTCTTGCGAGACCCTTTGGCGAATATGTCGCCAATCGACATGTCCCCAACAACGCAAAGACGGGGGTCGGCAACTTTCCTTGTGGCCATTTTCGCCCCTGTCTTCGCTATCCTATAAGCCGAAGAAGCAAGTGAGGACCGAAGAAGTCGAGAGATTAATTAGAGAAACAAAGAACAAGTGCATCGACAAACAAAAAAAAAACGAAAATAGCAGTACCGAAGAAATCGAAATGTGCCCATAGTCACGTGTTGGACCATGCACGACTTTTTCGGCCAAGCGACGACCTAAAGGCGTGCTATCTCACGACCAAAGCTGCCCGTCCTTTGGCTCGAAAAAGCGAGATGCCTGCCGCCCGCATTCGAGGAAAGATGTGGAGCTCGAGACCCTCGCCCCCGACGCGACATGACGGCCCGCCACGTCGACCTCGAGGCGCCCACGACCGCGCTACACGGAGCCGAAGTCCCGGCCGGGTTCGGGAGCGGGATCAATTCGATCGGCATAGACAACCCTCATGCCGAAAAATTCTGTTCAACCGCCAAGTCGAGGGGAGCCACTTGTTCTTCGCCGTGTGCTCTTTGCTATTATAAGGGGCCGATCACGGCGTCGGCTTTGGCCTTCGATATACTGAACGTGTCGAAGTCACAATCGTATCCCCTCGGCCGATACGCATGCACCACCGGCCCCCGATACCCCTCTTTGTTAGCGAATTCAGAGAAGCCACTGCCCAGTTCCAAAGGCCACTGCCTCGATGCCACCCATTCTTCAACCAAATCACGACTGATTTGGCGACGGGAAGTATTGATGAAAGCTTCGGCAGGGCGGAAGCATTGCCAAAGATCGAAAACCGCCGCCCGCCTCACGCCACGCATAGGCACCATCTCTCGATACCGTAACACTCGCCTTGCCCAGACCATTTTCCATCGTGGCGACAACTTCTTCGTCGGTACATACTCGCACATAGAACCAATACTTCTGCCAGTCTGCCCACTTGTTGCGATAAGCAGGAACAATTTGTATGGTGCCCCGAAGTTTTCTCGGGCACGGTTGTATGATCCAAATTCGAGCCGCCACCGTGTCAAGTTTTTTTCTCAAACAACCGCGCCGTAGTATTTGGCGAAAAGTATTAACGCCAAGTGGAGCCCCCATCATTTTCAAGGAGGCAGCGAAAACCCCCATGCGAGCGAAAGCGTTTGGAGTCAATCGGTGGATCTGGATGTCGAACCGTTGAAGCACTTCGCAAACAAACGGTTCACACGGAAATCGCAGCCCGGTAAAAAAGTCCTTGAAGACAACCGCTTCGTAAGGTTCCGGACGGGGATTGTTTCGCCCAGGGTGCTTGCGCGGCAAGCATCCCGTGTATTTTCGCTCATCGTGCCTTCAACAACAAGCTCATCCAAGGCAGCCTCCGTCATACGCGATAGCCCGAAATAATAGATCGGGGACGAGGTCATCGAATAGATTCACCTTGATCCCCGCCTCGTCCCACAATCTCCACATCAACTTCCTCCTCGCCCTCGGGGCTGAATTTCCTCCTCGACCTCGGCTGAACGTTTTCGTCAGCGGCTTTATCGCCAAAAGAAGAGAATCCAAATCGAACCAGTAGTCGAACTCGAATCGCCTCGAGCTTGTCGGACCACGCCCGCTTTAAATCGAATCGCTATCGCCGGTGCTCGCCATGATTTAAAAGCGGAAATAGAACCAACCAAGACAACTAGCGCGAACTACCAAGAGCGAATAGACAATTAAAAGCAAAACTCAGAAATCAAGCAAATGGAATGCAGGGAAAAAGTACCGAAAGCAGGTAACAAAAAGCGAAGAAAGAGAGACTCACCTAAGAAACAAGCGAAGGTGCACAAGCGAAGACCCTAGCGAACTCGACCGGGCACAACTTGAGTCGCTCGGGGGCTGAATGAGAAGCAAATGAACGCCTGCTGGGGTGCGGGTCACGGATGGTGACCCCCTTTATATAGCCCCCGCAACCGCTTTGGCGAAAAACGAATCGGGCGCGGGCGGAAGACGGTTTACGCGGCCGCCCGTTGGACACGTAAAAAAACGACCGGCCCTACCGACGAGACGTCGGGAGGGAGAGAGAAGAGAAATCCCAAGAGAGCCAATTTTTCGCAGAGAATTCTTTCTTCTGGGGGCCTTTTCCGACAAGAACCGGCCGACCGGCGCGAACCGCCCGCTTCGGCCCGGGCTCGGCCGGCGAAAGGAGCCGGGGGACGGACCAACCGCCCCATTCCCTCGAGGGGCTAGCCTGTGTGGGGGAGAACGATAAAGCAAAACAACAGAGCGGCACCGGCAGTAGTCGACCACCACGCCGACAATGGATGTGGTTTCGCTGATGTCGAAATGGCCATCGCTGGCTCTGGCAAGAGCGAAATGGCGCCGCCAAATGGCTTTAGCGAACCGGTTTCGCCTGAAGCGGTGGTTATCGCCGTCGGTGCCGCCCCGTGAGAACGTTTACCTTAAGCGAACAGTCAATGTGCCAGTAAAGCTTCTTGGTCTTGACGGTCCCCGCGGATGTCCGCGGCGGCGAAAGTATTTTATTTTGCGGCGAAAGGGTTTTCGCCTGGCCACGACCGACTGCAGGTGCCCTCGTGTGGGGACCACTTGTCGTGGGAGCAGGTAAGCCCGAGGGGTGAAGTGACACGCTTACCCCTAGCTCCGAGTGGGGACACGGTGGAGCGTGTACAAAGGAGCTTTCGAAAGGGTATAAATGGGAACTCCTTGGAATGGTCAGCGATCGCATCTATAAATACCGACCCAAGGGGGGGGGCTTCGGGCCTACCGATCCTCTGGCTAGTCCAAGGCTTAGTTCGATATAACAACACCATGTATACGGGAGTCCCAAGACCCAAGATCCGTGAAGCCGCATGCGTGTACGGCCTCCCGAAAACCATTCATCTGTCTCTCAGGTCGTGTAACTCCACCAAATTGCTCCCTAGCATCAAGGATCTCGTTAAAATCCCCAACACAAATCCATGGTGCCTCACTTTGGTCATTCAGAAAGTGCATTAGTTCCCAGCTTCGGTGCCTGTGTTATCTCCTTGCCTCGCCATAAAACCCTGTGAACCGCCACATGACCGTATTCGAAACTGGGTCAATCACCTCCATATCTATATGAAGTTTGTCGTATGACTGCAAGCTAAGACAGACCTCATTTGTCCAAAGGAGAGCCAAGCCTCTACCTCGCCCAAAACTCCCAACACCAACACCATTTGGGAATCCCAAGCACACTTTATAGACGCAAAAGCACGGTACTGTTTGCTTGCTTTGTGATTGCTGCCGGCTGGTCGGGCAGCATGTGGTGTGGGGTGCCAACGAGGTGTTGACACGAGGCAAGCAGCGGCCACGTGACATCACTAAGCAGGTCCAGGTAGACTAACACGTGGGCCCGGGTTCCGTGGCGCTGTGGCCCACCTGCCACGGCAACCACACCACACGCTCTCGGCTTCGTGCTCTCCTCTCAGCCGCGCAACTCCAGGGAGAATTCAAAGCGCAACAGTTGCGCACACTTTCTCCTCTCGCCGTGGCCGCTCGATATCCTGCTCGCCAGAATTCGAACACCACGCCCCTTGCTCGCAGCTCGCTCCACGCCATGACGGCCTCGGCGCTTCAGGCCGAGCGCCACCTGCTCCTCCTCGGCAGCGGCCGCCACCGGCCCCTCCTCCGCATGCTCCCGCCACGCGTGCCCCTCCCGCACCGGCGCCGCAGCTGGCCCCGGGCCGTGAGGGTGTCACCCGGCGACGGCGGGGGCGCGGGAGGGTCCGCGAGCGCCGTGGAGAAGCGCTCGATTCCGGGGATAGTTGGGGAGGAGGAGCATGGAGCGGGGGGAGGGAGGAGTTGGAAGGGGAAGTAGCTGGGGCTTTGGAGCTGAGGTGGCCGCCATGGGAGGGGTTGGCCGAGCGGTACAAGCTCATCGGCGCGACCTCCCTCGCCTTCGTCATCTGCAACATGGACAAGGTGAGCCGTGACCCATCCTGTTTGCGTCTCACGTGGACGGTTCCGTCCTTGGCAGTTGGCAGGGGATGACAGGCTGACAGCCGGCTAGTTGCACTGTTACGATTTTCCTCTATGATATTTTTGAGCTGCTAGAATTAAAATGATTGTATGGATTGGAGTTGTTGACCTGCTATAGTTTTGCTCATGGAAACTACGGTTTATGATTAATTAGCAAATGTCGCCAATGGCATTTACCGGATGTTCATTGGGAATTTGAGTGGCAACTGGCAAAATGATTCTACACAATGTGATTACTGTTTTCTTTTACCTCTAGGTTTCCTTTAGAGAACTTTAACTGAAGTCCACTGATGCATTGTCTTTGTGCTTGCTCTAAGGAAACATGCCATAGCTAACTTGTCATGTTTTTCAGGGCTCATTTTGGCACTCATTTGCATCACTAGTACAAACATGTAACCTTCACTGGGGGGCCAACAGGGTTTTTAGACATTTCCTTACGAGCCTGAAATTGTTTGAAAGAATGAAGTTGCTATTTACAGTTTAATGTACTCTTCTTCATGTGACGTGTTTATTATATTTAGTTCTATAAAAGCTTTTATGGATGCTTGGTCCATCATCCTTTCCTGAGAGGGACAACTGTTCATTGCAATATTCTAGTTTTGCAGGTTAACTTGAGTGTCGCAATTATTCCAATGTCACATCAGTATGGTTGGAACTCGTCAACTGCTGGCTTAGTTCAGTCCTCATTCTTTTGGGGTTATGCGTTGAGTCAACTACCAGGAGGATGGCTGGCAAAATTGTTTGGCGGAAGGTTTGTTTAGGGTAACAAAATCATCTTGAATATGTACGAATGCAGAGCGTCTATGCTTATGAAAATACTGATCTCATATGGCATCTGATTATGAAGTAGGAATTGCCAACTGCTACTGTATGGTTCATAAGCTTTGTTTTACCCCTTTCCAGGATGAAAATACTCTATATTACCATTACAACCAAAAACATATGAATTCTGCTCAAATTCTACTCCTACAATACATACAATGTCTATTTATCTATTTTTTGCTGATTGTAGGAAAGTGCTTGAGGTCGGTGTTGTGACATGGTCTTTGGCCACTGCTATAATTCCTGTTGTAGCAGGGTTTATGCCAGGGCTTGTGTTGTCGAGGATCCTGGTAATCTACTTACCAAAAGTCTCTGCTCAGGGACTGTTGATCCAAAATTTGCGCTACTTATTGTGCTCTTATATTCATTAAACTGTTCTGGCATGCTCTATGCTTTAGTCTGTAGCTTACCATTTCCTTACCAATGCATCCCTCAAAGTGAGAGAATGGGGGTTGTATTGAGTAATATAGTCAATATTAATATGGATATGAGCACAAGTGGCCGCTCGAAATGTATTTCTTCATGAAGGACCTAGTTCCGTGCATGTGGGCACATTTATAACTACCTCCACCCAAAAAGAATGCCATTCTATGTTTGACTAAGTTTCTAGAGAAGAGTATTAACAATTCTGACAACAAATAGGTATACTATGAAAACATATTTCACGAAGAATCTAATGGGTACTAATTTGGTATCAGAAATATTGGCCTTTGTTATATGAATTTTGTCAAACTTATGACAGTTTAACTTAGGACAAAGTTAGAATGACATTCTTTTGGGACGGATGTAGAATTTAACAAAGAAAATTTCCAGAAGTGTTGGAACTCCTAAAACTAAGTACTGCAAAGAGATAGTGAAATAACACATTACCATGCAGAAGCATTATGACATGCTGATATCCATAATTCCAGGCCTGTTTGGTTGGAGGCCTGGCATGCCTGCCAGGCAACACATCCTGGCCCCAGGTATCCAAAAATGGACGCCTGGGATGCATGCTTGATCCAAGCAAATTTTATCCAGCACAGTGTGTAGTCATCACATCTCGTTTACTTGTACTTTGGGTGTGTTAACTTGAACAAAAACATTTTACCATCTTTATTTTGTTTGCATTTATTCTTGGTTAATTGTGTTCTATGCTGCTAGGTAGGCATTGGAGAAGGTGTTTCACCATCAGCTGCTACAGATTTAATTGCTAGGTAAGATCATATCCTAGTTGAGTTCCTTTTTTGACATTTACTGTTGAGACTTCCCTTAGTACAACATGTGTCAATGTTGTTTTCACATAGTGGTGTACATTGTGGTTCTAAATTCTAGCACAACATGACAGCTTCTATATTGGCATTGTCCCCCATGCTCCTCTTTTAATATTTTGAGTATGAAATTTTTCCATAGCTACTTGTGCAGAATCATGGGTGGTGGCTACATTTGTCAATCGCATTAAATTTCTATTATAATTCACACTATTTGATATGACATAACATTTTGGCATTTTGCAAGAGTAGTTTGAAACTTCAGACTTTCGTTGGCACTCACATGCAGGTCCATTCCCTTGCAAGAACGATCAAGAGCAGTTGCTGTTGTTTTTGGTGGTTTGAGCTTTGGAAGTGTCTTAGGGTATGTTATATTAAGATGTATGTTTATTTTTCTTGAAATTAATAGAATATTCCTTAAATGAAAAAAAATATACATGGTGCCCAGTATTTTCATGATCCTTCATGCAACAATTTACATGCTTCCATGTACGTGCTAATGCATGTAAAATGCTGAATTCAACGAAATTGGATTTTTTCCATCTGTGTTCAGCTCTAAATAGTAGCTTACATACTTTCTTTTAGTAATTGATGGTAGTACTGTTTTGTCCTTGTAAGTATAAATCTTTAAAAAGAATTTCCTGCTCTAACTTGTTATGTATTTGAATGTAGACATATAACACACCCAAAGATATATTTAGAAAGATAAAATATTAAATCTTTTTGTTGTGAACTGCTTGAGATTGTTCTGCTGGTTTCATTTGTTCCATTCTTCAAGGCACATGGATGAAGTACATTTTTGGCATCCCTAGCATGATGGAAAACTGGGTTGTTTTCTGCGTCATCTCAAATCTTTAAAACTGACCAAGATTCAAGACCTCCTTAATGACCAGATGTTAACTTTTTTTTTTTTCCTTGTTTATCAGAATAACATTTCCCCACATTTGTCTGTATGAGTATGCAGCTCGAAGTAATAGCAGAAGTTTTGCTACAGTTAATGTTTTACCCTTTTTTTATTACATTGCAGACTCCTGTTTGCCCCTCCCATCATTCAGAACCTTGGCTGGGAGTCTGTCTTTTACATATTTGGCCTTCTTGGGATTGCTTGGTAAGCAAATATTTCCAATTAGATACCAAATAACCTATTTTGAGTGAACTTTATTTTCTGTTTTGTCTGCAGGTGCTTAGGATTTGAATCTCTTAAAGTGCAACGGTTCGGTGACAAAGAAGGCCTACTAAGTAAGTGCTGATCTGTCTTACTGTCTTTATGATATCAGGCGCCATGATAGAGACATTTTATTACAAATTTTTTATTAGTTTTTCTCAAACATGCAAGAGAATTGTGCATCATTATATTAAGAAGAAATGAGTCTAGATGACTTGTACACCCCTATAGGGCCAAAGAAGTTACAAAAATGATTCACCAACAAACCTTAATCACAACCAGCGACCATAAAAGCGAAACAAATATGGCCAACTGCTATGGAGCCCTTTGGCACCTGCCATAGACCATAACATTGCCTCATCTCTAATCTCCCACAAGATGGCAGCAAGATTTGGAGAAAACCCTTGAAACATACAGCCATTCTTATGAGATAAGTCTGTAAAGCATGACACCAACTTGTACTTCTGAAAGCCCAGAGCTAAGTGCAGCATCCCAACAATTGATAGCACTAATAACCACACACTCAAATACACAAGAAGTGAGTAAATGTTACACCATCCCTTCCTCTTGATCGCACAATGGGCAGCTCTCTGGATGATCAAGTCCACGACAGGACAAACGATCAGCCATCCAACAACAGTTTAAGGAGGCCAACCATGCAAAGAATTTATGTTGAGGTGGAGCCCAGGTCTTTCATATTTCCCTCCATGGCCCAGATTCCACTGATCCCACAAAGAATGGCAGTAGTTGTGAACTCACTAGATAAGGATGGCATCCATATATGCTGGTCATCTACTCCAGGACTGAGCACAATCCTGATTAGAGGGTCCAAAAGTTGGAGGTATTCAGATAATGCTTCCGCTGAGGCCTCTAATGTCACGAATGCAGGTGTTATCTCCTAGCGCCCCTTTACTGTTCTTCAATTAGCAATTCTTTTTTCTCACATATGCTCATAGAGTAGGTGCAAGGTCAGGTAAGGATTTTCCGTGTAGCCACTTGTTGCTCCAAAAAGAGTTACGTTGCCATCCCCAACAGATGTGATAAAGATGGAAAACAGAGCAAATGCATTTGGATGCACTTGGAATATTGAGATGGTGAACAGAGGAAATGCATTTGGATGCACTTGGGATATTGAGATGGAAAACAGAGGAAATGCATTTGGATGCACTTTGGTATCTAGACAAGTCCACGGTTGGTCAGGTTGGGTCTTTTTAAGCCGCAGCCATCTCATTCGCAATGGCCATCCAAGGATCTCTGAATCAAGAATTCCTGCACCTCCCAGATCAACTTTGAAAGTCATGGGCTCCTCCTAAATGCAGGTGTTCTTATGGCTAGCGATTAAGTGCCGGAGACAGTGCAGCATATCCTCATTAATTGTGTTTTTCTAGGCTTTGGTATATTTTCCTAGCCCCTCTTGGGCTTGAGCGCACTGTACCTAGAAGGGACAAGAAGAGCTTTGCTGATTGTTCGAGAAAAAAAAATAGTGTCTTGACCCGCTCCCAAGCAACAATACATTGGCCTCTTTGCGGCCTTTCCATAGAAAAGCTCTTCACTTACCAACTGCTTTAGTTACCCGTTTAGGGAATTCGAATGCTATGAGCTGATAAATTGGAATAGCTGTGAGCACTGAATGGACAAGGGTGGCCGACGCGGCTTGCTTGCTTTCCATCTAGGCAACTTATCAGCAGTCTTGTCAATTATTGCCCAAAAGTCTGCCCTAAAAGGTTTCCTGATAGAGTGGAAGCCTAAGATACTTGCAGGGGAATTCTGGCATTTTGCATGGAAGGCCTCTTTCAGAACTTAATATCTTGGTGCTGGCATTGATTGTACTCACGGAACATTTAGAAATGCTAGTAACCAGACCTGATGCCGCACCAAAGACGTGGAAAATTTCCTTGATCAAGTTTCTGCTAGTTACTATCTGTACTTGCATCTCTTGTGTATTTGAGAAAAAAAAAGTCTTGTTTGGAGTAAAAACTTCTACTGTTGGATTATTACATGAAGGACTCCCTCCTCAAAGGTCCATGTATCAAGTTGATTTTATGCACTTTGCATGATCATACCTAATCTGGTTTGCACGATTATACCTAATCTGGTTTGCACTATCTCTGACTTCTTCGTTTTTAGTATCACCTCATGTTTGTTACACTTTGCTCATATAATCAGTCCAAACATTATAAAAATTACTTCTACTCTGCAGATTTCAGACAAAGTTCTACAGGATCTGATGGTCTTATCTCATCTGCTATATCTTCGAATCATCACACTCATCATTGGAAGATCTGCAAAATTCACTAAAGGTTGTTTTCTGCCAACCGAGATCACGCTGTATTATATGTTCAGGGATCAAGTCACAGAACTGTTATCAAGCTCTGACATTGATGGTTTTTTTTTAAAAAAAAAAAAATGAGTTCCATAGACAAGATAGAATAACCAATGTAATTTAATGTCCAGTTTTAGACAAGGTAGAATAATAGAAGTAATTTAATGTCCAGTTTCTTACTCATTTTCATCTCATCTGCAAGACGTTATCTTCCTAACAAGTTGGCATCAACACACTGTACTTGCAATGAAGTGAACTTTTAGTCTGAGAAGAGCAAAATGTAATTCGACTATGTGCCAATGAAGTTTATCACACTATCAATAAATCTTATTATGCAATGTAACCATCTTAGAGAATGGATGCAATGTTTTCTTTATAAAGATTGTTTATGTTTTATAAATGTTGCCAATGTAGCAGGCTCATTGCTTGTTTTGTAGGATGTGCCTTGGGGAGCATTTTTCAAAAGCAAGGCGGTGTGGGCAATGATATATGCACATTTTTGTGGAAGTTGGGGGCATTATACTTGTTTGTCTTGGCTACCAACATTCTTTAGGTTTGGCACATTGTTGAAATCAGAAATCATGAATTTGCAGCATATTGTTCTAGTTTCTCTCATCATTATCGCTAAATTTGATGTGATATGTCAGTCTATAGCATGACCTGTTACCCTATGATCTATAAATGTTGGGAAGTGTTAGTTAAATGTTGCTATTTGGTCATTAATCATTACATTGTGTCAAGTACTTGTAACAATAGCTTCTTACTGATTTTTTTCCCCAACTCTTCTTACACAGTGAGGAGCTGAACCTGAACTTGACAGAAGCAGCATGGGTATGTACATGCTTTCTTTCTTAAGTTATAGTAATAAGGCCTTATATTGTAAGACCCACCCTCATTAGGCGATCTTGATTTGCTATTCTTTTTCATTCATATCTAGCTTTTACTCCCGCCTCATGTAGTGCTTTTGAATTCACATTTTCTTCTTTCTAGGTGTCAGTCCTTCCTCCTTTGGGTTCAATGATCATTACATCTATTGCAGCACCTTTTGCAGACAACTTGATATCAAATGGAGTTGACACCACAAAGGTAAAGCATTCACTTTTTTTAATTGACCTCCACTTGAGGTGGTTGTGTATGCCTTTGTTGTAGAGTGTTAAACCTCAGCTGTGTAGGTACTATGGTTGGCATTTAGATTTGATGAGCTAGAATTAAGCTGAACATTAGTACAAGCGATTGACAAGTGGGAACTGGAGCTGCCCCACTTCTGTTTAACTAGATGTGTCCTCAACACACCCTCTTAAACTTCACTAGTACCACTAGTACAGTGCCCTCGTCATCCGAGATCAAGGCCTGATTCATAGGAAACTCGACTATTTTCTCCTTATATTTGATTGACTCCCGTGTGCCAGTACGTGCTGCTTGCAGCAAACTCCAATACTCCCTAGACTCCCAAATTGCTTCTGTTGGCTTCCTCAACTGGAAGTCCAATATGGAGGTTGTATAACCTGGCAATTCTCTGGAGTGAACATATAGCATTTTCAGTTAGCTCATAGAATAAAAATTGCTGAACAACTGAAAAAAATGACTGCTTAAATTCTGTAGGTACGAAAAATTTGCCAAACAATTGCCTTTGTGTCACCTGCGACTTTCATGATGCTTTCCTCTGTGGATCTTGGACTGCCTCCCTGGGAAATTGTTGCTTTTCTTACAAGTGGTCTAGCACTCTCCAGCTTTGCATTGTCAGGTCATGTTATTAAAATTGCAATCAACTTTCCATTTTTTTTACACAGTCGAGGTCCAAACCTAAATATTTTGGTTGGTAAACAGGGCTTTATTGCACTCATCAAGATATCTCTCGTGAATATGCAAGCATTCTCCTGGTATGTCATTAAAGTTCTGTCTTGTCAAACTTTCTGTATTTATCTTCTTTATAAGAGAAAAAGGAATGTAACATTCTTTCGCCTAGGTTCTTAAGAGGATTACTGACTGACAGTTTGTACTCTTTTAGGTTCCGTCATGAGTGTTTGTTATTTATTTGTTTCCTTCATGCTCCAGGGAATCACAAACACTGTAGGCGCTGTGCCAGGGATTGTAGGCGTTGCACTGACAGGCTTTCTTCTTGATTCAACTCATTCTTGGAGTGTATGACATCAATCTATCTTCACAAGCTATATTGCATTTTGTGAATGACTCTGATCACCATAATGGTACTGCTTTGTGTGCAGATATCACTCTTTGTGCCTTCAATCTTCTTTTACTTAACTGGTACTGCTGTATGGTTAGCATTTGCAAGCAGTGAGCCCCAGGATTTTTCCAAGTCAGGACCTGAGTCGTGAATTGTTATGTATGGTTCTCTGCATAAGGATCGTTTCAGAAGGAAAATTCGTTTTTAGTCTAGGCAAAAGAATAGCTAGGCATGTTCCTTTTCAGTCAGTTGCAGATAAGAGGAAGCCAATGATAAGGGGACATGCTTACGTGTATATAGTATAAAAGTAGGCTTTTTTTTCTGGTTTTTTTTCACATTTTGATGTGATTTTGTAAGGGAAAGAGGACTGTGTCATGAAGAGGAATGTGTGCCGTCAGGCCGTTTGCCCGTTTGTAGTATCTAGTATGTCACTTGCTTCAAGTGTGCGTGTGTGTGTGTTTGAAACTTTCAACAGTGCAATTTACTTAAATACCTTTTCAGTTACTGATGATGGCTTACTTGTGTAATACGATCACTAATGCTCAAATGGTGTAATACTGCAATGTATAACTAAATGCCTTTTAAGATGCTGTTGAAGTCTTATTACTTCTGTAGTCCAGTCACCGGTCAGACACCTCGAACCAATGCTCAGTAAATGGGTATCTAGAGCGCAGTTCAAGACTGCAATCACTGGTGTAAATATTTAGATAAATGGCTCCCAACAATAGGAGAGGTGGTTCAAACCATCAATAGGTAATTTAGATAAATGGCTCCCAGCAATAGGAGAGGTGTAGTTCAAAGCATCAATAGGTGTATGTCGTTCAAACCAATAGGCGTATATATATACATGTCAAAAAGCACATCGCATGATGCTGGAATAAAATTGAATGGCAGACTGGCCTAACCATCTTTGTAACAGACAGCATCACATACAATCCAAGCCTGAGGCAAGTAACAGAAAAAAATTGAATGGCAATACACTGGCCTCAGCATAATAAAATTGAATGGCATGACACAATCGCAGCTCCAATAAAGTAAAAATCAAGAACACACAATCTAAGACTACATGCACAGAGAAGAAAGCAAGATAATGATTTAACATCAGATGTCAAATTTTCCTACACTATGATACCATGACACGCAACAAGCTACATTGGTCCCAAAGCTGTTCCATGATCTAAACAACCCAACTAACAGCATGGAGAAGCTGAGGTGAATCCATGGAAGAGCAAATCACTTCTTCTTCTTGGAAGGTGGCTGGTCTTCCTCATCTTCATCATCCTCCTCATCCTCATCGCCCTCATCATCATCATCGTCATCTCCATCATCATCACCATCGTCATCACCATCGTCATCATCATCATCATCATCCTCCCTCCTTCACCATTAGCCTCAGGATCATCATCCTCATCATCATCGTCACCCCCATCTTCTTCCCCAGAGAAATCCTCTTCAGCATCATCGTCGTCATCACCACCCTCATCATCCTCGTCTTCATCATCGTCGTCGTCATCGTCATCTGACCCATCCATATTTTTAGGGACATGTTCAGACTTGATTCTTCCAGATAATAACCTTAAAAAAACAATGAAAATCCATGTTACATTTTATCAAACTTAAGTCTGAGCAAATATTTACAAAATGAAACAAGAAATTTACTTGTATATTGCTCGTTGGTCTTCATGATATATTTCTGCTCCAACAACCTAAGAAAGCATCAACACAGAGCACAGGCCAATGTAAATAAAGCAATCAGATATATAGGTGAGATCATCAAAAGAAAAATACAGTGAAAGAAAGAGCAGTAACCAAGGTGGCATATTTATTAAGTCTAGGGGGCAGCAAAATTATCTGGGGTTTCTGGTCTAGAAATTTCTAACTACATGAGTTTCAGAAGAGCTTTTCTAACTACATGAGTTTTAGAAGAGCTTGTGGCAACTAGAGATTAAAGAGACAGCCCTCTAAAACCTAACTATTGTTTATGACCAGATCAGATCAGTTCCATGTGTGCATTTGTCTTTTATTTGTGCCAGCACTGCCCCAACCAATAAATTCCTTTAGATGTGCCCCCAATCAATAAATCTTCTAGATGAACTAAAAAACTCTAGCACAATCAACTACTACCCGATACAACAGTGACCTAACAAATTGTGAGTGACAGACTGAAAGTAGCTTTCGATAGGGTATAGAATTGATGATTGATCTAGTATCCTGTATTCATTGTGCTTTTCAAGTTATAAAATTTGTAAATTTAACTATCCAGATCTGCTTAGATCTATTAGCAAAAACTAGATACTACTACCCAAGACAACAAAAAAAAAAAAAAGCCAAAATTCTCCAACATCACCTAACAGTCAATGGATTAGATCTGCAGACTGGAATACTACAAAAATCAGTAAAATAAAACGCAAAATACGCATGTCTCAAAAAATTAGTTCTCTGAGAGCAATCACAGGGCAATGGGTTGAAATCCCGATCCGCAAGGGCAGTAGAATCACATGATCATCATAGTGACTACAGATGCGTACCCAATCATCAAAAATTCAAGTTCGACAGCAATAATACTTACCGCAAAAGCGAGCAGGGCTAGCAACCTCTGCGGGGCAACGGCGGCGGCCAGCACTGCCGCCGCGGACGACGCCGCAGCCTCCACCCTGTCGGGTCCGCCAAGTGCCGTCGCTGCGGCCATCGCTGCTTCGCTCCCGTGCGCGACCGACCGACGAGTAGAAGCGGTGGAGATGCGGATGCGGTCGCCTGGCCGCAGCGGACCGGCTGCACGAAGTCTTTAATAGCGGAGCTGCGCAGCCAAGAGAAAGGGGTTAGGGTTTTGTGCTCGGTGCCTGGGTGGGGGTGGGGTCGGGCGGTCGATTGTGCTAGGGGTTTTTCTCCTCCTGTCGCGTGGGACGAGCGAGTCTCTGGCGTGTGGGCCCTGAAGGAGGGGTCGAGTCTCTGGCGTGTGGGGCCTGATGGAGAGGTTACCTCTCCAATAGCCGAGAAGTATTCGAAAACGTAACGGTGAGAGGGTTGTCAGATCGGGATTCGCCGATCGGTTCGCATCCGTCACTGTGGGGGGCTCGTGATTCGTGCAGGACTCTACCGGGCTTGGCCGTTTCTGTCGGCAGATTCTGCCGCGGATCGGATGGGCTTCCCTACACGTTGGGCCCATCTGACAGCGGCTGTTCGAGCTATTGGCTGAATGACTCGGCTGAATCTGAATGGATCAGCTCCTGTCATGATTTGGTCGTCGTATTCTCTCGTTCAAACTTCAAAGTAGCTCGTGTTAAACTTTCGATTCAAAATAAAGTATTTCATATTATCAAAAAATAACGTATTTCATGTTCACACCATATCTTCCGAAATAAATTAGATGTTCACATCATATCTTTCAAAATAAAGTACTGCATGTCCACATCATCTCTCTCAAAATTGTTTTGTGCTGAGACATTTTTTTTTTCATAAATGAAGTTTATAAATGGAATTGTCTTGTGCCTTGTCTGGCACATCCTTTTGCTGTTTTGCACACACGTACAGGAACTCCACAGTTTTCCCATCAAACTTCTTTTTAGTTGACCACTAACCATTTATGAACTGGGGCTTTAAAGTCAGATGCTTGTTTCCTTTGTTCAAGCATAATCCCTACTCATTTGCTTAGATGGTGATGGGTTGCTCACCATTCGCGTGTTATAAGGGCGGCTTTTATAGTGCTATCTACGTAGCTAGCTGATGTGGACGTGAAAGATAAAAATAAAGATTATTTTATATATTTATGTATTTTAGACCTATATGCTCTTCTCTTATATTTTTTTGGGCTATACGTGAAATAGATTAACTATTTGCTTATCACTAATGACTACTCTCTTTTATTTTTTTTTTTTTTGTGCCACGTTATATCTAGCTAGTTAAATAGCCGACCACTGGGGGGCGCCCTAATAATTGTTCACATAGCTCGATAAAATATTTAAGGACTGTGTATCCATGTAACAAGTTTTCAAGATAAACCGTACATATCACTTGTCATGTTATGGCCTTATGGGACAATAGCAAAAACTTAGTAGTACCTTATTGAAACCGGATATCTCGTGGATAAATCATCTACGAGGTGGCAAAGCCAAATTTTTTCCACATCACCACATGCATGGGAACTCTCGGAGCACGCTTGCAAGGTCCCTAAGTTTTCCCTTTGTAATGAACATCCCTACATTCATATGAAACACGAGCAAATACTAAAGTGCAGCTGAAACGATCGATCGGCTCAAACAAGACAACATGACTAGAGCTAGAGTAGAATTCATGGAAGACTATATAGATGCCTATCTGGGGACGTTGTACGAGCTTCCTATAGTACAGTACCATAGCAAAAGGGTTCTCTTAAACTAATGCCTGCGATGCTGTTCTTTGTTGCCACGAAGTCATGCATCCAGCGCAGAAGCTTCTCCAGGAACTGGTCCTCGTGGTCCAAGTCCACTGCCAAATGCAGCCGAGGAATGACACTTTGACCATTGAAGCTTTCACTGCCAGCACTCTTCATCTCGAACCCTTCAGTGCCAGCGCTCTTCATCGCTGAGGACGGGCACAAGAACAACCAGCTTACCAGCTACATGCAGTCTTTTCTCAACAGAAGATAAGTGAAATTCAGGGATGGTGCCCACAAAACGTGCAAGGGACTTCTGTACTCGCTGCAATTTGCTGATGCCTCCCTACCCCAAACCTAGCCCAAGCTTGGTGAGCACGGGATGCATCTCATCTCATCTGTGCGCTGCGGATGTGGATGTTTATCAGTGTTCTGTGCCATAGTCCCACCCCCAAACCCCCCCCCCCACCCCCCCCCACCCCATATATTTATGTGGCTTTGGGCGCTTTCTCATGCTAGCAAATATTTATGCAGTGCCCTCTCCTTCATGCTATGGCATGTGAACCCAAACCCACCTAACTCTGCTGCAACAAGCAGCCAACAACCCAAGGGAGAATAATGAACTGCATATATTGAATTAAACCCCATGCACCACGGTAGCTGTATATATATATATATATATCTCAAACACACTATTCTCATGAGATCCCTGATGGAGCATTAAGTGGCAAAAGCAGCTCAACATGAACATACTATCCCTTTTCTTTTTCTTTTCTTTTCTTTCTTTCACACTTAATTGACAACGAATTCTAAATGCAACTGCAGTACAAGCCTAACTGAGTTTGCACATTGCAGAACCGATGAAATACCACAAAACAAAAGGAGGATGCCACCAACCCCATCCCCCAACAATGGACTACCATGTCACAACCATATATGAATATATGAATCGCTAATTCAATAACAAAAGCACAGCTTCCTGTGCATTACATAGCAAACCTGACCAAAACAAGAACTAGTGTATGCAAATCGCAGAGGGTTACCAGCCTTGTGAAAAGAATAGGCTTGTATATGAATTGCTTCACAACCAGGAAGCAGACTGTTTCATGTATAAAAAAATGCAACATAACAAATCCATGTAGTGTATCCCATGCAGCAATTGACCTGCAGAGTGAAATCAATTAGAAAATTCAGTAAGGGCAGCACTTAGGAGGACAAAAATTGGAGAAATTTGGTTGAACTATTAAATAATCCCTCCGTATCGGATTTAGAAGTCGTTTTGGATAGTGACACGGTCTCCAAAGTATAACTTTGACTTCATATTTTTGTAAAAATACTCATCACAAAGTGATATATTTATACTTTAATGAAAGTATTTTTCAAGACAAATCTATTCATATAGTTTTCTCCAATCTCAACAACTTCAAAGTTATTCATGATTTATGTTCCCAATGTTTGACCCAAACCTTGTCCAAAATGACTTCTATCCGATACGGAGGGAGTATAGGTATACTAAAAGAACTTTAAAGCACTTCAAAAGGAGATACATATCATCTGACTTGAATTACAAAGATCACGGGCACAAACAATGATTTCTAGTATCATAGTAAAACTGTACAAAGGAACAACAAACTGGTGTTGGGCTCCATAAACCCACAACCTTTTAAGATGATCAGAGCTGCCTCAACATGCTTAAATTTAGTTTAAGTCCACCAGAGTTCACACAAGTGGAAAAAATGCCTGCCTACTACCTAGGTTGAAGTCCCTCAAATGGATCATGAAAAACTGTAAAACTGCTACAGTCGCCCATAAAATTATTTTTTACGTAGCAGTGACTGGATCGATGATACAGTGTTGACCCTTTGAATGCACAATCAGAAAGTAAGTTCGTATACCAAATGATGTGAATTTAATCAGTAAGCAGTAACATCTATTGATGATAAAAGTGGAAACAACTCCAAGCTTGTGCTGGGGATTGGGACTCAAGAATCCTAGTGCTGGCTATGTTAAGAAAATCTCTTCTTGGAAAAAGAAAAACGCAACCAACTACCACAATCAGATCACTACCACAACTATCTTCATATCAAAGCAAAGTGCATCAACTGTTCCCCAAACTACATGGCATGGAAAAGATCCATAGTCACAAACATTTAACATTAGAAAGTGCAAGGATGCAGATAAAGGAAAAAATCAATGAATATTATAGTTCACTGCATCCTCGTATGAATAAAGCTAATCTATAACAAGATAACATAAAGTTATTGTACTCACCGAAAAGAGAAAACTGGCACTGATAAAAAAGCCTTGAAATTCAATATGCTGTAGAGCAACTTCATGAGTACTATATTTGTTCAAGTGCAGTATGCAATTGTGGAACTCTTCGCCTAAATAATGGCTCAAGACGAAAGGATGGAACACCACGCAGCCACCGTTTAATGTCATACATTTCATTCCAGGCTTGAACAATTTCCTCAATCTTGAAGACCAAACCTACCAAGAAATTGGACAGTCATAGTTAATACTTTCTCCACTGCTTTTTAACGTTCAAGGATGACTTTGAATAATAAGGGTGGGATTTGGAAACATTAAGCATAGCATACAATGCTCAGCCACTAATCAATGATTGTGCTATACAATCATGTTTCTAAGAAACGATCTTAAGTACAGAAAATAAATAAGCTGAAAGTAATTTAACACTTAATGAATATGCTACATAATAATTTTTTAAACAATGATAATAGGTGAACTCCCAAATATCAATGTCCTAATTAATTACAAACTCAGTGTGACTACAGACTACTATAAAGGATTCACAAAACAAACGGTAATCAGAACAATTCAATTAACACTTTGCATAATCCCTTTATAGTTCTTGTATTCTACAGCAAAATCAACAGCGTTCTCATGGCAAAAGTAGACAAAAATAAAGCAGCAAATTTCTCTTACCATCTTGGGCAGTTTCATTGGCGCAGTGGTTTTTCACCAGCACAGCAATATCTGTAGCAGAAGCTCCCCCAAGTTTGAACTTTTCAATAGCTGCCATCAGACAATCCTCCCACATTGGAAAACCTAGTTTAAATTCCACAACTGAACGCTCATAGAGGAGCATACCCCATAAAATGTTTATCTGAGATCTCAAATTGGAAGCCTGTTCAGCCGCATCATCAGTGGATACATCCTTGATATACTCCTCCAAGCCCATCTTCTCTAGTACAACATTCTCCTGGCTAGGTTTAGATCGATTCTTCAGGCGCTGTTCTTCCATTTCCTCCCACATCTCTATACCCTTCTCAATGTTATCCTCGGCTTTATTGAAGAGCTCCAGGATTTCAGAAGAGCAGCTGTCCAAATCTGTGTTACTACCAATTGCATAGTACCACGAAAGTTTTGCTTGCTCAAACTGCTGATGTGCAAGCGCAAAAGGAAACCTTCAAAAAAAGTCTGTCTTGGCCTTCACAGCATCTTCATATCTCTTTCCAGCCTTATTGTATTAAGCCCCTTGCCCATTCATATGCTTCTTTCACCTGCTCAAGTACCAATTCTCTTGGGGAGTCTCCAGATAGCAGCAACCTCTTTCTGGCCTGGGACATGTGAACATTACCCCAGTGGAAAAATGCAAGTGCTGCCATCTCCTGAAAGTTTCCTTCAGCAATATGAAACACCTCCTGGGCTTCCTCAGTAGTAATAGTGTCCTCGATTGCCTCGGTGTAGAGCTTCATACTAACCTCATGGAGATCCAGGTACTCATCAGAGCTAATCCCAACATGGTTCTTGAAAAGCCGGGCGAATTGCACAATCCAATCATCAATACAGGTCACCGTGCTCCTGTCCTCATCCTGCCTATTGCTTCTGATACTTCCATTATCCGAAGCGCTGTTTACATTTCTCTCCAATGGCCCACTATTGGCGTCATCAACATAAGGTTCATGCTCCGGATTGGCCTCAGTTACATACAGCCGAAGTGAGCTCCCAGCCTCAGCCAAGTCCTCAGCCCATTTCAGCTCATCCTGGTTGGTGATTGTCACAAGATCACCCTCCTTGTCCTTGTACTTGACAAGAACAGCCTTCAGCCCAGGAAACTTGCTCCGGACAGCCTCACGCAGCTGTGCCATGCTGCAGTTCGCCGGCACCTGAGCCCACCTTATGTCCTCCCCAAACACAAGTTTCACCTGCCTTGGCTGCTCCTCCACCTCCTCCTCTTTGACAGCTTCCGCAATCTTCTGCTCCTCGGCTGCCTCCACAGCAGCAGCAGCCGCCTTGGCAGCGAACTTCCGTCCTGCCCTCTTCTTGCGCGGCTTTTGCTTGGGCGCAGCGGCCACCACCTCCTCCGGTGTGGGCATGACGTCCTTGTCGTCCAACACAATCCCCTTCTCCTCCATGGACTTCTTCACCCTGTCTGCCACATCCAACGCCGTGAGGTTGTTGGGCTCCAGAGCGAGCACCTTGTTGACGTCCCTGCACGCGAGGTCGAGCCTGCCCAGCGCCTCGAAGCAGCGCGCCCGCTTGAGCAGCGCCTTGGTGTACTTGGGCGACGTCTCGAGCGCGACGTTGCACTCGTTGATGGCGCGGTAGTAGTCGGGCGGGCTCATCTGCATGTAGCAGGCGGCGATGTTGCTGTGGAGGTAGGCGATGTCGGGGTGTGCCCGGGGCAGCAGCTTGATGGCCTTGTCGTAGTTGAGCAGCGCGCGGTCGTAGTCCCGGCGCTGGAAGAGCTTGTTGCCCTCCTCCTTATGCTCCTGCGCCATGTCCGTGAAGATGGTCTCGTCGCCGTCGAGGACCTTGGAGCCGGACCGCTCCAGCGACGCCGGCTTGCCCCCGTGGTCGCCGGACTTGCCGCCGCCGCCGGAGGCCCTCTTCTTCTTCAGCGACGGCTTGCCCATCTCCGGCAACAAATCTACAACCAAAAGGTTGCTCCTTTACCCTCCTCCCGCAATCACCGAACGCTGCCACGAATCCTCAAGAAACACCCAAATTCGACGGAAGCAAGGTGGGAATTCGACAGAAATCTCACCTTTCTCCTGCTAAACCGTGCCAAACAGACCAATTGAAAGCAAGAATTCGAGAGCGCCGCTCCTCTCAAAACCCGACAGGAAGCAACCAATTCCCCAGCAAGCCTGGAGGAAGGGGAGGGGGAGAAAACCCAACTACCCCAAGTCAAAGCAAGCGAAGGACAGAACGGAAACCAACAAGGCAACGAAGACGCGGTCGGAGCAGGGAATCTCCCTCTCTCGTGTGTGCGGCTGGGGATTGACGAATTGTTGGGATGCGTGGAACGGAATAAACGAACAACAAACTGCACAAGTACGCTTAACGGCTCAAGCAAAGGAAATGAACAGCAAGACAGCAATGCTCTGTAGCTGGCCTTAAGCTTCCGGTCTACTAATCCTTTTCTTTCCGCTGGCGTGGTCTCGTGGAGCAGGTGCTAAAGAACGCGAAAGGAAAGGAAGGATCGGGCAGTGCTCCACTAATCTTTTTGATTAGCGTGTGCGGTTGGTTTGCGGGAACGGCTACGCCGCTGCGTGTATACGGGGCCTGGTCGGCGTCGGCGGGCGCGTGTGGTGACAGCCAAGGCGCTGGCGCCGCCAGCCGGCCGATGCGCTGGGCGTTGCGGTACGTGTGGTTGTGGTGTGGAAGCAACAACGGTGGACGGTGGTTGGCGCCGGGCTGCCGATTGTGACATGGGGCCATCGTCCTGCGTCAGCCGTCAGCGTCATGGGCTCGTGGCCTGACCAGATTAATTATAATTAATTAAAATAAAAGTTAAACGCGCGCGCTAAGCCGCCGCCGCCACCCGCGGATTAGGTTAGGGTTTTCCCGCCTCGGCTGCGTCGCGTTCATTCTCTTTCGCCACCGGGCCAGGCCGGGCCTCCCATTGCCAAGTGGGAGCCTTTGTGAGCCTCCTGGGTCGACTCCTACGAATGGGCCGGAATAGGTCTATTTGTTGGCCCATGTGTAGCCTGGCTCTTGACTGGCTGAGCCCCCCCCTCCGTGACGTGCGTCGGCCAATCAGCGCGTGCCATGTCAGACTCTCGGCTCTCACCGACGGGCGGGTCCCAGCCCGTCAAGGGGGATCTGCACGGGCTAACTTCTCTCTCTTCCGAGAAAACGAAGGAAGACAGAGAGAAGGAAACTGCAGTGAAAGTCGCCGGCGCCGCCGCGACAGGAGGAAGGAGAAGGAGCAGCGGCGGCAGGGGAGCCCCGGCGATCTCGGCTGCTGCGGCGCGGTAAGGGAGGAACCGGAGCCGCGACAGGATGCACTCCTTCGGGCACCGCGCCAACGCGGTGGCAACGTTCGCGGTCACCATACTGGCCGCGATGTGCTTCGCCGCCTCCTTCTCCGACAACTTCAACACCCCGACGCCCACCGCCTCCGTCAAGGTACCGCACCCCTCTCCCCTGCCCCACCCCGCCGCTCTCAATCCCGCCGGGCCTGCCCGCCAGCCTTGTTTCCGATCTCTGCCGGCGTATATATCTGAATTCGCGACTTCGAGCGAGGGCGGCTCGATCTGCTTGTACAATCTTCATGTGTCATGCTAACGGGATCCCCATCGTTTGGGCCACGCAGATCTTGAATATAAACTGGTTCCAGAAGGAGGCCAACGGCAACGACGAGGTAACTCGTCTCCGTTTACTTTTTTGTTTGCAAACTAATCGAAACTAGCATCAGACTACTTGCGTCTGATATGTTCCTCGGATTTGTAACGATTTATTGCTCTGTCTTTTGTTCGTTCAGGTTAGCATGACGCTGAACATTTCGGCAGACCTTTCATCTCTTTTCACGTGGAACACAAAACAGGTAATGTCTATTTCTGGTACTTCAGACCCCTTTCCCTTCATGTTCACCGTTTCCAGTTTCCACATACTGCACTACAAAATATGGTTTTAGCTTTATGTATGAGGTTCACTGAAAAGTAAGGAATCCTCTAGCACAGGAAGTTCTCTAGTTGCTGTCTGGGTCTTTGAGATCGAGAATGAAATTTTGAGCCTGAGTTTTGGGTAACTGTATTAGAGCGTTCTCAGTTGTTGCAGAATGATCTATGAGAAATATAAGAAAATTTCAGTGTATCATAATATGTCTGTGCAACTGAATCTTTAATGCACCTGATCTATTAGTGCTGTTCAAGCAAAACTTTAGAAGATCTTTAATGCACCTGATCTATTAGTGCTGTTCAAGCGAAACTTTAGAAGGTTCTCTTCTGCTGCTTAATTTTACTTTTGTTGCATGCTTGTAGGTGTTTGTTTTTGTGGCAGCAGAGTATGAGACTCCACAGAATGCTTTGAATCAAGTAAGTTTGTCAATTGTTGTTCTTGATGAGTCCATATATTACTTGTGATCCTGTGATGTGGGCCACTATTATAGTGGATCAGATGATTATCAGTTACTATTAGCCTGTAACAATGTCCATAAAGGTTTTCTGCTTGGGACTGTAGTGCAATCTCATGCAATTGCCACTTTCTTGAGGGTTGCAGTAATGATGTCATATAGCTTTCTTGGTCTTTCCTTCAACATACATTGGGAGTTGCGGTAGATGCATATTCTGGTTTTGGAAAGTGAATTTACTTTGCTGTGGGATTGTGCCAAATCTTTCTATGCTACACAATTTGACCTAGCCCATTAGACTTTTCCCTGTGTTATTGATGGTTTTTTTTTTCACCAATATATGTAAATCCAGATGAGCCTCGCTGTGTGTTCCCTGTGGTCCTGGCTATGGTGCTAAGGCTTTAGCATGCAGATAGTAGCTGACTTTCAGGGCCTTTTCTTGACCTTAAGTGCAATGCCTTTGAAATGTCTATTCCCTTGGGTCAAGATTTTTTTAATAACTGTATGGATATCTGTACCAGTATGATGTTCATTGCCCTATTCGATCATTTTTGTTGCCTTCTGAAGTTCTGTTATATTTCAGATTTTCCTTTTATAACTATATTGTGTATGTATTTGGATTATGTGACAGGTTTCCCTTTGGGATGGTATTATACCTGCAAAGGAGCATGCCAAGTTTTTGATCCATACCACAAACAAGTACAGATTTATTGACCAGGCAAGCACATTACATAGATTGAATGCTAATTTGATGTAGTCTATAAAATTTCATCATTGCAGCTGATGTACTTCGGCATGATTATTCTGAAATATTTTTATGAATGAGGTTCTTTTCCCTTTTCACTATATGTATTTTTTGAGCTAGGGATCTTCTTATAGTTTGTCATGATGCTGAACCAAGGGAACATTTTTATGTTTTTAGATGGCTTTCAGTCTACTCAATAGAAATTCCAAATCCACGTAAATTCAGGTAGAACATTATTGGGTCTGGACCATTTTGATGTGGCCGTTTATTCTTGACATTAATTTGAGGTAGCTATATAAGTACAGGTTGACCCTTACTGGTGTACTGAGCATCCATTATTTTGCTTGATATCAATATCCTTTATTTGTGTTAGGATAGGTTTGGTCTACATTCTGTCCATTACTTCGATCAATGTGCATGTGCTGTACTTTCCAACTACCACAAAATTATTATGTACCGTGACACACGATTCTTCAGAGATGGCATTGAATGGTTGATTAATGATTTCTTTTCATCTCATTACAGGGAAGCAATCTGAAGGGCAAGGAATTTAACTTGACAATGCACTGGCACATTATGCCAAAGACTGGCAAAATGTTTGCAGATAAGATAGTAATGACAGGCTATCGGCTCCCTGAGCAGTACAGATAGTCAGATAGATCATGAACAGGAGTGGAGGCCTGCAAGAAGTGTTAGTGGCATAGCTGATCCTGAGCCTTTTGTTCTAATCTAAGTGGGACATGTAATCTTATAAGCTTGTACTTAAGCTGAACCAGGCGAAACAAAGTTGTAATTTGCGGAGATATGTATTGCTCAACTTTGCTTTGCCTATCAAATGTTGATTCTAAGCTTGAAAGGTATGCGTTGGCCTGAAACCCTGGGTTGCAATTTGCCAAGCGACTGGTGCACTCCATTTGAAAGTTTATTTTTCCCTTTTTGTTTTTACCCCGCTGGAAAAGTCTAATTTTGACTGATTCTTGTATGTAGAGTATTTTGGCAATTGTTGTCAGGTGAAAAGAGAAGGGGTGTAGCTGCTGGTAGCAGACCAGGAAATCGCTGATTGATTGTTGCCTCGTACTAGGTGGTCGGCTGCCCTTGGTGGGTTCCTGCTGCAGTGCTGCTGCTCTTGCGAGCCGAGCACTGGTGTTTCCACTGTTTCAACGGTGATGCAATTGCAATGACGCCAAATTCAGCCATTAGACGAGACGATGCCCGAAGGCGTGGCAGTTCAGGGTTATGATCTTACAAGAAACATTCGACTTTACACAGTCTGAAGCTGTGTCTACTTGTAGAACTAATTTCATATATTCTGAACTTGGACTTGTAACAACTAGTCCTTTGTGCGCTTCCAGTTTTAAGTAAACTCTCTATCTTCATTCATCCTCATGGTTTAAAAGGTCCCTAGATACAGGCTTCATGTTATAATGCAGTGTAAATGATCAGAGCTCTTTTTCCTCAAAATGACGAGATCAGACCATATTACACTACCGTATCAACTTTTGGGCGACCGGACTCCAAATCTCCTCCAGTGCTCTTCTTCGTTGAATGCTGGATGTAGCTACAACTACTACAAGGAGTCCTCAAGCGTGATGCCAGTTTATATTTATATACTAATAATACTAGTGGAGTTTAAGAAGGTGTGGAGAAACAATCTCCAGCCAATGGGACAGAACAAACTACTGCAGCAATAGCAACGATCGGATCATCACAGACACGATTATTATTGATTCAGATTGGGTCACTCCTTGGCACGATTGCATCTACTTTGTCAGCAGTGCTACTGAAGATGGCAAATACGAACCAGACAGCATCAATCATTTGTCATACTGAAACGGCCAAACCCGATGAGCATATGGCGCCGCCGGCAAGCACTGTCCTCAACTACAAACGCCATCTCAATGTTGGCCTTCTCTGTATTTGTCGAAAGTGATCACACTGTGTAACATCATTCCAGTTTGTGCTCTCCTCGCTTGATGTTCATTTCGTGCTATATAGGCCCTAATTGGGCTGGGCTTTTTTCAGTCATTGCAGTGAGCTTTTTGGCAGGCCAGTGTTAAACAGGCCGTGATTATCTATGGAACAAATATGACTCGCTTGCTGTTGCGAGAAGGAAACTTGGCATGAACCCAGTCACACTTGCCCACTTTGGAAGGCGAGTACCCCCAATTGATTCTTTTTGAATCACTCACTGTCTAAGTTCATTTACCTTTTTTCTTACTAGTAGTTCTTATGCTTTAAAGTCTGAACTAGTTCTCATTACAATGTTTAGGTCACCCAACTCGAAGGAAAAGAAACTCTCGCCACCTACTCAAATCGTGACCAGGTAGCTAGTGTCTCTGCGTACACCGTACAGGGTAGAGCAAAGAGTCCAGTGTCAGAATAGTAGATGATCATCGGTGGCCCTTCTTTTTTCTGCACTCGTTACCTGTCGACGGCAAGATTTTCAGAATTTCATCTGGCACTACATCACTAACTGCTCTATTCCGAATGGTAACAAGCTGTTTTAACTTTTACCATTCACCTCGCAAAAAACAACCTTTTCGAGTGGCTCAGAGAGTGTTTATACTGTTGAAGAAAAACAGACGCGGCCACGTGGACGAGAAGAATAATCCACGCTGGCGCGTGGGGATAGGTGGGCGAGGACAAGGCGCGTGGGACCGGCCGGACTGCTTGTGCACAGCAGCAATGCAGTTGCAGGAGTTGAGCAATGCTGCAGAGGAAGAGACAGGGAGATTGAAGAAATAAAAGGAGGGACCGAGCTGGGAGCGGAGCAGGTGAGCCCAAGCAGTTGAGTCCAATAATCCAGACAGCAACGCGAGAAGAACATCCTATCCGAATCCGATGAGCCCGGCCGGTCCATGGACCCCTTGAACCTTTTGAGCGCAGCAAAAGGCGCATCGCTTTTAATTTACCTCTTCATTCATATGCATGCATTGTCCTCCGATCCGGTGCTGTTTACATATGTTCTCCCTCCTCCCTCCCTCTCCATGCATCCACATCCACTCCACTAGCTGCTGGCTGTGCCTTGCATGCAACAATTCTGAATTTCTGATTAAACAACAAATATAACAGCCAAATATGTATAATACCTAAATACTCTCTCTCCAGTCACAAATAATTAACAGCCCTTTTTAAGGCAGAATAACTAACAACCTTATTAACGAACCTACAGTAGTTACAATGTTTGACGATTTGACAAGTTTATTTAAGCATATAGAATCGACGGCTTCTGAGTTTTTTTTTTTCTTCTTCTTTTTTCTTCGTTGCTATGCTTTTGTTATCTATGAATACATGATCACACTACTACAGAAAACTTAACCGAGGCGGTTTTTTTGGTTAACCGAGGCGGTTTTCATAACCGCCTCGAACATAAGGTCATTAGATTCATCTGAGACATATAAATGTTACACTTTTTTTTTGTAAACTTAGTGCAAATATAAGATAGCTTGGCTTGGACGATCAAATCTAGAAATGCATTCTTCTTGGACAGAGGTAGCATTTACAAGCGGTGATGTATATAACTACTAATCTGCCACATGCAAGTATGCAAATATGCATGCATGTATGCCACTCCAAAGTACTACAGAACTTCAGACAGACTCGTCATGTGCGTGTAGGAGACAGAGAGCACGCATGGTGGTGCTGTTTGCATGAGCATGACCTTAGCAATAACAGTTCATAGGAACATGAGCCATGTATCTTTTTGGTGAGGGAAATCGAATGAGGAGGGGCCAGGAAAGTTATGTAATTGATTACACTTGTTGGGCGGGCCTTCACATCTTTTTGGGTACCATAGCGGTCATCTTTCTTTGGCTTCTTCTTGGTTGGCATCATCGAACACTACCCAATCATGCATCGTTATCAACTTATCTCTCATCCTTTACATATTTATATGATATTTAATTAGCGCACTAGTACAAGGTTTGAATTAAGTCGATTTGTTTTGGGATATTTTTTTGGCTAGAATGATTTATTTTGGAGCAAAGGTAGTAGTATTTTAGTGTTGTTTTATAGAACCTCAAGTAAATTATTGTTGCATACAATGTTCACCTAAACATGCTTAGATGATCATCTATATGTATATGTTTTACGGCCTAGACATTGAACTAATTAGTAAACGTGATAAAAGCTAAATGGGTTGAAATGCCTGTTTACAACGGAGAACAGATTAAATGTGAGAACTAATTAAGTATACTACTTCTATTTCACTTATATAAACAGATAAATATCATATATGCATGATAATAGGTGATGTACACTCTGATACAAATAATTAAATATTTATTAGTGAATGATGTTGCTTATTGATGTGAATAGCTTGAGGTGAGACATAATTGCATGTGCCAGTGGGATGATGTGCTAGTGGATGCTGACATGGACAATCGAGCTAGATAGAATGCTAGTGGGGATTAAGATAGATATAGATACAAATACACATATAAACATAGATATATATTTAATCAGATATAGATTTAGATACAAATATAAATATAAATATAGATTTAGATAGAGATAAAAATACACAAATAAACATAGATACATATTTAATTAGATCTAGATATAGATACAGTACAAATATAAATATAGATTTAGATAGAGATACGAATACAAATACACATATAAACATAGATACATATTTAATTAGATTTAGATCTAGATATAGATATAGATATAGATACAAATATAAATATAGATTTAGATGGAGATATAAATACAAATACAAATACAAATATAGATATAGATATATATTATAGATATAGATGTACAATGATGTACTCATTTAAGAAATATGTGTCTGTTATCCAATTGTATTTGTCAATATATGTAGCAATATGTCTAAATTGTTTAAGATACAGATACATATGACAATCCATCTAAAGTTATACACAATTTATCAACCTTGAATACTAAACCCAACATATGTCATCATAATGATACCATGTTTTTCTCCTCCCCCCCCCTAATTCCATTGAAGTCAGCGAGATATCCTAGGTAGCAATAATTTAATTGTTGCACTAGGAATTTGTATCATTAGGCTATTTTCAGTCCATGTCCATAGTATTATACTTCGATATCCACAAATGCTGCATCACATGGGGGCCAATAAATTCCTTGGAAGAAACAACATTTACAGTGGATAATATCATATCATATTGTATCTGGTGCTATAAAGTAATTAGTTGTTCCATATATCGTGTCTATGATGACAGAGTGGGTTCAAAATGTTGGGGACTTTCATTCCAAGGATGTATCTCCACAATCCATACACATACTACTTGATTCTTCTATCTCCTATTTAATTCTTTGATGCATAATAAATGCGTATGATACTCTTTACTGGGAATTAGCTAGGTTGGTCCTAACAAAAGTTTCAATAGTGTCACATCACTTAGAGTTGCATAAGTTGATGAATAAAACGACTCCCTCCGATGCATAATGTCATTTGTTGTATATATATATATCCTAGCCATATATGGCATTTAATTGCAAAGTATATATATATATATATATATATATATATATATATATATAGGGGATGGATGAAATGAAATCCTATAGGGATAATATCACTATTTAGCCATCTACTTCTGGTTTTTGTTGCTCTCCAGTAATTTTTTTAGTCCAAACATCAGATCGAAATGGGAGATTTCCAAGGCCGTCGACGTCGTCTCCTACCTGTGTCTACTATCTAGTTTTGACTGCAAATCAAGGCCCCACCTAGTAGTCATCCATGGCCATATATATGTGCATTGGAGAGTGAGTGCGGGGTAATCTATACACAAGAAATTAAACATCAACTATATATGCGCGTGTGTGCATACAAATGTACACAAGCTAGCAGCCAACACGCATGTTGTTGCAGAGTCAATCTGTAGCTGCTAGCTAGCTTGTGCACCGCTGCTGCACCTATCTGTGGGCTGAGGCTGGCAAATAAAGCGATCTAGCCCATGCATGCATGCATGTACTATGCTGCTGTGTCGTCGTCGCTTCTACTTGACCTCCGAGATCCTCTCCTCTGCTTTCTGGTTCTGGGCCGGGTCCCTTTTCCCAGCACGGAATATGTCGCGCCCCAACATCATGCGTGCCCCTCTGCTTGCGAGAACGAATATTCATCCTCCCAGTCGTCCCAGCACAGACAAGACGTCGCATGTGTCTGCTATGTGAATATTTCTACACATTCCATGTCTCTTGTTAATTACTCCTACGACACAAGCCTGTGTTGTACACAGGGCCAGCCGGAGACGACGACGACGAAGACTGGAGTGTATAGCATCATCAGCTGACTGTCAGATGATATACTGTATGCAGTTAGGTCATCAATGATATCACAGTGACGACGTACGTTCGATGATATGGATATAAATCTTATGCATTGGTTCACCTGAGAGCAACATATGCATATATATTAACATGCATATGTCCCGTTTGGTATATTGATTCTGGCGGCTTTAGAAGCTGTTCAGCAGGACTAATAAGCCGGCTAATAAGTTAAAAGGACTTATAAGCTGGCTGATAAGCTAAAATATATTGAAAGCAACTAATTTTCTATGACAAGAAAAATACTGTGGGCTGATTTTCGTTCTTCATCAACTCTATGAGAGGAGGAAAGAGGAGAGAGAAAAAAAGAGATACTATAACATTGCTTGTGTTAATGGAAATTAGAGCCGTCGGAATCCATACCAAATGTGGTGGTAATGTAAGTACATGCGTAAAGACTTTTGTGAGTTAGCTGGAATCACTATCAGATTTTTCTAATTCTCCTAGTAAGGTGGACTTCTCCCACTATTATGATATTTAAAATTTAGTATAGATTTTTTATACTAAACATCTCCTAATGAGAATTCTCATGTGCTTAATTAATAATAGTATTTTATTACTACTTAAAAACACTACGAGAATTCCACCATTTTGATATATAGTGAGGTGAACTAGCTACTTATAGTAACCACCACGTGCCAACAATATCGTGCCATGCAAGCAGATAATACTGTTGCTGAGGCCACTTCAGTACACTTTATTCTCTTTTCAGGCTACATGCCGTTCTGTTACATACTACTGTTGATATGCCGGGCCTCTCTGCCTGCACACAGTGCACAGGACCGAACAGTACAGCAGCACGTACGCATGCACTTTCCCTGTGTGAGACCTCACTCTGCTGGGGACGCTGGGATATGCACGTACTCCCTCCGTCTCTTTTTTTATTTGTTACTTCGATTCCGATATATAAATACCAAAGATTTTAATAAATAATAAATATTATCGATTAGTATCATAATTAATATCATCGGAAAGACCTTTGGATCTAGTTTTTTAACAAAATTATTTGGAGATATAAATATTATACGCATTTTCTATAAACCAAGTTAAATTTATGCCACGTATATCGCGGCGACAAATAAAAAGGAAACGAAGTAAGTATACGCATGCACGCACCCGCTCCCAATGCAAGGAAGCAATCAGCATGTCGTCGCTGTGGCAGCACAGTCTACAGGCGAGTGTGCTGCGCCAGGCCGGCCTTTAAACGGGCACGCCGTACGTCGGTACGTGCCCGATGGACAGCCGGCCAGGTGGCCAACCCGGCCCGGCCGGGAAAACAAACGCAGACATCTCGATTGCACTTTGGAATTTACTTCCATGGGGTTTGTCGTTAAAAATTTATACCCCTCTCATAAACACGTTTCTTTTATGACAAACTCTATGAGACAGAGGGAGTGACAAACTCTATGGGACGAGGAGGGAGTAGGATCGGCGGCAGACATCGATCATGGAAAACAGTTGGGTCGATCGATCCATCCTATTCATCTCTCTATCTATCATCTATCGTGCCTCTGCTGCTATATACCTCCGTCTAATTTCTAAAATTCATACAAATCAAATTATTTCTAATTTTATTAAAAAATAACAACATCTATAATATAAAAATCATATTATAAAAAGTATTATATGATATATCTAATGATATTAACTTAATATCATAAATTTTGATAGATATTTTTAGAAATTTGATTAAAGTTTAATTTTTTATTTAAAATAGCTTTAGAAACCTATTTATTTAAGGACAAAGAGAGTATCTATCTCTATCTCTATCTCTATCTCTATATCTATATATCCATTATATTTTATTTTAATATTATAGAAGGAAGCATCTCTTCCAATCCATCTTAGCATTTTTTTGTCCTATTTTTTTCACTTGTGTCAAACTACCCTCGTGCGTCTATGTCTCGTATGTAACTAGAATTCATGATTCATGCTCAAACGATTTAGAACAACTTATTATAATGTGTACAACTTTTATTTTATATACGTAATTAGCAAACGTGCTTTTGTGTATTGCAATTGCAATGGAACCCAATACTATATGAATCGAACTCCGTATCATAGTACAAATAATCGATTGTATGCGATGTTGACGGCTAACTCTTCGACCCATAAAAGTCTTTGGTCTTGTTTGGGTCTTTATAGTTAGTATTTGTCTGCTAATAATCATCTCTTTCGAATCTAAACAAGTGCAGCTAATTGCTAGTATGGACCACTATATAATAACCAACTCACTAGCTGGATGTAATCAAATAATAGCAGCTAAGAGTTATCTTATTAGTAGTAGTTTTTCATTAGCTGGGCATTCAAACATTCTCCAGGCTCCAGCTAATTGTTAGGAAACACCATCTAGCTAATAGTTAGCTAGCTAATATATTAGATATGATCTATTAGCTAGCTAACTATTTAGCAGATAATAAATCTAAATATGGCTTTAACTGGCACATGCGTACAATATATATTATTAGATATAAGCTGTTAGCCAGCTAACTATTTTTAGCGAATAATGAATCCAAACCTGGCCTTAACTGGCGCACGCGTACAGTACATATATACACCATGGAGTTGCCGAAATGGAGGGCTGGGGAGAAACGATCGGGTACGTACGCGTCGCTTGTATGTGAGTGAGTATGTCCTGGGCACACGGTGGACGGGTGGGGACGGCCACCTGCTGCCACGCCCGCGCCCGCGCGCGCGTCGCGTACGTGCCGTGCGACTGCGCGGCTAGCGCACGCGCGTCAGATAGCGAGCATCAGGCAGGATCCCACATCTTGTTCGTGATGATAGATGACGGGGAAAGGCGCGGTGCCGCGTCACACCGTCGTCGTCGTCGCGTCTGGCCGGCGTTTGGACGACGACCCAACGACAAGCTAGCTAGCGTGCCGCCCGCGCGCCCTGGCATGTACGTATATGGCTGAATCCGCGCGAGCCACGTCCTGCCGCAGCACTCAGCAAGCCAGAATCGAAAGCCTCGAGCTTTATTTTTTTTAATTACAATACGAACGTCGTCAGATCCTGAAATATTTGCTACATCCTAGAATAATGTGCGGATGAACATAATAATGTGCTGGCGCTTTAATTACCATTGCAAATCAAGGACGGCGACGTGTATGGATGGACCGGGTGGGGCGTAAACATAATGTGCAGGGGCTTCCATGCATCCGAAGGAACCCGTTAAGCAACGCACAATGAGTCTCTAGCCCGACTGGTCAGAGTATCCCGCAGTAGAGTGCCACTGCAGTCAACGTATAATTAACAAAACTGCAAAAGCGATCCAACAAACGACAGGCACACAGATACATTCCGTCAATATGTTAATACTAGTAGTATGGATGGACTCGCTATAGTGATTTGAAAGCAAAGGATTAATATTCTTAGATTAGATATAGTAGGATGGATGCTTTACCGTGCACGAACCAAAGTTTTACAAAAGTGGCCGAAACTGATTGTTTACACAAGAGGCACCGGTGCAATTTTGATCACACATTCTCGTCATGAAAGCGAACGTTCCAATTGCGTCACATGCATATACCTACAGGTATGTACCAATCAATTGATCTTTTGTGGATGTTGGAGTTGTTCCAAATTCACTTCAGGATATGACCTGGCGGAAGTTCCGGTTTCCGACCGGAAGTTCCGCCCAGACCGGAGGTTCCGGTTGAAGACCGGAAGTGATCTCTTCCACGCGACGATCGTATGCCGCCTGCCTCGACCGGAAGTTCGGTCGAGAACCGGAAGTTCCGGTCAGCCCGAAGTTTCGGCCCATCTGTGGTGGCGTTTGGAGGCCGTAGTATATATGCCCTTGCTAGGGTTTCGTGGGAAAATTGATTGATTCTCTTGTAAGCCGCCACCGGGCGTATAACCCCAAACTCTTGAGATAGTGAGATTGTTCTTTGGCCGGTGCCCGTGGTTTTCCCCTTCGCATTGGAGGGGTTTTCCACGCGTCATCGTGTGTCTCCGCCGTGATTGATTTGTGTTTACTTCATATTACTATACATCGTTCTTAACAAGTGGTATCAAAGCTTTGGTTGCTGTTAGGGTTCATGACGACGTCGATGAAGTTTGATCTACCGCTGCTGAACTACGACACGCGGTTCTCGCTATGGCAAGTCAAGATGCGGGGATTAAAGCGCGCAACTCATGACTATGATGAGGCCTTTGGATAACCGGCAAAGAGGAAGGCCGAGTGGACTCGGAGGAGATCCGCAAGGATCGAGAAGCGTTCGCCCTAATTCACTTGCATCTTCATAATGATATTTTGCGTGAGTGTTTGAAAGAGAAAACTGCTGCGAACTATGGTCTGAAACCGAATCGATCAGTATGTCCAAGGATCTAACCAAGAAGATGCGTATGAAGATGAAGTTGTTCACTCAAGATGAAGGAGGAGGATTTGGTGATGACCCACATCGCTGAATTCAAGAAGATCGTTGCCGACCTAGTGTCGATGAAGGTGAAGTATAATGATGAGGACTTAGGTCTTTTCTTTGCTATGCTCTTTGCCAAATTCGTATGCAAATTTTAGATACACCATACTTTTGAGCCGTGATGAACTAACCCTAAAGGAAGTTTATGAGGCTCTCCCAGTCTAGGGAGAAGATGAGAGGCATGGTGCGTAATGACGGAACGTCGTCCTCCAAGGGCGAAGCTTTGCATGTGAGAGGCGGCGAACGAAAACAGATTCTCCAATGATGGCAATGATGGTAGAAAGAACTACGAAAGGAGAGGCCGTTCAAAGTCCAAGCCGCATGGTAATAAAAAGTTCTGTGTTTATTGCAAGTTGACAAATTATAATGTTGAGGATTGCGAAAAAGTACGTAATAAGGAGAAGAGAAAAAAACAAGACGGGCCGGTAAGGTCTCTGTTTCTTTCTGCTTTGCGATGATGATTCTAGAGATTGTCCGGTAGTATTTGCTGGTTGTGTTCTTTGGTCATGATGAATGGATTCTTGATTCCGCATGTTCATTTCATATTTGCACTAACAGAAATTGGTTTAGCTCTTATAAGCCCGTGCGAGAAAGGGGATGTTGTGTGGATGGGAGATGATAACCCATGTGACATCGTGGGGATTGGATCGTTCAGATCAAGACCGATGATGGCATGACACGCACGCTGAAAAACGTCGGTATATACCGGGGATGTCCAGAAATCTTATCTCATTGAGCACACTTGATGCGTAAGGTTACAAATATTCCGGTTCGAGGGCGTTCTAAAGGTATCAAAAGGTTCTCTTCTGCTTTGAAAGGTGATCTTAATCCCGTAAAGTTATATGTCCTTAGAGGGTGTACTTTACCTGTTCTTCATTCACCATGGCCGCTCGCTGTTACTAATGATGAACTTAGTAAAACTAATCTTTGGCACATGCGTTTGGGACATATGAGTCACCATGGTATGGCGTAATTGATGAAGAGAAACCTCGCCGAATGGCTGCACTTCGAGTAAGATCAAGTTTTGTGAGCACCGCATATTTGGTAAGCATAAGAGGGTACAGTTCAACACTTCTGCTCACACCACCAAAGGTACTCTTGATTATGTTCATGCTGATTTATGGGGTTCTTCTAAGAAGCCCTCTCTTGGTGGTGCACGTTATATGCTTACAATTATTGATGATTACTCTAGAAGGGTTTGGCCTTATTTTAAAACATAAAGATGATACATTTGTTTGCTTTTAAGAACTAGAAAGTAATGATAGAAAGGCAAACCGAAAGGAAGGTAAAATTGCTTCGCATCGATAATGGTGGAGAATTTTGTTCGCATGCCTTTAATGACTATTGCGCAGGCAGGGAAGGCATTGTTAGGCATCACACAATACCCCATACTCCACAAATGAATGGTGTGGCCAAACGTATGAACAGGAATTATATCCGGGGCCCGTTGCATCTTTGTCTCATGCAAGGATGAGCAAGCGTTTTTTGGGTCAGTTTTTAATATCTTGCCTGTTATTTGATAAACAGTCGCCTTCTATTCCACTAAATAAGAAAACTCCTATTGAAGTATGGTCCTGCACGCGCTGCGATTATTCACGCTTGAAAGTTTTTTGGATGCACTTTGCTTATGCTCATGTTGATAATGGAAAACTAGAGCCTAGAGTCTGTTAAGTGTCTTTTCCTTGGTTATGGTTCAGAGTCAAAGGCTATAAATTATGGAATCCTGAAAACAGGGGAAGACTTTTATGAGCGGGAGTGTTGTATTCAATAAATCTGTGATGTTTACTAACAATTTGCCCTCGAACATGTTTCAGAAAAAAGAGTCTGCGGCGTATGCGCATGCAGGTGGAGCATGTTGATGATGATACAGGTGTGCGGGTGGAGCCTGTTGATGAGCGAGGATGACCATAATAATGATGTTGCCGATGTTAATACTCATAATGATGTTCAGCAAACTCCTTCTATTTTGCAGCCTAGAGGAGGAATTACCTATTGCTCAACGCAAGTCAAAAAAGGACAAGAGCACCTCCTAAACGTCTCATTGAAGAATGTAATTTGTCTTACTATGCTTTGAGTTGTCTTTGAACAGTGGAGAATGTTCATGAGCCAAAGAACCTATAAAGAAGCCGTTCGTTGTCAGCCGATAGTGAGAATTGGATTTCTGCTATGCACGAGGAGATGCAGATCTCTTGAGAAGAACAAGACATGGGAGGTTGTACCTTTGCCTAAGAAAAAGAAGACCATCAACTGCAAGTGTATCTTCAAGAGAAAGGAGGGTTTATCTCCAAGCGAGCCTCCAAAGTATAAGGCAAGGTTAGTTGCAAAAGGTTACTGATCAAATTCGGTGTTGACTATAATGATGTGTTCTCTCCAAAGGTAAAACATAGTTCAATTCGTACTTTTTTCTTAGTATTGTTGCTTCACATGATCTTGAGCTTGAGCAGTTAGATGTGAAGACTACATTTTTGCATGGAGAGCTAGAGGAGGACATTTACATGGACCAACCGGAAGGGTTCATAGTGCCCGGCAAGGAAAAATATGTTTGCAAGTTGAAGCGCTCCTTGTATGGTTTGAAACAGTCCCCTCGCCGATGGAACAAGAGGTTTGATTCATTTATGTTGTCACACGTTTTAAGAGATCTAAATATGATAGCTGTGTTTACATCAAGCATGTTAATGGATCACCTATATATTTGTTGTTATATGTTGATGATATGCTTTGGTTGTTGCCAAGAGTAAGATTGAAATCACTAAGTTAAAGAAGTTGTTGAGTAGTGAGTTTGATATGAAAGATCTTGGTAGTGCTAAGAAAATTCTTGGTATAGAAATTAGTAGAGACAGTAAAATCTGGTTTGCTATTTCTTAGTCAACAAAATTATATCAAGAAAGTTCTTCTCACGTTTCAACATGTAAAATGCTAAGGTCAAGTAGTACCCCTATTGCACCTCACTTTAAGTTGTCACCGCTCAATGTCCTAGTACGGAATCTGCGAGATTGAGTACATGTCAAGGGTTCCTTATTCTAGTGCTTTGTTGGGTCTTTGATGTATGCCATGGTTTGCTCTCGTCCGATTTGTCATATGCTATGAGTCTTGTTAGTAGATATATGTCTAATCCTGGCAAAGAACATTGGAGGGCGTTCGGTGGATTTTCAGTACCTCGGAGGCCACAGCAGATTCTGTTTGAAGTTTGGAAGAACCGATAAGGGTCTCATTGGTTATGTGGATTCGATTATGCTTTTGATCCGGACAAAGGCGAAGATCACTTACGGGTTATGTGTTTACCGTTGGCGGTTGTCTTTGTGAGTTGGAGGGCTACTTTACTGATGCATTTGTTGCATTGTCTACTACTTGAAGCGAGAATATATGGCTATTTGTGAAGCGTGCAAAAGAATTGATATGGTCGAAAGGTTTGTACGCTGAGCTCGGTGGAGTTGAATCTTGCATAAGCTTGCACTTTGTGGATCAAAGTGCAATTTACCTCACTAAAGATCGATGTTCCATGAGAGAACTAAGCACATCGATATCAAGTATCATTTTGTGCGTGATGTGATTGAAGAAGGTAAGCTAAAGGTATGCAAGATTAGTACTCATGATAATCCTGCCGATATGATGACAAAGCCTATTCCTCGTTGCTAAGTTTGAGTTGTGCTCAAGCTTAGTTGGTTTAACAGAATAGTCCAAGAGACTATTGTTGGCACCAGTGGTTTTCTATTTTTTGCTTGTTTCAGGATGATGGGTTGATTTATGATACAAGATGAATTTGTCTCAAGGTGGAGTTTGTTGGAGTTGTTCCAAATTCACTTCAGGATATGACTGGCGGAAGTTTCGGTTTCCGACCGGAAGTTCCGCCTGGCCGGAGGTTCCGGTTGAAGACCGGAAGTGATCTCTTCCACGCGACGGCGTGCCGCGCCTGCTGACCAGGAAGTTCGGTCGGCCAGGAACCGGAAGTTCCGGTCAGCCCGAGTTTCGTCCATCTGTGTGGCGTTTCGGAGGCCGTAGTATATATGCCCTTGCTAAGGTTTCGTGGGAAACAGTTGATTCTCTTGTAAGCCGCCAGTGGCGTATAACCCCAAACTCTTGAGATAGTGAGATTGTTCTTTGGCCGGTGCCCGTGGTTTTTTCCCCTTCGCATTGGAGGGGTTTTCCACGTAAATCGTGTGTCTCTCGCCGTGATTGATTTGTGTTTACTTCATATTACTATCGTCGTTCTTAACAAAGGGATGCAGGTCCCGGTTTGCCCCCACCGGGCGGAGAGTTCTTTATTTGCTTTGAACCTGGACTCCAATGTCGATTATGTCACCATGGCAGCGCCGCAGTCCGGCACTTTCGATCCACGGCTTCTCCTTGAGACATTTTTCTCCTCAAGCCCCCCGACTCAAACCGCCGCTTCATTATTTGGCTCATTTGCTCAAAGGTGTAGATAAGCACAAGGATGCGGAAAGAGAAAAAGCGAATAGGCGGAGATTGGATATAATGTGAGAGACAAAGGATTAGGCCGCATCATCATCCAGACCACATAGGAACTTCTAAACTTGGTCACGACTTACGATCTAGGCAAGATGAACCCTAATAATCCTTGGATTTCACAATCTAGCCAACACAAATCAAATCCACAAAAAGATACACAAGTTCTAGGTAGACCTACTAGAACGAGCTATATTGAGGATTGAACAAAATAATTTTGATGAATACCTTAAGAACATGAAGATCCGGGGAGGAGAACCTTGAATCCAACTTCTTCCCAATCCTTCTTACAACCAAGGGGGTGAACTTGAGTGAGAACTATTGACACTCAAAAGTGCCCAACATGAAATATGGGAAACACTATTAATATAAGTTCATAACATCCAGAGAGTGTTAGAAAATATTTAGCATGACAAGCATCAACGAAAAGCAAGCAAAAAGAAGGAGATGGCGTGTGCCTTAGCCAAGCCGGCTAAGCTAGTTCATCACCCAAAAAGTCGGCTTAGCCGATTACCCAAGTCGGCTACCCCCAGTAATCGGCCTGAACCACGGGGGCTCAAGGCTACGAAAATAAACCAAATTTCAGCGGGGTCTAAACCAAAGTTGAGTCCGGACCGATTTGGTTTTCAAATCGATTTCAACTCTATTTTTGACGTAGAAAGCATGGAGAACATGGCGGCATTCTAGAGGTGGCCTTGCTAACCCTAGGACATCCTCCATACGCTCCTCCCCGGCCCGATGGATCTTCCTGGGAGGTGTTTGGGATTTTACCAGGCAAGGAATGGGCTCAACATGGCCTAACCGGTCTCTAGATATATAGGTTTAGTCGATCATGCTACACACTTGTTGCATTCAAGGTCGTGTGTTGACCGCAGGCGTGCTAGCCCTTACTAGTGTGTGATTTGGATCTAATTCAGCATCAACATCAACCCAAAGATTGACGATGGAATCAGTCGACCCTGAGATTTTGAGAGAAGGGGCGGCGTGAAAGAGAGGGAGAGAGACCAACGATGTAACCGTGTAAGATTGGGTCTTTTACCGAACTAAAAAACCTAGTCGGTCAACGGCTAGATAACCGAACCAAGACAATCAGCCAGCGAAAGGTCCTTGATGTCACCTTGAGGGGCGTGAATAGGTGTTTGTAAAAAAATAACATGGATTGTATCAATGTGTGAAACCTTCAAGAGTACAATGGCACAAAATCTCCACACAACATAGAGAAGCTCAAAGAATAGGTATGCCCAGAGTTCTAGCTCAAACCAAACTTGTAGGTGTATAGTTGAGGATGTCTAGTAGAAAGTCCATGAAGTACTAGCTTGCACTCGCAAACATACACAGCCAAGTAGATCGAGTGGAAAGCAAATGTTGCAATTCAAAGCAGAAGAGAGTCAAGTTACTTGCTTCACCGAAAGGTCGAGTTCCACTTGAACCCTTGTCTCCATTAAGGTGGTGATGAGTAACTCACAGAGCTTGTACTCATGTCAAGTTTCTCTCAACTACCATCCTCCTCTCCACTAGATGATATTTCCACTTACAGGGTAAGATAGCAACCCTCACAAACTTCCCTGCGGCTCACACCACAAACATAGGAGCTTGTCGAGCATTGCCTAGTCGTCTAAAAAGCATCTCCTCCAATAGTAACAAATACTTCATGAAGTATAACAAAGCTTGACAAGTGCTCAAGGTCTAGCTTGCTCCCAATTGCTCTCTAACTCCATATATCTCACCCCCAACATTTCACTCTCACAAAGAGAGAGTTGAAGAGCACTCCCTAGGCTTGGAAGGAGCAATCACTAGCAAACCAGCAACATGCCCTAAGCCCATCGGATGGGTATACCCGCACCACAAAGCCAATGTAGCTCTAAAACTAGCAATCACCAATGGCTTGTTTGACTATGACCAAGCATCATGTAACCATCAGATTAGTTGTAGGTCTTGTAGTAGAGTAGCTAGTTTTTAGTTGCTCACTAGTTTAGCTAGCTAGAGTAACCTAGTTTAGCTAGTAGCTTTGTGAGGTGAAGTGATTTAGATTTGAAATCATTTGCTACTAGAATTATGTAGGAGCTTGCTTGGGTGAAATAAAGCTAGTGCAAAGTAATTGCAATTAGAGCCATATTTTGTACTAATCAATTTTGCTCCAGTCTTATGATTTTGTAGAAAAACTTTTATAGGCTATTGTCCCTCCCCCTCTAGAAACTAGATCCTTTCATATGGTTGATTGTATATGCTCGTTCTTGTGACCTCCACTAGTCACCAACTCACAATTTCCATAATCCTTATCATCTCTTGTTGATCCTTGAAAAATGACCTATTAACCATTATCTTAATGCTAAAACTCAACCTAAGACACCAACTCATGGAAATAGTTAGTCCCATGCATTTCTTTGATATCAATCACCAAAACTAATCAAAGCACACATGCTGGGGCATAGATGGTTTCAACTATAGAGCTTAGTCTTTGAATACCGTATTTCATGGTGCAAGTGAATAGGGGCAACAACATCAAGCTATTTCACTAGCATTGGAACATTGGTTGATATATGATTTTGAGTTGTATGTTGAATCTAAAATTCTAAGGTCCTTAGAGCTTATGTACCATTGTTCTTTCTTCCTGTCTTATTTCTTATTTTATAATAGTTGCATCTATGTGCCTACTTTTGAACCTTGATAACCAGTTCTACTGCCTATTGTTAGTTTCATGGGTTTCATCCAACATATTAACTATGGGTTAAATGACATAGCATTCAATGTTGTGGTTATAGATTTTCCATAATATCTATCAACAATGCATTCTGTGCTACTACAAATATACAAATTAAGAATCCAGCCAAGATCAATGACTCATCTATTATGATCCAGCCAAACTCATGACTCATCTATTACGTAATATCTAGCCAAGAGATCCAAAGTAGTGACTCATTGCCTTTGACTTATGCATCATGACGCATCCAAGAGCATATGGGTATGCTCTAGTTTAGCATGGCTTTTTGCGGAAAGTAGATCTCATGATTGCTCAAAGGACTACCATCATCACACAGTAGTATTAGTCATCATTTGTGGTTTTTTGGTCATGGGCTATTGGTTGATTGTGCAGAGGAGAACATATCGATTTTAGAGGCATGCTAGGTGCTTTAAATACACTATTCATCACCTTATTTTGTAGGAGTACTGTAACACACGCAGCGGGTAGGGTGGATTGGGGCTAGTAGATCGAAGGATGAAGAGGAGGGGAAGGGAGGCGCTCGCCCACAGGGGCGAGGACGCACGACGGGCGGCGGCGGTGGCGGCACACGACATGGGGAGGGGAGGGAGAGAGAGCCCAAGAGCTAGAGAGCTGGAATAAGAGAGCTTTCGCCCAATTACTTTTTGATTCAATTGATTACAATATCCTAATATTTATAGTCCTGATTAGACTCTAACGGGAAAGTCCTTATCGAACATGAACTTTCTAGTTTTCCTAATCTTAATTCTTCAAATAACTAATAATAAAAGGTAACTTATGACGAATCTAGAGAGGTGACGGCCGCGATGGGGCCCACGGCTCCTCACCACGCGGCACGAGGGCGGCGGCGCCCTACCTCCTTTCCCGCTCTAGGGTGGGCCGTGGGGGCCCCGGCTGATGTCCACCTTCCCTTTTTGGGCCTCTGTTGGACCATTGGATCTGCCACCTGTCACCATCCTAATCTGACATGTGACAAATACAATAGAGTTTATTATATAATTTGAATATTTTAGTTCATGGTATTAGTGAATAGGGGTAATAACATCAAGCTATTTTTCTAGAGTTGCAACATCGGTTGATGGATGGTTTTGTGGTACTTGTTGAGTCTAAAATTCTAAGTTTCTTAGAGCAAATGTATCATTGTTCTTTCTTTCTTATTTGTTCACTTATAACAGTTGCATGTGTCTACCTCTTTTTTGAACTTTGATAATAGTTTCCACAATTTATGCTTGGTTTCATTCAACAAACTATGTTGTGGTCATGGATTTTCCATATGACATCTATCATCAATGCATTACATGTCGCTACCTATTTACCAAATTAAGAATCTAGCCAAGATCACTGACTAACCAGTTGTGATCCAGCTAAACTTATCACCCATGTATTACATAATATCTACCAAAGAGATTCAAAGTAGTGCCTCATTGCCTTCAATTTGAGTATGCCTGCACATTGCGACCAAAAGGATATGGGTATGCTCTAGTTCGACAAGGGTTTTATGAAATGAAGAATCTCACAATTACTCAAAAGAACTACCAATCGTCATGCTAGTAGTATTAGTCATCATTTTTGGTTCCAGGTCATTTATTATTGCTTGATCAATCAAAGGAGAACTTGTGGACTTTAGATGGATTGAGTCTATTATAGATCACTTTGAATATCTTAATTCATGGTACAAATGGGCAAGCACATCATTCTATTTCTCTAGAGCTCAAACATTGTTGATAGTTGGTATTGAGTTGTACATTGAGTTTGAATTCTATGTTGGTCAGAGCATACATATTAATATTCTTTCTTTCTTCTTTGTAGTGACTACGTACCAATGTGTTATAGAGACTAGAACTTTATTTTACTTAATAAAGCTTCATTTATCTCATATATATATACATATACATACATATATATATATATATATATATATATATATATATATATATATATATATATATATATATATATATATATATATATATGACTCTAGGAATATAATATTGTACCAGTACTGATAAGAAGAATAAATGAGACAATGTTATGAATTGTGGGTGTTCGTTGGATCGTTAAGGAGACAACCCAGAATATGATCCGTAAGGCTTTGTATACACATGATATATATAATATGTAATTTTAGTCTCTACAAGGACCTATGTTAAATTTTACAGTTCCATTCTAGGATCCCAAGAGTAATTGCTTCTGAACTGGCTCTACCACATCAACAATTGACTCTATGCACATGACAAACAAGCAAACCAAAGAATCTAGCCAAGACTCAAACAATCCAGCCAAAACTGGTGACGAGAATTCATCTGTCGCTATTGATGCACGTACGGTGCATCCAGTGCCATATATATGCCACGCCATTGCCAGCACAATGATGATCAGTGTATTGCTCCTGTGCTCCTTTGGCTACCACACATAGATACGTCCATAAATAAATGCACACATACATCCACACGCCACCCCAGCTAGGCACACATCATTCTTGGCCTGGGTTGGACGGTGTGAATGAGCCAGCCATTCCAGCACAAGACATCAGCACGAGACATCCGCCATTCCACCTTTGCCAACGCAACACCAGTCGCCGGATACATAGGTGATGGCTCTGATTGTCCTACACTTCTGCATCACGGTAGGTGCCTTAGAATATTTTATTTTTCCTTCCTTTTATTCACTATGAGAGACATGTGGGCCCCAATGGCTCCAACACGCCGCGTGCATCGTGCGACCCCTCCACCTACTAGTCCCCTGCCAAGTGCATATATTGACGAGAGGCAGGCACCACTGCACAACCACTCCTACCACTTCTATTGCTGCAGCCAGGCCAAGAGATATCCTAAACTCCAAAGCTGCGAAGGAGGAAAGAAACAAGTGGTAAGACTTACTTGTTCCTGTTTGCTATCTTCATTCCTCATGTAAATTCCTTGAGATCTTCTCGATGTTCCTCATATTATGCTATTTTAATGACCTCTGATGGTGTGCAATTCTCTTGTTGTTTTCAAGTGTTTTTTTTTGCAAAGAACCATCTCTCTAATTCCAAGTGCATCTAGTTCTTTTTCTCTCTGATCCCTCTCCTCTCTCTCTAACTCGTATATGTGTTCCCCATCTAAGCCATTCCTCTTTGACTGCTTCTCTGAGTTTGGAATGGGTATAGATTTCTTAGTTTTTTTTGCGTGTGGGTATGCATATGCATGCAAACTGTTCATCATTGCCATTGCTTTGTTCGTGTGCATAGGTCGATGGGACTTCTTTGGTTTCATAGCCTGTTGAACATACTAACTAATTTATCTATCAATCAATCCTTTTCAACCATAGTGCTAAAAAAGTGCTCGTCATATTTGTTATATGTTTCTTACACAACTCTCTTCTCTATTTTCATTCTCTTGCTCTTGTTTGTTCTCGGATCAGATCTCTCAAAAGACATCGAAATCGAGGCAAATAGATATAGTACCACCAACCATGTCGCCTCCGTATGATTGGTCGTCGGTCACATGAGAGTAGAGTCTAACGACGAAGGTAGCTGCCAAATACACAACCTATTGCATCAGCAAAAGGGCAAGGAGGCTTAGGAGGGTGAGCTCAGGTTACTGATCTGTGTTGTTTTCTTCCTATGGTAGTGTCCTCATCTGCACCCTTATTTAGGATCAGTGACATGCGGCCACAAGGATCCTCCCTGCAACAAAATTTCACAACTGCTCCTAACGATGCAGCGTCGTCCAAGAAGAAGAGGAATCGGGCAGGCACTCCAAGTAAGTCCCCTAATCCTAGCTACTACTTGATGACATGATTGATAAATATGTCTGTTCATATTCATTGAACAATTTGAAGATTTATTATGTGGTCTGTTTGATTGATAACCTAATATATGTGTGCATAGAACCGGATGCGGAGGTGATCGCGCTATCACCACAGACGCTACTAGCAATGAACCGATTCGTCTGTGAGGTGTGCCACAAGGGTTTCCAGCGGGACCAAAACTTGCAGCTGCACTTGCGTGGCCACAACATGCCGTGGAAGCTAAAGCAGAGGAACCCAAAGGAGGCCCGTCGGCGGGTGTATCTGTGCCCGGAGCCAACATGTGTGCACCACAACCCATCTCGAGCTCTGGGTGACCTCACGGGGATCAAGAAGCACTACTGCCGCAAGCACGGTGAGAAGAACTTGAAGTGTGACAAGTGCAACAAGCGCTATGCCGTGGAGTCCGACTGGAAGGCACACTACAAGACCTGCGGCACCCGCGAGTATCGCTGCGATTGCGACACCATCTTCACCAGGTCTGTTCTAACGATCTATTCACATACATCGATAGAAGCGGGTGCCTACCTTGTGGGTGCATAGACTTTTTTTATAGAGGATAATGTATATATGGTGAAATTTTAATTTTGGTCATTTGGTTTGATCATTTGGTGTGGCTGCATCCTCACCCCTGTTAATAACCTACATTCTCCTCGATCCATTAGCTTGGCCGATCAAATGTTTGCAGTGATTCCTCCTACCTCACTTGCACACATATACACATGTTTTTCATTTTTTACTCAATTTCTTTATGGATTCGTTTGCATGATTGTGTCATGATAAACCCATAGATGAGTGGTAATGTGATGCTTTAGAGTAATATGGTGTTTGGTTTGAGGAATGAGGTACTAGAGAGTTCATGATGTTTTTATTCACATTTTTCATTATAAAATGAACAACCTCTTTTGTGGTATGCTAATAGTTATTACTATTATGAGGAATGATGTTATATTCCATCAAATTAGATAACAGACTCTTAGTGCACCACATCATTTATATTGGAGTGATTCCTCATCATAAACACCATATATAAGATGGTGTGATGTGCATAGGTTGCTCGTTCTAAGTTATCAGAAAGAACTTGGCTGATTTCTTGATTCTTTTCTGTGAATTCAAGCATGCAGTTGGTTTGCACGGCCTAGCCTACTCGGTCAAATATTATGTTTGCCAGATCTCTAGAACTGCACCAGTAATATTACTCCATTTAGTACATTTAAGAACAGATAGCATTTGATTCACTAATTTAATGTAGTAGCTTCCCGTCCACCCATAGAATTTCTGCTCTATAAATAAGTAGCTTCCTGCCATTTGTAGAATTTCTGCACCATAAATAAGTAGCTTCTTGTCACTTGTAGAATTTTAGCTCAATATTTAAATATCAATATTTAAATAAGTAGACTTCCTTCTAGATGAAAGGGATAATGATCGGCTAGATGTGAATGGTTTAATATTAAGTAGCATGATTTTACTCATTATAGATTTTATATGCAATCTTTAATTAATAAAAATCTTATGCTAGTAAATTGCAAGTTATTACTTAGGTAAAAAAAAAAATTTTTTTGCACTTGTTTTTCACTTTTCAATGCGTATCTTTGACACTAATATTTTATAAGATATTCTTAAAATCCTTCAAATTCAAGAGATTTTGTAAATCGCTTAAATACAAATCCACTCACATCCTACTACATGCAACATATCAATTGAGCAAGCCAAATAAACCGTGCCCAAGCCAACAATTCCCACTAGCTTGCATGAGATATTTTTCTCCGTGATTTGAATAGAAAATAATACACAAGTTCTCATCAAACATATACCAAATTTCAAATTTGTTTTGTGCTAGAGAAAAACATGCCACTCAAAATAAGATACATATGGGATATATATTTTTCATGATTTCTTATAAAACACGTATATATAGTTCTAACCAGTCAAAACACAATTGGAATCGTCAAACACAAGTGGAATGTCAACAAAAACTACAACTAGTCAAACTAGCAATTAATCAGACCTAACATAGTCGGAATCAGATCCTATTCTAAACAGACCCAGTTCAAACTAGACATAACACAGTTTCAACTACTTGTAAAACCCATTTAAAACAAAACCAGCAGCAAACTAGTAAAAACTAGGCCCATTTATAACCAGTAGAACAAGACAATGCATGGTATGTACAAACTTGTGCATATGTGTGTTGAAACCAAGTTGGTGGGTTAGCGTAAATTAACCGTGGTATCGAGGTATTAGTTGGTGTTGGCTACGGAGGAGTTGGTGGGTTGGCTCACTCATACGGCCTTAGTGCATTACGTACATGTGTAGTATATGTGTTTCTAAACTAAATAATATAATTAATCTGATCGATTTCAAATTATAAGATGTTTTAGCTTTTCTACCTTCATAGTTTTTGCTATGCACTTAGATATACATTATATATAAATGCATAGTAATAACAATGTATCTAGAAAAGCGAAAATATCTTATAATTTAGAATGGGGAAGTAATAAGTATTGAAATTCATAGTTTTTAAGGTTTGGTCATATCTTGCCATAAATGATACTTTTTTTTTTGCTAGAGGGAGTACGTACCAACACTTCAGTGTGAAGCCATTAAGAACTACTTGTTATTTTAGCATCTTGCATATGGAATTCAGAGTCGTTTTTGGCTTTTTGTAAGATTTTCCCATATAACAAAGAATCCTAATATATAATTCTCACTATCAACTATATACATTAGCAATTAACATGGTCTGTTATTTTTTTTTTTGAACCACGCAATGTTGCCACTTGCCTACAGAAACAACATCAAGTATATTTTTTGTAAGCCTAGACCAACAATAGCCTAAAACAACATCTAATTTTGATTTGAACGAGTCTATCTTGGCATTTGATTTTATATGTTGATTGTTATGTTCTATTACTTGTTCACAAATGACTTGAATATTGTTTCCTAATTTTGGTCTAAAAATAACATTTCCTAACCTCCTAATAATTTTATTACCATTACAACTTTTGGTAATTTCAAGTCTGTATACTTTATATATGTATATATAATCAGTTGTACTATCTCTCTAGAATTTTGACTCTTCCATCTACGCACCATGCAGGAAGGACACCTTCATCACCCACCGTGCTACCTGTGAAGTAGCGATTCGTGAGACCAATCTACCTCCGTTGGGCGCTGGCCTCTACGTCGACTCAGGTAGTGATAGCCTTAGGCTATCCGGCGGCACCGCCCAGATCCATGGCTTCGGAGATCCAGGCCAGTCCTCTTCAAAGCGGCACGAAGCCTCGCAGTTTGACGACGTGATGCCATCGTATCCAACCTCCTCCATGTTCTGTTCTCACCGCAAGACTTCTCAACATCTTTCTTCCTCGGCGGGGGGTGGCGCTCCTCTCACCGAACAAGACATGCCTGAGGGTGGCGGTGATCATTCTAATGGCAACCAGGACCCTCTGCTCCATGGCAAGGCTCCCTTCCATGCCCTGATGCATCTCCCTGAGCAGCAGTACCAGTATCAGCCAAGCAACAGCAACGCCAATGTTAACCTCCCAGACTTTGGGTTCTTCTCTGGTAACAGCGGTGGCGCATCTAGCAGCCAGGGCCCTCTGCTCCACACCAAGGCGCCCTTCCATGGTCATGACCTGATACAATTCCAACTCCCTGGGCAGCAGCACCAGCCAGGCAGTAGCAGCACCAGCTTTAACCTCCCTAATTTTGGGTTCTTCTCTAGCAACAACAACGGTGGTTGGTCCGGCACCAGCCAGGATGCAAGCCTTCTCTTCCAAGATCAATTCAACAGCGGCACCGGCCGGCAAAGAACACCGAGCATGGTAACGTGATGGCATCCATCGGAAGCCACTTCGGCGGCGGCAGCTTCATCCCTTCCTTGTACAACTCGTCTGCATCTCCATCGGTCGGGCTCTCAGCGACGGCACTCCTGATGAAGGCGGCTCAGATGGGGTCGACATCGAGCACCATCAACAATGGCCCCAGCGCGCTGCTTCGTGCAGCCGGCTTCACCGGCACCGTCATCAGCGGCCAGGGGACTAGCAGGGCAGAAGAAGAAGGGATGTCTCACGAGGCACACTTCCATGATCTCATTATGAACTCTCTACCATTAATGGGAGGCACCGCACGGCTTTCTCGGCACTACTCAAGGGGGATGGCGGGCGTGGATGGTGGTGGCAATCTGAGCACAAGGGACTTCCTCGGCGTTGACAAAGACAACGCGACGCTGCCTAGTGGCCTCCACATGGGCACCCTCGACCCGAGCCAGATGAAATGGAACATGTGATGGATCAGGGAATGAACAACAACAAGATGATGCGAGAAGGAAGTCTATAATAAACCCAAGATCATGCATGCGAAAGCTTGCTTTCGCATGCATGGAGCGATAAGCTAGTAAGCGACGATCGGAGAGATCGGGTAAACTTAAACTAGTTTAATTTTTGTGAATTAATTTCCATTTCCGTATGCTGCCATGATTGATATGGCTAGCGCAGGGTTGCTGGCGATGCAACTAAACTTATTGATTTCATTATTTTGGTACAATTTCGTGGTGTGTTTTAAGTGTTTACTCTTTTGGCTGGAGATGGTGGTCTCCCATGATGAGTTCTTCATTATGTAGAGGCCAAACTAGACCAGAATTTAAGCACAGTGTTTTCAACCTTTATTGCTTCTTATCTTCTGGATATGTTGTGCTCTTTTGGATATGTTGTGGTGTTGTTGTTGCATGATGATGTGGTTGTCATATTTCATATTTATTTCTTCTCTAGGTCCAAGTCTTCTTAGCTTTCAGTGTTGAAAGGGACCAATGGTGTGTAGAATGCAGAAGCATGCATTAGGCATTGATTGTGGTATTTGCTACGTCAATCAAGAGTTTAGGGCATCTCACAGGAAGAGTTGTACCAACCAAAATCTACCAAAGCATGCATCATCGTGCATAATATGGTTATTGTTGCCTACTAGTCGTCTTTGCTTTCTCTGACTAGCTCCCTACATTGCTCTCTTTCATAGTCTCACACACATCCAAAATAGCTCCAGCTATTCTGATGGTGCAGTTGTTGTTGGCTCTGACTTCTTTTGTTAGAAAAATGTTGATGCATCTCTAAGGAAAATCAGACTGATGCACTGATGTGGCCCACTCAGCACTCCTTGAGGCGCCTATGCTAATGCACATGCTAGGTCACTATAGCGAGGGAGCTAAGCAAATCTTCCTTTTGGGGGCTCCTACTCCTTGTGTTCGCATTCTTGGCACATTTATTTTCTAGAGCTTCAATTGTGTAATAGTTCAACGGTGAAGCATTCAGTTACAAGGAGTCATGGAACTGCTTGTGGAGCTTTACCAAACATGGCATAACTATATAAGGTAAGGGTTTTTATATACATATGAGGCGTCCAAAGTTTTGCTAGGAACATTTGGAAGTACAAAATGCTACAAAACAAAGGCTGAAGGCCTAAAAGGTATAGTCCACACGAAATTAAGATGAGAATATCAATTTTATCGCAAAACACCTTGAGCTACGCCGGATAGGTGACAAATGCATTTTTTGTCGTGTGTGCGTCATAAATTGTGAAATATGGCATAATTTTTAGTTTCTATGACACAATTGCAACGTTGTAGAAGGCCATGGGAGCAAGAGGGAGCTAAGCAAAGCTCCCTTTTTTGCTCCTGTTCCCTGTGCGCTCCTCTTATGAGTTATGACGTTTATTTTCTAGATCTTTACTTGCACAACGGTTCAACAGGAGAGTGTTTTGTTACCAAAGTCATGGAGCATTACCAAACTTGGCGTAACTATATAAGGGAAGGATTTATCATATAGATATAAGGTACATCGAAAGGTTTGCTAGGGAACATTTGGAAGTAGGTTACACAACAAAGGGTGAAGGCACAAAGGATATAGTCCATATGAAATTAAAACAATATCAATTTTGTTGTAGAACACCTTTAGCTACAAAGAAGAGGCGACAAATACCTTTTTGTCGTGTTTTGTGTCGTAAACTATGAAACATGATATAATTTTCAGTTTCTATGTACGACATAAATGTAATGTCATAGAAGGCTATATTTGTTGTGCTTTGTGGCGTGTTGATGCTCCCCACTTTGTTTTGCTTATTAGCTGATGTGCCCGCTAAGGCCACAGGAGCTAGAGGAAGCTAAGCAAATATTTTTTTTTTTTTTTTTTTTTGCTCTTGCTCCCTATTTGTGGTCCTCTTAGTGCGTCTATTTTGTAGGGCTTTACTTGCGCAACGGTTCAATGGGAGAGCATTTCGTTATGGAGCTTCTCATAGAGTGTTAGCAAACGTGGTGTGACTATATAAGACATAAGACACATCAAAAGATTTGCTTAGGAACCTTTGAAAATATATATAGCTAAATGTTGTGGATCAAATTAAAGGGTGAAGGCCTGAAGGATATATAGTCCACGTGAAATTAAGACGAGAATATCAATTCTATCACAGAACACCTTTAGCTATGGGGAATTGATGACGAATGCATTTTTGTCGTGTGCGTGCCATAAACTGTATGACCCACTCCGCATTTAGCTATGGAAAACATGGCATAATTTCAGTTTCTACGACAGAATTGTAACGCCGCAAAAGGCTATATTTGTTGTTCTATGACACGATGATGCGATCCACTCCGCATTTAGCTGATGCGCACGCTAAGCCTACGAGAGCAAGAGGGAGCTAAGCAAATCTTCCTTTTTTGGCTCTTGTTCCCTGTTCGTGGTCCTCTTAGTGCGTCTATTTTGTAGAGCTTTACTTGCGCAACGGTTGAACAGGAGAGTGTTTAGTTGCCGGAGTCGTGGAGCGCTGCTCATGCTGTGTGTTACCAAACGCGACGTGACTATACAAGGGAAAGATTTATCTTATACATGCGAGGCACGCACATCCAAAGTTTTGCTACGCAACATCTGCAAGTAGCTAAATGCTACGGAACAAAGGGTGACGGTCTAAAGGATTGTCCACGTGATGAGAGAGAGGGCCAGCCAAGCGCGCGGCGGCCTAGTGGTGTAGTGTTTGCTGCGTGCGTGCTGCTAGACTGCTGCTACTGTTACCCACGGGGAATCAGGGAAAAATGTTCATAGGCGGTGCGTGTACATTGTACGCAACGCATGCCGTCGCCGGGGAGAATGAGGAGGAGAACGTACAAGCCCGCGGCCTGATCGGTCTACGCTTGCATCACCATAGGTGCCCGTCCGTCCGTGTCCGTGTCTCAGAATATTTTCTTTCTCCTCCTTTTTCGCTCGGACCTGTGGGCCCCAGTGGCCCCCACGCGCCGCGTGAGCCGTGCGACCGCTCCACCTGCCGCTCGCTGTCCACCTCGCTGAGTCAGGCAGCCAGAGCCAGGCAAGCCCCGTGCCCCCGTGCATCATATATTAGCAGCGAGAGGCATGCGGCAGCGCAACCACTCCCACCACTCCTACTACTATTGCTATTGCTGCAGCCTGCAGGGCCGGGCCGGGAGATATCGAACCGCGGCGGAGGAGGAAAGCAACAAGCGGTAGGGCTCGTCTGCTAGCCTTCGTTCCTCGCGCAAATTCCTCGGCGTTTTCTCGGTGTTCATCGTCTCGGTTGCGCTATTTTAATCGAATCCTGCCGGTGTCCGGTTATTCCCTCGTTGTTCTCAAGCGTTTGTTGCGGACGACGGGGAGCCATCTGCTCCGATTCGAAGCTAGCGCGACTAGACTATTTGCCTTTCCCCAATCTCTCTATATTCTGTTCCTCTCTCGTTTGAGCCATTTATTCCTCTCCAGTCCAGCCGCTTCTCTGGTTTGATTTCTTGGTTTCTTGCGGGCTTGCTTGTGCGTGTGAGTGCAACCTGTTTATTTGTCATCTCCCTTGCTTTGTTTGCTTGCACGGGGGAAAGGATGGATGATGGGTGGTCGTCTATTTGGTTCGGTGTGGCCTGTTGTGGCGCACATACTACGAACGCACAGATTTATCCATCCATCCATCGCCCTTTGCTTCTTTGCTATCGTCTAGAGCTCACTGCTAAATCTTGGTCGTCATATTTATTATCTCTTTCGTTCTCACACGCTGTTCTCTTGTATGTGTTTTCTTTTCTTGCTCCTCTTTGTCCTTTAGATCGTCAGATCTCTCTCGCAAGACGCCGGAATCCAGGCAGATACATACACAGCCGGTGCCGCCTGCCATGTCGCCTCTCTCTGACTCGGACTGGTCGTCGGTCACCTGAGAGAGAGTAGAGTCCAACGACGGACGACGGAGGTAGCTGCCAGTCACGCGCAGCAGCCGCCTCCTGCTGATTGTGGAGCGAGTGCGCCAAAGGAGCTAGCAGCTGCTGCGGCGGCCGGTCCTTGTTTTCTTCCCTTCCGAGACGATGGCGGCCGCCTCGTCCGCGCCCTTCTTTGGGCTCGCCGACACGCAGATGCAGCCACAGGGCTCCGCCTCTCTGCAGCAAAACTCCACTGCCGCTCCCGGCGCCGCGCCGCCGCCGCCCAAGAAGAAGAGGAACCAGCCAGGCAATCCAAGCAAGTCCCCTAGCCCTAATAACTATTTGTTTTGCATCTGTCGAACGATTGATCCGATCGATCGACGAGATGCTTTCATGCTTATCTTTCTTTTGTTGCCTGCCCTGACCATCATATCGATCGATCGCAGATCCTGACGCGGAGGTGATCGCGCTGTCGCCGCGGACGCTGCTGGCGACGAACCGGTTCGTGTGCGAGGTGTGCAACAAGGGGTTCCAGCGGGAGCAGAACCTGCAGCTGCACCGGCGCGGGCACAACCTGCCGTGGAAGCTGAAGCAGAAGAACCCCAAGGAGGCCCGGCGGCGGGTGTACCTGTGCCCGGAGCCGACGTGCGTGCACCACGACCCGTCCTGGGCGCTGGGCGACCTCACGGGGATCAAGAAGCACTACTGCCGCAAGCACGGCGAGAAGAAGTGGAAGTGCGACAAGTGCAACAAGCGCTACGCCGTGCAGTCCGACTGGAAGGCGCACTCCAAGACCTGCGGCACCCGCGAGTACCGCTGCGACTGCGGCACCCTCTTCTCCAGGTCCGTGAGCGCTGCTCGATCGGAATCGCATTGGATTCATTCTCTGTAGCTTTTTGCTTGCCGTTCCGATGATCCTTTCTTCCATTTCTTTATTTATGGGTACCTTTTTGCATTGCATGATTGTGTCATGATGAGAGGCGGTTCGATCGTCGATGATGTGATGCGTTAGGGTTTGTGCTGTCAGTAGCGAAGATGCTTCGGTGGTGGTGTGTGTAGCTTGCCGGTTTAGGATTCCTGCGCGCGCGGGGCTAGCTGCTGGGGATAGAGAGAGACTGGATGGAGGAGGACGAGGAGCTGCTCCCACGTGAGCTTCTCTTGTCGGGATGGGACTGGAAGCACTCTTCCTGACATGGTCATTTGACGGCAGTTCCTCTTTTCACCTCGTAATCCACGCCCCCGCAACCGCAAGTTTGCATTGCATCCCCACCTGTTCACGAGACGCATGCATGGCGCGACTTGCCAGAACTGGGCGCGCACGCGCTCTGCAGCCGCGGTGCCGTTCGGCGCGGCCCCGGCTAATTGTTTCGTTTCCTTTGTCGCTCGTTTTTACTTGTCACAGGCCTGCATTTTCTGTACTACATGTACAGCAGGTGTCGGTCGTACGTATAGTACACGTACGTTTCTCTTTGTACTCCACTACTCTAGTTATGTTGGTGTGCTGTAGTGCATATATAGCTGCATATTAGAGCCGCTTGCATTGGGCTGGTTTCTCTGTGATCGGGAAAATCTTGTGTTCATTTCCAGATTCGTTTCTGTGAAATTCAAGAGTAAATGATGATAGTTTGAACGGCCAGTCAAATGCTATGCTGGCAAGAGTTTGTTCTAATGCTATGCTGGCAAGAGTTTGTTCTCATTCTACCTACAGCATTGCTTCAGCAGTTATTACATTACTCCATTCAGTACATTTTAAGGATACTCATTACTTCAGTCAAATGTTATGCTGGCAAGAGAATACAGATAGCATTTGATTCACTCATTAAATGTGCTAGCACACATATAGTACAGTACATTATTAAAATTTCTGCTCATTAAATAAGTAGCTTCCTGGCACTTGAAGAATTGTCACTCCATAAATAAGTAGACTTCCTGCTAGAAAATGGGGCAAATGATTAGCTAGATATTATTGATATCATATTAGGCAGCCTGTTTTATTCATTTGTGATTTTTTTTTTGAGAGAATTACACATTCATTCATGATTTTGCATGCAATCTTTAACTAAAAAAGTTGTGCTGATAAATTGCTGGTTACTACTAACTCTGGTCAAATATCTGACACACTTGACTTTACACTCTCTTTAATGCGTATTTGACAACTAGTTTCTAGAAAATATTTTTTAAATTTCAAGTTTAAGAGACTTTGCAAGTTTTTAAATATGAATATACATAATAGTTTACATGTTTTCAAACTGAATAATGGCATATATAGATATTGGTGTTGTATTTTTTCCATTGTAGACTAAATCTTGTCCTAAAAGATATGTTTTTAGGCCAAAGAGAGTATGCACCACATACTATTCCTAATACTCTTTAGTCCGGAACTTCTAATGCCTTAATACAATACAATGTACCTTAAGAATTCTAGGACATATTATGCAGAAAGCAAAGCAAATGATGGAGGAAGATGTTGTGGTTCCCATATTTAGGTTGGTGATAGATGTTAATAGTAGGTATGCATATGAATGGTGTCCTTTTGAATTGAGTTTGGGGTTATTTCACTTATTTTTTTTTTTTCCTTATAGTTGGGGACAAATTTTGAATGGTTGGATATCTTATATTTCAGGATGAAGGAATTATTTGATAGTTTAGCATCATGCGTATGGAATTAAGATTATGTTAATATCTTTTTTTTTTTTTTGCATAATTTCCCCATATATATTCCCTCCGTGTCTTAAAATTATCCTAGAAATTTTAGGTTATATTATAAGGTAAAGCAAATGCTCGCATGTAACCCTATATATTTTTTTCCTTATAGTTTGGGACAATTTTTGAATGCTTACATTTTTGTATGGAGGGAGGTATAAGTCATACCTGCATATTGGCAATTACTTAAGAGATATAACTGATCTCTTTAACACGCCAGGAATGAATCCCTGGTCTCTCAGGGCATCGGCCCCTGTTCAACTACTGTTTGACACTATTATTTTACCATTTTTATTTTTTTTTACTTTTCTCCTTTTTATGGATTTCCCCCCTCCAAAAACCGGCGCAGCGTAGCGCGCGCGTCGTGCTAGTTAATATAACATGGCCAAGTATTTTCTGAACCATGCCCAATGCAACGTTGCCACTTGCATACAGAAAAACAATATATATACTTGCAAAACTAGACAACAGCCTAAAACAGCATCAATTTTTGATTTGAACGAGTGTCTATTATCTGTGTTGACATTTGATTTCATATCCCTTGTTATGTTCTGCTATTATTTATTCATAAAGGACTTGATTAAATCTTTTTATGAAATCTAACTAAGATATCATTGCAAAGTTTGGTAAGCTAAAGCTGTATGTACAAGTAACTATATGTATATATTCGTTGCAATTTCTTTTAGATTTTAACTCTTCCATCTTGTTCAAAAATGTTAACTCTTCCATTATGCATGGATGAATGCAGGAGGGACAGCTTCATCACCCACCGCGCTTTCTGCGACGCGCTGGCTCGTGAGAGCGCAAACATCATGCCGCCCATGGGCGCCGGCCTATACGTCGGGCCCGGCAGCATGAGCCTCGGGCTCTCCGGCACCGCCGCCCAGATGCATGGCTTTGGAGACCAAGGCCAGTCCTCTTCAGCAGCAGCGGCTGCGCAGTTTGACCACATCATGCCATCGTCTTCAGGCTCCAGCTCCATGTTCCGTTCCCAGGCGTCGGCCTCCTCGTCATCTTACTTCCTCGGCGGCGGCGCTCCTCCTGCCGCCCAGGATTTCTCCGAGGACGGCTCCCAAGGCAGCCAGGGCCCTCTGCTCCACGGCAAGGCGCCCTTCCATGGCCTGATGCAACTCCCCGAGCAGCACCACCAGCCAGGGCCAGGCAGCAGCAACGCCGCCGTCGGCAACGGTAATAGCCTCCTGAACCTTGGGTTCTTTTCAGCTGGCAACAGCGGTGGCGGCACGTCCGGCAGCCAGGACGCGCGCCTTGTCATCCAAGATCACCAGTTCAACGCTAGCGGCGGCGGCGGCGGCAGTGGAAGCGCCGCCGAGCATGGCAACGTGATGGCGTCGCTCGGAAGCCACCTCGGCGGAGGCTTCCCTTCCCTGTACAACGCGTCTGCATCGGCCGGGCTGGCCCAGAACTCGGCGACGGCGCTCCTGATGAAGGCGGCTCAGATGGGCTCGACGTCGAGCACCGCCCACAACAACGGCCATACTAGCGCGCTGCTCCGTGCTACGAGCTTCAGCGCCGCCGGCGGCCAGGGGATGACTGGCAGGGCCGCAGGAGAAGGGACGACGTCTCACGAGGCACACTTCCATGAGCTCCTCATGAACTCTCTAGCTGGCGGCACCGGCACCGGCACCGGCGGCTTCTCCGGCGGTGGTACTGTGTTTGGCGGCGTGGACGACGGCAAGCTGAGCACAAGAGACTTCCTCGGCGTCGGCAGGGGCGCGATGGCGCCGCCCGGGCTCCACATCGGCGCCCTGGACCCGGCCCAGATGAAGTGATCGATGATGCAAGATGCATCAGGGAATGAAGAGCAAACAAGACAAGACAAACAAGAAAGTGCAAGAAGGGAAGTCAAATAAACAGACGATCCATGCACGTGAAGGCTAGCTAGCTTTTCGCGCGCATGCATGGAAAAGGTAAGGTAGTGAGCGAGGGCCGATCAGGGAGATCGAGTAAACTTAATCTAATTATTTGTTTTCGTTAATATTTCCGTGTTCATATGCTGGCAGCATCCTGCATTATGCAACTTGTTGGTTTCCTTTGTTTCCGTACAATTTTGTGGTGTTGTTCAAAGTGTTTTGATTTTAAATTTGGCTGGAGATGGCGGTGTCCCGTCATGTGGAGGCCGGGCCAGATCAGAGACCAGAATCTAAGCAGGATGCTTTGGACGTTTACTGCTTGTTGTCTCGTGCTCTTCTGGATATGCCTTTTTCGTTTGCATGATGATGATGGCGTGGTGGTTATATTTCATGTTGGTTTCTTCTCTGGGTCGCGCTGCTTTCAAAGTTCAAAGGGACCGGGGCCGGGGCCCGAGCAGAATGCAGAAGCATATAGGCATTGATTGCGTGTGGCTTTGCTAGGTCGATCAGGACAGCGCGCAGGAAGAACTACTCCAAGCAGATCGGCCAAAGCACGCATCCCATAGTGCCATGGTTATATGCTTGGCGACTGCTTGACTTTGTTCTCCCTGAGCTCATCTCTCTCTGTCTCAGCTCTCACGTAGTAGTACTGTAAGTACGTACTATGCATGTGAATATATAAGAGTGTGTGTAGCAGACTAGCAGGCACATACTTACATAGAAAGTTTTTGCTAGGGAACATTTGGAAGTAGCTAAATGCTACAGAACAAATGGTGAAGGTCTGAAGGATTTGTCCACGTGAAGAGAGAGACACAGAGCGAGGGAGATGCATGCAAAGTCTGCTGTGCAGGTTTCAGGGACCAGGCAGTCCTGGCGCGTCTGCTGCGAGCTACTGTTACCGAACAGGAGTCAGGGAAATGTTGCGGCGATCGATTGGGTATGACTATGAACGTACTCCCTCTGTTTCAAAATAAGTGTCGCCTTTGATAGGATACGCCACAAGTTTGATTTGATTTGTAAAAAATATGGGTAATATTTATATCTTTAAATAATTTTGTTAAAAAACTAGATTCAAAAATCTTTCCGATGATACTAATTATGATACTAATCGATGATATTTTATATTTATAAAAATTGCCGGTATTTGTTTTAGCTATTCCTCTTCTGAGTACTGCATTGTTTTATAGATTAGAGCTGCTAGCTTCTTCTTTTTTATAGGAGTGCATTGTTTTTTTTTTTAGATTAGGGAGTGCATTGTTTTGTGTACACCGTATATATAAGCCACTACGTACAGGTAATAATTTCCAGAAATTGAAGTGGCTAGTATTGTAACCTCCTACAGCAGTCTTTTCTCCTTGATTTGTTCATCCTTTTGTTGCTCCAAAACAATCAGTCCGTTCAAATATGTACGTAAAATAGTCAGCTTAATTCAAAAATGGACATCTGAAATTATTGGTTTCTAAATGTAGTGCGATATAATATAGAAATTTTGCTGAAATATGAATTGCTTATGCCAATGGTCCCATACAGAGTTTGAGTTCTAAAAAGATACCATGGAGTAGGAGTATTATTGAGGAAATGGAAAATAATTTTATGATATATGCTGATTTAGCTTGATCGATTTTGAATATATTTTCTTTTGTGACCATGGCAGAGCAGGTTTTTCATTAAGAGAAGTGAACGTTCGACACACGAACTCAGTATAGCTTGACTTACCTAGACCAACACATTCTTTGCAACAATATTAAGTTCTTGCATGCAAGGATTACCAACAAAATTCACAATCATGTAATAATTGTATTATAAAACAATGTGTGACCAAATATATATAGCTAAGTAATAAGATATAAAAAAAACTAGAAAGCAACATGACTACATAGTAACTAAATGAGAAAATGACACTCCTAAGCAGCAAAGATCTCCATGTAGCTCTCGCCATACGAAGTTGGCTTGAGGAATGCATTAGTCAGCTCCTCACAAGTCACAACCACGACGCTTCTTCACGATCACTGGACGGCAACTCAACCATGTCCAGGAGCATGAAGTCTTGCACATCTTTGTAGTCATTTTTCTCTAAACAAATTAAACTCATGTCTGTCTGGGTGGTGATGCCGGTGGGAGGAAAGGACACGCAAAGTGATTTTAAGGCTTATTTAGAATAGCTCAGCTTTACTAGTGATGTTTTTTTTTTTAACTACAAAGTAGCTTTATTAGAGTTGTTGTGTGAACCGTCTGACAAAATGGAAACCTGCAGCTGAGAGAAATGGCCTTCTTTTTGCAAGGAGGAGATAAAGCGATTTCAGCTTGCAACAAGATCCATAGCTCATCCAACCTAGTGGTGTTAGTAGTAGATCCTGGTTTCTTTTTGTGTGTTTTGGTTTCTGAGTTTTTTCCCCCTAGTAGATGGTTCCAAATGGTAGGGATGGCTGTCTTCTGTAATCTCTAACTTCTTTTCTAATTTTTTCGTCTAATAAAAATCCAGCAACAATCTGTTGCCGCCTTGCGGAAAAAAAAACAACACAACACGTCAAAGGCCCGTATCTTCTATTCTCTGTCCGTTTCCGGAAACAAAATCCGGCGTGCCGATCATGTCAGATGACAAACCGCAATGCCGTCGAGGACAAGTCGCCGCTTGGTGGCGCGCGGCGTACGTGACGTGCGTGCGTTCCCTTCCGGAGCGCGATGCTGATCGAGCCGAGCGACCTACCACTTCGTCCTCGTCCTCTTTTCCTGTGATGAGTGAGTGGTTTCCAAGAGCACGATCGAACTGCTGCTGTGTGTCCGATCGACGGCCGGCCGGCGCCGCGATCGACCTCGTGTGGAAACCCGAGCCAGAAGAGAAAGCAGGCGCCGCCTGCCTGGATTGCCCGGACGCCCGCAGGCCGACGCTGCTGCTGCCTGCTGCGACAGCGAGCGACGAGCAGCGATTCACACGGGCAGAGCCGCAGAGGCGCTAGCCGACGCGTCGTGCGCGCTAGCTGCTTCTGCTTCTTTCCCCCTTGTTTGGTAAAAAAGCAAAAGCGTCGTCCATCGATTCAGTGGCGGCAGCCTTAAGTTCCCCAGCCAGCAGCACTGTTCCTGGATTCTCACACAGTTTCACGACACGCTGACCCGACACTGCTCGATCTTTGCCTGCCGCCGTGTACTACTACTTTCGCCGCGCGATGTTGCCGCTGTACTATCTGCTGGCTGGCGTACTACTCCACTACCATGCCAACGAGTCACGAGTCACGTTAGGCCCTGGCTCTCCCTGAAGTTTTACCAGGATGTCTCGAGTCTCGACGACCGATCGACGGGCCGGCGGCGGCGGCGGCGACGACAGTGGACAGCGATCTGTACGTGATGAAGCATCGTCCGTGTCTTTCCGCTGCCAACTTTCTTCGTTCTACTCTGTAGCTGCCCCTGCTGCGTCGATCTGCAGCCTTTGCATGCATAAGCAAAAGGCTCGGGAAAGAGATCTGCATGCGCTGCCACACACATGCGCGTCCGTCCTCTGCCGCTGCAACCAGGCTCCAGCCGCCGCCGATGCTTTGTTCAAAGCCCTCCTGGGACAAAAACGAGTACTACTAGTATTGGCCGGCGACACTTTGGATCCACTTTATTGGCCGGCGACGACGACGATGCGTCATGGCTTTTTTGCCTTGGCGGCTTGCCGTCCAACTCGAATCTCCGGCCAGCCGGAAGCCGGACGGGATCGTCCCACGCCACGCGCGTCCGTCCATCCGTTGATTGACCGGAAATAGATCAGTACTCCCTCCGTCCATGAAAGATATCGTCCGTGTTTGTGAGGAGGCCGGTTTTCGGCGATAAAGTCCATGGGCGGAGGGAGTACCACACATGCGCCGCCCGTCCGCATCGTCACACCGCGTGCTCCTGCAAAGGGATTTTTCCATATATACTGTCCTAATACGTCATGCACCGGCGCATGTTTGACCCGTGTCTTCAAAGAAAGGCGGTGGATCCGGCAGGCGAACAATGACATTCCCCAGCTTGATTCGGCTGGTATAAATGGGTTGATAAAACCAGCTAATTTGGTGTGAAAAAATACTATTCAAATTTGAATAGTATTTTTTCTCACACAAATCTTAACTTGCCCGTCAACCGCATCGGACAGGCCAACAATCAGCGATTTAGTATAGTACTCTCGTTTCATGTAGCAAAATGTTTTCTCCCCTTCAGTTCTTAGATGATAGCGCAGTGCTCACTGCAAATCTTTCAAAACAGGTTCTATAACTTTCCTTCTTCGCAAGACTCAGAGAGATGCAGGCAGAGACTACGGTACTATTAAAAAACATGCATTAATTTGACTACACACATTTCTTATACTGTACTATATATAGCCAAAGGTGCTTGAGATTTTAGCTCTTCTTATTAGGTCTATGGGGATTCAGCTGGTTTATTAAGGAAGGCCTGCTTGAGTGCTTGACGATGCCAAGTTAGCGCAACAGGAGCCACTAGGATGGGACACGACCGAAGGTAGGCAAACAATGCAAGCCAGCCCGGGATGTGGGGGGGCGAGCTTGCGATCAATGATTGTGATAATTGAGAGAAAACAAAAAAAAAAACATCTAATGTAGCATTTCCCTTTGAATCATTCCACGTCAGTTTGTTGCAGTTGTAATCGTTTGTTTAAAAATATCTCACAAAAAAAATTAAAAAAGGTTACGTGGTTCCAGACATATGGCTGAAATCTAGAAATCCACTGTATGGGCTTGGATTGTAGTGAGCAATTTCTCCTCCCAGGTTGTTTCATATCCAATCTGCTGGGCTCTGTCATGTGGATCTACATAACGCAGTTATATGAGCCAGCAAACAGGCTCCATCTGGTTCTCAGGACAGCCCATCTACTACTCTCTTCTTTTTATCTTTCGTTTTCTTTCTTTTAGGGCACAATAATACTATCTCAAATGTTGTTTTCTCGCATCGTTAGTATTGACGGTAGTAGTAACATGATTACCGTTTGTTTTCTACTAAATATAACATCGTGAATTTTTTGGTCCTGGATATATCAATCAATGGATAAAAACAGACCACCAGAAGTTCTTTTGCATGTGTTCTGGTTTTCGACCAATGAACAAAGCAAAGCAATATTTCTTCAAAAAAAACTAAGCAAGCAATATACTTGCATGTTCATTTCATTCAGTTACACTTCACAAGCGTGTGATAGCATATCTGATTGCTCTCTAGCTGATTATTGCTCTCCCCTGACAATTCCGACCAGCCAACTTGTCTCACTGGTTTATCGTGGCTTTGAGTTCCTGGTTGATTCAAAAGAACTTCTCCGTCTCTTGAGGATCTATTTGGTTCTTTGACTAAATTTTAGTCTTTCTTTAATCACCTACAAGCGACTAGAACTAAAAAGCACTTTAGCTACCTTCTAGTCATCATGTTTGAGAACTTTAGAGACCTAAAAAAACTAAAATAGGGAGACTAAAGTTTGATCCTATGGAACCAAACGAGACCTTGTTTGTGTTGCTTTAACTTCTTAGTAGATACAACAAAAATTCTATGAATGTGGGCCAGAGGGGAGGTCTAGATTCATGCCCAACGTTGTGAATATGGACAGAGGATCGAGAGGAGTATTGCCACAACGACAGTCAAAGCGAGGGCAGCCGGTAGCTAATAGCTAGCTGGCTAATAATTCATAATTAATTACTAGCTGGCTACTATTAATGGATGGTGTGGAAACATGCTTGCATTGAGGTAGTTTAGCACCAAAGCGTGTCGATGTCGTGTACTACCCAAAATTATCCACCCCTTGCCTTATCGTCTGACCTACCAAACAAACCAACCCTGCAAAAGGCAGAAAATAAAAGTTAGTTGGAAAAAGAGCATTGTCAAATATCTTCAAGCGAAAAAATATATCTAAATCCTCTCCTACAAGCCAAAATGAGATTTGAGAAGCCGATATTTCTATCCGGATAACATAATATATATTTTTTTAGAATGCTCACACTTTAAAATTATCCATTTAGAATTACATGTGTAATGCGGATGGGTGGAAGGAGTTGGTATTAAGTTCATCGCTCACAACACAGTCCGATGAGATCCGACAACTTAATCTCTAGTATGCCTATATAACTTTTAAAGCAATGTGTCTAAACATGGTGTGGAATAGCTAAAATAAATTATATTGCATTCCATGCATGAACAAGTTAAGTGCTCAAAAATGGTGGGTGGTCTAGTCCTCTAATATTTGGGCAATGCTTAGAGTATGTCCCAAAGGACGATATTCGTGAAGACTAAAAGACACCATAGAGCGAATGTAGGATTGGTGCTTGGAAATTTACATTGTAGTGTGTAATAGGGCTTTTTTTTTTTGGTTGGTTGTATTGTCAAGAGATTATCGGCAGGCTGAACCTAAAGCGGATCGCTCAGCAATAGTATGCCCTCGACAAATTTTTGTCCTTGTGATAGGGATCACCTTATGATCGACATGTCTGGGCCCTGTTTGGCACCTAGCGGGTTATCTAGTGAGGCCCAACTTGAATTGGTGACAAGTTGGCCATCACATTCAATGTTCATTGTTTGATCGATTGTCACTTACATGGTATGGATCATTTGGTGGACCTAGCTTTACCAAATTTTTGTGATGCCCTTACGATCCAATGTGACACACTAACGTGCCATATGGTGTGGAATATGATAGTATATTACAAACTAGTCATTGTTGGAACTAGCCATTATGCGTTCTAGTGTAAGCAATGGAGGTTGGTGGATCATGTGGTCATGTTTATGTTTTTGATCATTTTCCAACATTTGGAACTACCCCCAAACCAAGAAGTTAGAACTAGGTATTAACCTTTGCTGTGTTATTGCTTTAGTTTCTCTCGAGTTGGAGCCAAAGATTTGTTATTCTCTTAGTGATTGCCATCACTTAGATGTCCTAATGGAGGATTTGGTGACCTTCCTGATGGAGTTCTTGTGAGAAGGCTCCAAAGGTGTGCATGGTCTTGACATGCACCATGCTAGAGTGGCTAATAAGTATTTGCTAATGGATGGGATCTCGCCAAGTCTTGATGGATTCTGGCCCTCAATGTGGATACTAGGGGATTGTACAACAATCTGATACCATGGGATGGGATATGATCGACATCATCTCAAGAGCTTATGGCTCCTTACTTGTGCTCTTTTATGTAATGTATTTACATGTTTGCATGTGCTTTGTACATGTGGCTTTAGCTTCCTAGTGTGACAGAACTGACCAATTTATACACGACAAGCATGAACGTCCCTGTTGATCATGGTGGTACGACATACCATCACGCATATAAACCCGTAGTCTACCGAGTGTCACGAATGACCCAGAAATCAACTTTACAAACTGCATCGTATCGATTACAAATACACATCATATACTGTGAGTTTGGTAAGCGGAAAAGATTATTACAATAGAATTATAAATAAATCTAATAAAGTTTAGTTTCAAATCACTTCACAAATAAAAACAAAATTTGAAGGATTACCACAAATCAAAACTTGAGTGGTATTGCTAGCTTAGTTGACATCCTCCGATGAAGTATAGGTGAGAAACATATACGGAGTAGCCGTGCCCACCGGCTTTTAATTAACAACATCTGCAAACAAACAATTCACCTGCAACAGGGTGGGATAAAACCCTGAGTACTCAATTGTACTCCGCAAGACTTACCCGTCAGGGAGAAAAAATAAAAGACACCAAGGATAATGATAGGGCTATATATGTTGAGTGTGATGGCTAGCATCATTTGCGTAAAAGCTTACTAATATAACCCTTACTTTAAGTTTTAGTAGCAAAGATTAATGTTGAGCTACTTAAGACTACATTAGCACTTTTCATATCATGCCATATTAATCATAGCAACCATCACTTATAGTTGGGATATCAATCAAAATCCTTCCATCATCATCCAATGTTCCATTTACTACGTCTCCTCATTAAGGTATGAGTTTCTCACTATCCGAGAGACGGCGATTCAATCGATTACACCACCGGTAAAGCCCAAGATTACACACCCTGCAAGCCGTACCAAAGCTTTTTCGAGTCACCGCTCACTCTATTCGAAAGATGAAATTGAATCCGGTTGCAAAGCTCATAGTGCTGGCGGCCCTCACAAGTCATGCCCGTCAGCCCAGAGTCTGTAGTCATGCAGGGTTTTAGACCAATACCCCTTCCACCTTCCAATCGTCCCAAAGAATGCACCACCGGTTCAAGAACCACCTCGCTAGGCTAACCCGCCTCCGCCACGAAACGAAGTTATTCGGCGATTATGTGAAGGTACGCTCAATCTCATACCTAGATCCGTATACGGCTCGGTCCTTAATCGACACCGCAGACGGAAAACACCAAATTCGTCCGGCCTCCAATTATTTCCATTCTCATGATTCAGGATAACATATATATCCCCTAGTAACATGTAATCATCCTATATCTTCAAGGAGATGTGAAATCACCCGACTTCCTACCGGCCTTCAAGCATGGCTAAGCATTTAAGGAGAACGGGCCCTACACATACTAGTGGATAATATCCGGAGATAACGTAGATCAAGGTAATCTTGTGGCAAATCTTTCACCTGCAATCCTATTTACGTAATGCACATCACTCCAGAAGCTGGACAGATTCTGACCCTAAATCCTACACGTATAACCATAGCTATAGATCACCAAAAATTAGTGATCCAAGACATTTTGAAAAGTTTATAGAAAAACACTACAACTTCTAATTATAACTCAAATGGTGATTCATAAGCTAACTAAGCCCAGCAATCCATCAGAGCTGCACAGAAAAACAATTTAAAAACTGATTGACAGCACAAACAATCTATAACTCCCAAACCTATTGTCCTAAAAATCATGAAATTTTTAGGACGAACTATATATGAAAGTTACCTACAACTTTTTCTATTTATTACATGCACAGAAAAACATCATTATCACCATGTAAATTATACCACAATAGAAGTTACACATGCAGTCATTTTTCAGGGTATAGCAAAAAAAGAATGTTTCATTCAAGACATTAACAAGAGCATACATGTATAATTAATCATATGGGTTATAAACTTACTAACTCCTGGTGGCTGAACATTAGTTAGGTCTTAACATGAAAAATACATTAATATCAATCATAGAGATAACATGGAGATTACATGGGGATGTTTGTTCTCTACTTTCAAATATAGGACACTAGTTAAAAATAGCGACACACATGAGCAAATTTTACATGCTCAGGTTTTATAAATTAATTACTACAAAAAAATAACAAATGTTAGTTAATATGAAACATGTAGGCGAAGTTAAATGTAAAAAAATAAATATTTTCTGTAAACATATACGACCATGATACCCAGGAGTGTTATTGGTTAAATAACATGTATGCAAAGGCAGTGGAAACATATTTCCCATTTTTTATTTACAATTCAATTATAAATTATTTAAAACTATCCACTAGGCATTAAGCAAGATATCCAAATAACTCAAATCCATAATTGCAACTAAAAATTTAAAATATTTACCACAGTACAAGCATCACATAAATAGCCTACCATAAAATTTTTCCGCACCAATTGAGCAATAAATAAGTATTTCGCTTGAAGTAACAAGAGCATACCTTGCCCAACAAAGATCAAATTTTTACCATAAAAACTTTCCACTAAAACATGTCATATTATGACTCCACTACATAGACCTACTCATGAGTTCCAAAACATCCTCATTTACTATTTTATGATTTTTCTACTATTTACTATGAAATTTCAAAGTTTCAGCTGAAATTAGCATAAAAGGAAAACGAAAAGATAAAATCGTACTGTGCGCACTATTCATATGAGTCTGTAGTCGTGCACTTAACCCCCTGTCTTTTCTTCTCTTCCAATCCGCAGTCCTTCTTCTTCTTTTTTCTCGATGCAGCAAGCAGAGCAGAGGTGGAGGCCGGCGATGGTTTCGGCCAGCAGCCGGCGGTTGCTCAGTTTACGGCGGAGGATGGATGAGGCCACGGCCTGGGCCGCCGCACGCACCCCACAGGGGAGTTCCAGCTCGCCCAGCGGCGACCCGACGCGTTCTGGCCATGGGAGCCGAAGCTCAGGCAACACGCCTGTACCGGCGGCGACGGCGCGCCAACGATGGGACCTACCGAAGAAGAAGGCTCGGGAGGCGCAACGAGACTCAAAAAGAACGCGATGGTGTGGTCGTCATGGGTGGAGGAGTATGGAGGAGAGGGCAGCGGCTCGACGGTGGCAGTTCGGACAGCAGCGGCGATTTCGCCGGTTCCGCGAAGGAGATGGCCGGCGCGGTACTGGGATGGTTTTAGGCTCGGGCGAAGGTCTAGGGCTGGGAATTTGGGCCGGAGATGCTGCAGCAGGCATGTCCACCAATACACCGGCATCTAGCACGCAGAGCACGGCGGCGGCGAGCTATGTTCCAGCAGAAGCAGGCAGTAGCGCCCCTATCAGGGTTTCGGGTCGCCCAGCTTCTATGATCCGAGGAGATGCCAAAACAATAAAAAGAGGAAGGCAGGGGGGGGACGTGGGTGCATTGGCCGCGCGAGCTTGGAGCTCGGCGGTCATGGCGCCCATGGCGGCGAGGAGCAAAGGTAGCTCACCTTGCGATAGCAATACCCGCTTCAACCGAGTTGGGAAGGAAGAGCAGTTTGTGGCGGCCCTGTGAGAGTGGGGGGATTGAAAAAGATCAGGGGGTGAAATTTGGAGAAGGCGACAGCAGCGTGTGGGCCGGGCGGAACGCTTCACGGCGAGGGAAAAGAAGAAGAAGATGAACCTGCCGGCTCTGGCATTAATGGACACGCGACGAGGCTTCTCCCGTCCGTCCAACTCGCCGCGAGGGCTGTTCAAACGAGGCTGCGTGGCCCCACGGCGCCAAACAGCGGCACGTTGCCGGGCGACTGTAAGGGCAGCCGAGAAGCTGCTGGTTGCGGCACTGTAGCTGCCGTCCAGCTGCCTGACAGCTCAACTTTCTTCCTCTCTACTGCTCAAACCAAAAGGCCACACACAAACCAGTTGCACCACGATGCAGTGCTACTGGAGTACATCAATTTTGCTTAAAAGATCACAAGCTAAAACTAGTTGGTTAGCAGATTATAAATTGCCAAACACATGCACTTGAAACTGAAAAACAGCATTCAGTTAACAGTTGTCACCAATAAATGGATTAGCTATTTTTTGAAACTTAAGTAAGGAATAACAATTAATCAAAAAGCTCAACCAAGTACATATATCATTAAAAGTACAAACTTTGCATCCACAAACAGTGTAATTGTTGTCACAGTTGTGTTAATGAAAAATACTTTTTACATAGCCCTGAAAATTGAATAATAAATTAACTGCAATCAAGGACTTACGAAAAATTTCTTTTAAGCCATTCAAATTCATATCAATTTAAATTTCAAGTTACTGTTTGAGCAAAATAAAATGGGATTTAGCACTGACCCCTCAAATAAAAGTTTGTAGCAGTCATATTTTAACCTATAACTTTATTTAGAGTTTCCAAACATCAAATAGTGATCAAACATATAATTGTACTTCAAGCTATTTTAGCATCATGATAAAAGGCATCAATTGACACTTAGAAACATATGAAAGCTCAGACAAAAATATTAATATAAACCCTACCAAATTGATTTTTATCCACTTTAGGTCATGTTTGGGATTATTTAACAAATATGTGTATTTCCATACATGAACAACTACTCTCACTTAAATATTACTAAGTATAAATTGATGGAGTTTTTGAAACAAACTATGCATCTACATTTTTGCCAAGAAGAATGCATAATGATGCTTATGCTAATGGAATGCAATGCAAAGATGATTAACACCTAGGTGCTACAGATCCTTCCTTCCTGCCAGTAAATCTCGGGCCCCTAGATTTCAAGTTCGTGGTAAATTGTGAGGTTTAGTTGTGGAAAAAGAATATGTGTCAAGGGACTTCTTTATATTTTTTAACAAGATAACATGGTGGTTTCTGCTTCAAGTTCACAACCATACCATAAAGGAAGTTGTGTTTTTTAGGTTTAGTAAGGTGTCGAAAGGAAGACATATCTCAACAAGGCGCTTTGATGAATCACTTAATTAATCGATCTCTCAGCAAATAACGCTAAAGATTTTATGGTCACACTGCCAGACTCGGAAGTTTAAATACCCAAATAAAGATTTTTCTTATGGTAATGTTCCACAGAGACGCAAGTTTTGATGTTGGCTGGTTACGATCATTGACTCGTCACCCATCATAGGTTTGACAAAATTATTCCATTCGCGTATATAGGTTAAGCACCGCGTTCTTATGGTGGCTTTGAGAGCACCGACGGATACCGCTGGCATCCCGGTGGACACCGCGGTGTTTCGCAAATCACAAGAGATCCTCTCTACCCACACCTGCACTACAGTCACGTCAAGGCACCAACATAAAAACACAATTGCAAGAATTCCTTCTCATGTACAATCCGATGGATTAGCAAAGTTCAAGAGATATCATGTGTCATGGTAACAAATTATGGAATAACACCAACAAGTGAAAAGTAGCACGAAAAGGTTGCCAACTTTAAGCAAAGTACCAAATATAATAAAGTTTAAAGAAAGAAGGGACACGTTAATCCGGTGGACTACGAGGATCATGATCATAGACCTCGTGATTAGTGGACGCCTCGGTAGTACTTTTCCTATGGTCGCAAATTAACGTGAGACCTAGGTTCTCGGCCAACTCTTTACCTAGGTCACGAATCATGGACCTCAGTAGGGCAATAATTACGAATGATTTTCAATCAACATATGTCGGAGTTGAAAAGGGAGTCAAGGTAATGACACATGCATAGTGTCAAGAAATTGAAAATATGTCCAGAAATTTTTCAGGGTCGAGCTTTTGGAGCAAGGACGTTAAGAAAAAAGTTTTAACGATTTGCAACTTGTAAGAGGAGATCTTAATGCAATAAGATAAGCAACGAATGCTCATGATGCATGCTTAAATCTACTCGCCCTCATCAATTTTAGAAAAGGGTAGACTTTCTAATCGGGTAAGCGGTGGCATTCCTTACGTGCTCATCAAATCGCATCTAAACGATTACTATACGCCGAAGTTAGCTGCATTCTAAAAAAAAAATTCAGCCCCGAATCCCCTACATGATATGCATCACACACAAATAAAAAAGCAAAGAACTTTAAATGTTTCCCACATATGTATACCCCTCAGATACATACATTTAGCACTAAACTACCCTAATCATCAAGATCCCATTACCAAGTACCTTCACATAAACATGTGTAACATGTAAATGTTCCGGTAACCACACTAGCACTCCCCTAGACCCGCGGGTTGTCCGGGATCATGCTCTCACAACTCACACTTACCTCAAGCGAGAAAATGACGATAGTTTAAAGAGACAATTTATACCGTGATAATTCCATATATGTATATACAAGTATATACATATACTGCATGTATGAGGTCACCACCACCCTTCGGGTCATCGGGTGACAAGATAACCATTCATACTTATGGCCTTCTACCAGAAAGCGTAGAGGTATTGGTTGGCCAATAATATGCAATAAAATGAAACCCCCTGCATAGTGATAGCCACCGATAGTCCTTTATACAAAGCTTAATTTGGAGATGTCGCTAGCATAAGTTTTGAAAATTTTGATTTGAAACAAGTTGCATACAAAGAAAATAGGTTTTCAAAAGCAAAACTTTGTTTTAAACTATGTATATGATAGTATTATATTTTAATCTTGCTCATGCCGCCGCGACGTAACCGCCCAATTTACACATGATTAAGCATGAACGCCCCCGCCGACATGATGGCACGCATATTACCTCCCATGTATAAACCCGTAGTCCACGAGTGTCACGAATGACCTCAAGAAATCAATTTTACAACCGAATCGTATTCGCCAGTAAGCAACCGCGTTTGTCGGTGTGTAGAATGAACACCAACGAAAGTAATCGAAAGAGAGCGCACTTATCCTTCTAGGTATGGTTTCCCGAGTGGACACGATGATGTATACTGTTCGGCGACGACTTACTACGCCCAAGGAGAGCCGAGTCGCACTCGTGAGCCTGTATGCAAGTACAAGAGAGGTCGAGAGGGATAGACTCCCAAGTCTCGAAAAAGGAAGCCAAACCACTACCGGGTGTTTTTCTCGGTTCAGTAATGTGAATTTCGCGTGGTGAAACACACATGCTCGTGGGAGCCCAAGTCCTCCTTTTATAGTCCAAGGTGAGGGGCTCACGTGAGAGGGCATGTGCAAAGCGTGATTAATCGCGTGGAGTCACGTGTGCGGGCGTAACATCGCTGCTCTCGGAAGCGAGTCGCGGGCGCATCAGAAAGCGCACGCCATCGCCCTCTCTCTTCGCAGCCTCTTCGTGCGCAGGGCTATACCGACACCGGGGTCGGGCGCTTTTGCTGACTCAGTAGGGACTCCCGTCAACAAATGCTGGCCTGTGAGGGAAGCAGCCCTGCGGAGTTGTCGCGCGTGCAAGCTTGATTCCCCGACGCGCCTCGATCGTCTTGAGCGAGATGTAAGTCTTTGAGCTCGCTCGCCGCCCCGGCCTCGGACGGCCACGCAGTTGGTACGAAAGCGCCGCCCTTCTATCCGGTGCACTGCGGCAGGTCGAAGCATTACCAGACTCGCACGTGGTCCGGCCACGCTCACGGGAATGCATACACGCGTTTTCCGCCACTGGACGGCTGTGGCTCAAGCCCGCACTGCCAGCGTACAGGCGCACAACGATGTCGGGTTCCTTTTACGCTCGGCTCTCCTTCAGCAGCGCATACGGGCGTATCCCTCGCGGACGGCTACGGAACCGCTACGCCGCCGCCCGCCGCAGGGAATTCGCGACGTGCAGTGTCCTAGCGCCGGCACGCCGATCTCGGCGCTCGACGCCGTACCTCCCCGCGACGCGCGGGCTCAGCGCATCAGTGAGTCCTCGTCTGGAGCCTCGGGCCCTCGGCGTGTGACCTTGCCCCCGCCAAGCTTTTGCTGGCCGCCGCGTTTGGGGCTAAGCACTTTAAGCTTTGTGTCATAGGGTTTTGGGCCGCTGAGCGCTTCGGGCCTTCTGACCTGTTTCTTTTGCTTTTTGAAGGTCGCTTTATCCCTGGCCCCTGTGAGTCGCGTGAGTCTTTGACCCTCGACAAGTAGGCAGCATGGAGAGTGAACCCGCGTTTCTTCTTCATGCCGGGACTCGTTTCCGCCATGGAACTTTCGTAGGTATTTTCTCGAGCTGCTTTTACCTGTGGGTGCGCATGACAGCGCACCTCGGGCCGGGTAGCCTAGCGAAGCCTTCAGAGTGGTACACCGCAGGTAGGCTCGTAGCGCTGCCGGCGCGATCGCGTGGCCGCATTAGTGCCAAGAAACCGCGTCGCGGTTGTGTGGGTGCAACTCCACCGACGCTGCCATAAGGGTATTCCTGTCTTTTGCCCGCCCTCTCTACGCCCGAGGCAAGAGCTGCCGAGAGGCTTCGCTTGCCTCCGGGTCAATGCCGCCGGATACCGGGGCCGTGGCGTTGGCCTCCTCTCAGCGACGACAAGACTACTCCACTACCGCATCGATGGCGACGTGGAACGCCATACGTGCTGAATCCACACGCGCGGCCTGGCCATCTATTTAAGGGCTGGCGCAAAGGGAGTGGTAGATCGATCTAGTCACTCCCTTCGCTTTACTCAAGCACTCCTTAGCCATCTAATCCTTCTCCTCCTCTTCTCCTTCAACCGCCGGCCGCGCCGGGAGGGCAGAGTAAGAGAGATATGAGACCCATGCGACGCCGGGCCCCGCCGGAGGAGGGCCTCGCGTGAGGAGCGCGGCCGCCGTATCCTCGCGAGGTGCATTGCCCGCAGAAGCTGAGGTGAGGGTAGCCCTCGCCCCGCCCCGCAATGGACAAGGGTCTCATCTCGTGCCAAAGTGCTTTTTGCTCTACTGAGGTGATCTCCGTGCAAGGCTGCCTCGCTGCCCTCCTCCCGCAGTCGGCGACGCCGACCGACTGAGGCTGCGCCGGCGCACGGCAGTATGAGGTCGAGGATCTCTACTGCAGCGGCCTGCTTGCTTTGGCGCGGCCTTGCCGCGTGACCCGCTGGACGTGAGGGAGGAGACGGAGGGCGCAGCGCTTGTCCAACCTCGAGGCGGATGGCGCTGGCGTGAGCTCACCGCCGTGCTGAGTCATACGCCCGGGCGGGAGGCCATCGTGGCCTACGTCCGGGCCCCGGCTTTTCCACTTAGCGGGACCCTGGGTTGAGCCGCGTGCTCTGGCCGTGTCCGCTGGCGGGACGTCTCACGGGCGTTCGTCGCGGGCGGCCTCCTAGGCGGTAGCGCATCGCCGCTCTCCGCGCCGACCTCGACGACATCGAGCTCCCTGAGGGCGAGGCGCCCTCGGGGACACGGAGCACCTGTGCGCCGAGTATGAAGCGCCGCCGAGGCCGTCGCCCGAGGAGGTGTCGGGTGAGAGGTGATCCGTGACGCGCCTCGAGCGCCGTGGGGCTTCCCCGGTCGAGTCATGCCGCGGCGCGAGGTGGCGGTGTGGTCCGCAGGAAGACGCCCGCTGCCGTCACTCGGCCCCGTCCCATCTCGCGGGACGAACACCTCCACCACGGGCGACGGTCGCAGTGGGCCGCTGAGATTTTGTTTGGCGCCCGCCGAGCGCTTTTGTTTTACCTTTGAGGCGTTGCCTCGCTTTGTAATTATGCCCCAAATGAATCAAGTGCTCAATCTCTTCATTCCGCCAAAAGCTTGTCTTTGTGGCTTTTTGATCCGAGTGGTGTTCGAGCCACGAGATCGATTGATCGAGCGAGCCCTCTTCGCTGGGGTCTTTTTCCTGCTTTCCGCGAACAAGTAGCTTTTAGGGTTTTCTTCACCAAGGGCCTCGAAGCCGACGATGGTTTCGCATCGGTCCCCGCTCGACCCTCGGCGTCATGATTACCTTTGCGTAGGGCCTTCTCGTAGGTGCGCCGCCCCGCTCCCTCGAGTCACGGGACCCGAGGCTCCCGAGGAGTCGCCTCACGACGAGGGTTGCAGTGACCTTGATGGGGACAGG
>JADLZL010005530.1:0-71086 GCA_015844335.1 Chrysopogon serrulatus | reverse complement strand
TGACCAGTATTTCATTAAGAAGAAAAATAGAGTTTGTTACAATAACGCATACAAATCGGACTCACCGGAGAACAACGATTGTTGCCCTACAGTGAAACCGAAATTATGCAAAAGCACGTTCAACTTAGACAATTATACGGCACATGAAAACGACCAAAACATAAATAAAGCTAGGCCTAGCTTAGGCCATCAGCGTCCTCATCACCCAGGATGGCGCCGCACCTAACTGCTGCTGGGTACAGTTCGCGTAGAGCCTCGCGCTTCGTAGATGACAACGGCTCAGCGAATACCGCCCTGAACCGATCAGCGATCGACGTGTCCGGGGTCCTCGGCGGTGAGTTGGCAGTTGCAGGCCTCCATTTTTTGAGGAGCACCTTCTTCGCTTGAACCTCCGGCTTCGAGTCCCGCCATGCTGTTTTGGCCGCGAGCCTAACACTCCTCCTCGGAACAGACACACTGTCATCACGACACGAGACTCGCCTCCTAGGAGGGGATGTAACTAGGGCCTCCTCTATTGGGAGCTTGAGAGATTGTATGAAACTAGTCACAGAAATGGCTTCCACTGCTTCACCAGCTACGACGCTGTCCAACTGCCCATGCAGAGATCTAGCCACAACCTCCAGGGGGGCCTCTGGATCAGCTCTTATCCCAGCGAAATCTGTTCGCAGCGACACCCCTACCACATGGGGTGCCTCGTCGGCTGCACACGGAGAGGCGGCAACATTTGCAATTGGCGACTGAGCTGATTGTTCGGGCGCAATGCTGTTGACCCCAAACTCACAGCAGTCGACAGTGCCCATGGGCAAGGGGGCTTCATCAGCACCCGTTAGGACACCAAAAGGTTGATCAATGGCATCCGAACAGAGGCTAGCCAGAGTTGCCCCGGCAATATTCTGCTGGGAGACAACCAAAGCGTCGGAACAGGGCGCTGCCTCTTTCTAGAGTAGAAGGGAGTTAGCCAACTCGAATTCAAACTCCATCGGGTCCCAGTCTCTCATGGAATCCAGCTGCAGCAGCTCAGTGACATGCACAGCATCAGTGCATCGTACTGGGCAGCGGATGAGCCCCACCATGATGGACTGATCACCGCTGCCGCCGGCGCCATCGTCGTCGACGCGCACCGTCTCCACGGCCGCAGCGAAACCGACGGAGATATGGTCGACGACCAGCTCAGATGCTTGGGTCCGTTGGGGTCTTCTTATTGCACCCGCAAGACGTTGTGGCCTCTTGCAGTCCTTGGCAACATGCCAGAACCCCTTGCAACGCAGGCACCGAGGCGGCAGCCTGCAAGTAGCGCGACGGTGGCTCCGCGACAAGCAGTTGAGGCACTTTCCCTCGAGGTCGGCAGGGAAGCGACGGCCACCTGCCGACACGGGCTTCTGGCGGTGTGCTGGCGGCTGCGCTTGGCATGGTTGTGGCAGGACGTGCTGCCATCCATCGGCGTCAGGCAGCGAGACGCGTCGGTTGCCGCTGACGCGAGGCCTCAGACGCTGGTGCACCAAGGTGTGTCCACCCGAGCCACGAACAGGATGAGGCCAATCCTCCCGGCGTCGTCGGGGGAGTCCGTGGACAAGCTGGGGACGCGGTCGTACATGGCCGCGTCGATGACGTCGTCTGCTCGCTCCGGCCACAGTCGCCAGGGCCAGCGGAGGCCCGACGACGATGGACCGTAGGCGCGGCGGCGGGCAGGCATCGCGACTGTGGGAGTGTGGGTGCGTCGCACGACGGTGGCAGCGGCCATTTGGGCGACTGGCTGCACCCGCCTCCCCTTCGCAGAAGGGGAGAGCTCGGACTCCCCCCGACGAGGCTACAGAGCCGCTAAAGCAGATGCGACCACCCTCACTGCGACCGGAGCGGGCCGAAGCAGGCGAACCAGCAAATGGCCGAGCATCGGGGCCAAAGCCGGAGGGCGTGACGACACGGCCACGACGAGCGGCCGGAGCAGCCTCGGTCGGAGAGGCGAAGCTCGACTCCATTGCGTGCTGGCCTTCGTCGTCGGACGACTCGGGGTCGTAGAAGGACAGCGCCCCCAGAGGCCCCCATGGAGGCAGGCCTGCCGCAGCCGGCGGGGACGGCGCCCGCGGCGCAGCGAAGGGGCAGAGCGAGGACCCAGCGGCTTGGCGCGAGCTGCCCCCGCCGCCATGTCGTCATCCTCGTCCACACCTTCCACGCCGTCCTCGATGAAGATCAGCGACCCGTCCAACAGCTGCTCCTCCGCCGAGGGAGGCGCAGGGGCGGCCACGGCGGCGGGACCCGGCCCGGCCGACGCCACAGGAATGCGAGGGAGCGGCGGAACCAGCCCACAAGCCCCATGGATCGATAGATCAAGGCGAGGGGAGCTCGGACCAGGGTCTGGAAGGGGAGGGCATGCTGCTGGTTGGTGGCCCGTCGGCGCGGGGCAGGCAGCGACGGCGGCCTCGCGGGGTGGGAGAGACGGGTCGGGGGTGGTGAGGAAGGGAGATGGACCCATCAGAAGGTAGATCGGCCGGAGGTGGTTGCGGATCTGAGCTCGGAAGTGGTGGGGGGCTTGGAGGAGAGCGGATCTGGGAGGGCTTGTAGTGGGGGGCGTGAGGAGGAAGACGTTGGGAGGGAGCAGGTCGGGAGGCTCCGGCTCGTCCATCTCCCATAACCCGTCGCAGTTCAATTTAAGCACTCCTTTCGGCGGCTTGGTCCAGCAGTTCTTCACCTTTGTCTTTCTTCCTACTCCCGTGGTCTGCATTTTCATAACTTTGTCTGCATAAATCTTGATGCTTCTCACCAATACTTCCACACTTCTTCGCTTCCCCTCCTCCCGAATGGTATTTCTCTCAGACCAAATGAACCAAAGCAGAGTGACCATAGACAATCGACTCTCTTTTTTTGATTCCATGATAAACTCGATAGCTTCCCCTAAGGTCGGCATACTAGCAAGAGCCGCCCTCTCCCTTTCCATCATCATTTGCTGCCACACCTACTTCGCAACTTTGCATTTTGTAAAACAGGTGTGCTCCATCCTCTTGTCTTCCATACACTGGACATACAGTATCCAGCTTCATGCCTCGCCTCGCCTCGCCTTGCCAGATTTCTCCTAAGCGGATGACTGTTTTGGGTGAATCGCCAAATGAAGCGTTTGATTTTATTTGGACAATCCAAATTATAACAGAACCGATCAATTTATAAAAGCACAGGTATAAAATCACTCGCTAAGCAAGCAATTAGTACACTTGAGAACTTATAAACCCGGTAGTCCGTAAAATCACGAAGAATTTCAAACCAACACCAACAACCAAGATTGTAAACCAACACAAACAACCAAGATCATACAGAGTTTACGATCGTCGATTACATGTTACATAAAGTTTACACATAATCGATTACATCGAGTTTCACAATAAAAGTTATTACAATACCAAGTCTTTAAAAATAAAAAGCGAGAAAGCAAAATAGTTTGAATCTCAACTCACGCACACTTAAAATTTAATACGATTGCCGCCTAGGATCACATCCACCAAAAAGCAAGTGGGGAGAATATTAAGAACAACTATGCTCTTGATCTAATACTCTACGGGATGAAAATAGGTCTCCACGGTACCCATGGTATGAATGCTCATCCGCACAAACAACAAAAGGGACAAAACCACGAGTATGAAAATATACTCGGCTAAACTGGAAGTTTCGGTGCGAAAGTTAAATGCCAATCGGAAGTTTCGGTGGTTTGAAGCAGAAGTTCCGGTCCTAGACCAGACCTTCTGGTGCAAACCAACCAGACCTTCTGGTGCCCTAAAAGCACTACGAAATCAAAGTAAATGAGTTATGATTTCGGTTACAATAATTACCCCACTACTCTAGATGATGTTGGTGATTGAATTGAGTTAACCACACCTTCGTGTCTCACCAACTCTTGAATCGAGTTCTCCAAACTACAACCAAATATGCAAGAAGGAATGCAAAGAACACAATAACAAGGGTAGTCGAAGCTATCTCCATAACAAGCACGCGAGACACACGATTTATCCTAAGGTTTGACAATCCCCACAAAGGAGTTCCTATGTCCTCGTTGTTGAGGTGGCCACCAAGGCTCGACCACGTAGGTCACCTCCCTTAAGCAACCACAAAGGTTGACTTGAGATATCCACTAAGATGAAGGATAATACAAACACTTTGGGGTGCCCTCACAAGTAAATGAACACGGACAACCACAAAGAACGCCTAGCCAGCTAGGGTTCCAAGAACCCAAGAGTAATAAACACAAACCCAACCGGCAAGCGAGGAAACCAAGTGCTCGAGTCGAAGATCGATGCTCCTGCTCTTAAATCTCACGTCCCTAGCTCAAACAATCGAGAATTCAAGCTTGGAAGCAAAGGGGAGAGAGAGAGGATGAGACAAGGCTTGGAGGCTGTTGGGAGAGTAGAGCAACAATGTATTGTCTGGCCTAACGGTTAGAAACGGAGGTAGAAAGTATATATACTTTGAGCTCCCGATGACCTACTGGAAGTTCTGGTGGAGCACCACTGGAACTTTCGGTCCACTCAGATCTGACCGTTTGGTTGAGAAAGGGCAAGATAGGAGCTAACCGGAACTTCCGGTCGCAACGTAACTTCTGGTCAGAGACTAGAACTTCCGCTAGGCCAAAAGACTCAGCTTCGGCACGCGCGCAAACAAGTTTCTGGAACTTCCGGTCTCAGACCAAAACTCTGGTTAGGGCAGAATTTCCGTTGGGAGAACTTCTACAATAGTACGATATTTCCTATAACTCGAATCAAAATAAAAGAGAGTGAATCACTTGAGCCGGAACGCCATTTGTCCATAAAATTTAGGGTGCTATCGTTCACCGAATTCTTTCGTTTCAATTCATCAATGGACTAATACCTGTAGATATCACTTGATAAACATGTTAGTACTTAATTTGATTGTCATTAATATCCAAAACCCACCACATGGGTGAATGCACTAACACCTCAATGATTCTTTTGATACTGAAAAAATGTCTCGGCTACAGTCCAATAGAAAGAGGAAATAATAATATCAACACACAATTTTATCTCTGGTTGCAACATAAATACATTTTTTTTTCGAAATCGGGACTTCACCCGTATTTCATTAAGAAGAAGGGCCAAAGAAAGGCCGGAACCAAGATACAAAGGACTCATGGTAATCCAAGGATTACCAATAAGGCCCACAACACAAAAACACAAAGCAAGAACGCGAGAGGGGGGGAACCCTCCACCGACAACCCCGACAACTAAACCTAATACAAGAAATAAATCTCAACACCTCCGTAGCCAGCAGTGATAGGAGCCATAGAAGAAGAACGGCAAAGCATCCGTCCGGAGCACCTCGGCAGCAACGCATCTGCCGGAACCTCGGTGGCAAAGCATCCACCGGAACACAGCGACCTCGGCGGCAAAGCATCCACCGGAACCCCCTCGGCGGCAAAGCATCCGCCAGAACACCTCGGTGGCAAAGCATCCACCGGAACAACCATGACTACGGCCGCAACACACACCAGCTGGACAGCCTAGGTGAGGAGAAACCCGAAACACAATTAGGTGCAGCACTACGACCACGCTGACAACGGCGGCAGGAGCAGAAAACTCGCAAAACGACGCCTCCAGGAAGGAAGTGGCGCCCAAGGGCGTCACCGTCATTCGCCCGACCACCACGGGCGGGGGCTTTCGCCCGGAGCTTCAAGCACAGCAGCGCGCCCCGCTGAAGCACGGCGAAGCACGATGGCGAGACGGCGCCATTCACACCACCATGGCGCAAATGGCGCACCACGGAAGGAGCCATCCACACCACCACGATGCAAGGCGGCGCCCGTCGGTCACCAGCCGAGGACCAACGAGCGTCCTCACAGCCAAAGCCTCCTCGAACCGCCGGACCCGTGGCCAAGCTGGCGCCGCAGGCGGCCCGCGGACCCGGCCACGAGGGTGTGGATCCGACCGGCCGCCGCCAGCCCAAGCCACCAGCGGCCCGGCGCGCCACGCCACCGCCCGGCCAAGGCCGCCACCGCAGCATGAGGGAGGACGAGGGGCCCCGTCGAGCACCGTGTCCGACCCATAGGGGCCCCGGATCCCAAGCCCGCCGGCAAAGCACGGCACCGTGGGCCGGGCGCCGCCCCCCCGTCGCCATGGCCCGCCACGCTAGGGGGAGGGAAGGCGCCCGGCCATAACCCGCAGACGCCCCGCCCAGGAGGAGGACCGGGCGCCACCAGTCCCGGATCCAGGCCAAGCGAGCCGGATCCGGCCGACCCGAGCCTTGCCGCCGTCGACCATGGCCGGAGAGGAAGGGGGGGGGGGGAGGGGAAGAGAGGAGTGCGAGGGGAAGGGGAAGGGGCGGAGCGCCGGCCACCCAAACGAGGCGCCGCCCGCCGCCCGCCGCCGCACGCGGCGGCGGCGGCGGCCGAGGGAAGCCGGAGAAGAGGCGGGCTGCGGGCGGAGGATGGAGTGCCGCCCGAGCCGCCTCATGGGAGGACGACGCGGGGGGCTGTCTTACAACCACCACATCTAGATGTTCTTCCTTGTGGACCTGCAACATAAATACATGTTTGCTAGTGTACTAAAAAAATTTAAAATGACTTGTGATATTGATACTCCAAACAACATGATTGCAGTATCTTTATAATACATGCTCATACATTAAGTGTGTATTATGTTTTTCTATTATAATGTACGGCCGTACGGGTATTTATCTAGTGAATGAATAAATAAATAAAATTAAATAGAAATATAGAAAGGTGACCGAGGGCTTCCATCGCATTCTCATCTCACTTTTTTTTTTCTTTCTCACCAAACCAGGACAAATCAAATGGATCGAATGAAAAGTCGTATTCCCATGTTCATCCATCCTCGTCCTTGACTCCCGGCACCTGTCCCTTCTTCCCCTAACATAAGTCGCCGGCGGCGGCGAGGAATCCCCTTGCCCACCTCCTGTTATTCTCCTACTAACTAGGGTTTGCTGCGGATCCGGTTGCTCCCTCCCTTCCCGCCGCTGCAGATCTATCCGGTGTCCTCGGCCGCCACCTCCATCAGGTCGGCCTTCTTCTCCCCGGCGGCTCAGACTGGGACTTGGGCCGTTCGTCCCCTCGAGGCAAGGAAAGAGGGAGGGGGATGACGTGGTTCCGCGCCGCCTCGGGCGCCGCCCGCCTCGCCCTCCGCCGCAGCCTCGCCAGCCGCGCGTTGCCAGCCGCCACCCGATGCGGCCGCGGCTTCCACTCCACCGCTCTGCGGCCCCGCTCTGCCGCCCCCGTGCCCCGGGCCGTCCCGCTCTCCCGCCTCTCTGACAGCTTCCTCGACGGCACCAGCAGCGTCTACCTCGAGGAGCTCCAGCGGGCCTGGGAGGCCGACCCTTCCTCCGTCGACGAGTCATGGGACAACTTCTTCCGCAACTTCGTCGCCCAGGCCTCTCCCTCCGCCGGCGTCTCCGGCCAGACCATCCAGGAGAGCATGCAGCTCCTCCTCCTCGTCAGGGCCTACCAAGTCAACGGCCACATGATGGCCAAGCTCGACCCCCTCGGCCTCGACGACAGAGCCGTCCCTGAGGACCTCCACCTCGGCCTCTACGGCTTCACAGACGCCGACCTTGACAGGGAGTTCTTCCTCGGCGTCTGGAGGATGTCCGGATTCCTCTCCGAGAACCGACCCGTCCTCACCCTCCGGGAGATCCTCAGCAAGCTCCAGCAGGCATACTGTGGCCCCATCGGCTACGAGTACATGCACATCCCCGACAGGGACAAGTGCAACTGGCTCAGGGAAAAGATCGAGACTGCCAAGCCCAAGGAATACAACAAGGACCGCCGCCTTGTCATGCTTGACAGGCTTATCTGGAGCACCCAGTTCGAGAACTTCCTAGCCACCAAGTGGGCCACTGCCAAGAGGTTTGGCCTTGAGGGTGGCGAGACACTCATTCCCGGTATGAAAGAGATGTTTGATAGGGCTGCTGACCTCGGTGTTGAGAACATTGTTATCGGCATGCCGCATAGGGGAAGGCTCAATGTCCTTGGTAATGTTGTTCGCAAGCCACTGTCTCAGATATTCAGCGAGTTCACTGGCGGCACAAGGCCTGTTGAAGGTGAGGACGGACTCTACACCGGAACCGGTGATGTCAAGTACCACCTGGGTACCTCCTATGATCGCCCGACTCGAGGCGGCAACAGGATCCACTTGTCCTTGGTTGCCAATCCCAGCCATCTGGAAGCTGTTGATCCTGTTGTCATTGGCAAGACGCGCGCTAAGCAGTTCTACTCCAATGATGCTGACAGGACAAAGAACATGGGTATTCTGATCCACGGAGATGGTAGCTTTGCTGGCCAGGGTGTAGTCTATGAGACGCTCCATCTAAGTGCCCTCCCAAACTACACTACTGGTGGAACCATTCATATTGTTGTCAATAACCAAGTTGCCTTCACGACTGATCCAAGAGCTGGCAGGTCCTCCCAGTACTGCACAGATGTCGCCAAAGCCCTGAATGTTCCTATATTCCATGTAAATGGCGATGATTTAGAGGCTGTTGTTCGTGTTTGTGAGCTTGCAGCTGAGTGGCGCCAGACTTTTCACTCTGATGTGGTGGTCGATCTGATTTGCTACCGCCGTTTCGGGCATAACGAAATTGATGAACCCTCCTTCACACAGCCAAAGATGTATCAGGTAACCCTACTACTGGTTCATATTGTTTTCTGTATGTTATTTTGCAATTTCCCCATAGTTTTTTGCAGCTCTTGTTCACTCTTTGTTTTTTAAGCTGGCTGTGCTCACGCATATATTTATGTCAAACTCATTTTCCAAATTCTTATGCTGTTTCTCAGAGGAAAGCTAATTAAGAAGTTACAAGAGAAATAAAAGCCTCTGATCCTGTTCCCTCTCTCTCCCCTCCATTCTGAATATGCTTAGCGCATTGCTGGACCCTGATGAGCATTATTTGTGACAGGTCATTAAGAACCACCCCAGCTCATTGAAGCTTTATGAGCAGAAACTACTAGGAACGGGTGAAGTCTCGAAAGAAGATGTCCAAAGGATCCATGACAAGGTGAACCGAATCTTGAATGAAGAGTTTGCAAAGAGCAAAGACTATGTTCCCAACAAGAGGGATTGGCTCTCAGCTTACTGGACTGGCTTCAAGTCACCAGAGCAAATATCACGTGTTCGTAACACTGGGTAAGAACACTGTCTTTGTTGATTTCACTTTATTGTCTTCTGTTCAGCTATTGGATGTTGAAAATGGCTTTTATGCAGGGTGAAGCCTGAGATACTGAAACGTGTAGGACAGGCAATTACTATACTGCCTGAAAACTTCAAACCACACAGAGCAGTGAAGAAGATTTTTGACTTGCGTGCAGCTATGATCGAGAGTGGTGAAGGAATTGATTGGGCTGTTGCAGAAGCCCTGGCCTTTGCAACACTTATAGTGGAAGGCAATCATGTTAGGCTAAGTGGACAGGATGTGGAAAGAGGAACTTTCAGCCATCGGCATGCAGTTCTGCATGATCAGGAAACTGGAGCAAAGTACTGCCCACTTGACCATGTTGTAATGAATCAAAGTGAGGAGCTGTTTACTGTTAGCAACAGGTAAGTTTTGCTTTATGGATGTAACCAAATCTCTTTCAGTGAAAAGTTTTTCTTTTTTCTTTTTTGCTTATTTTATGTACTACTCCATTTGCAGTTCACTTTCAGAATTTGCTGTTCTTGGGTTTGAATTGGGATACTCCATGGAGAACCCTAATTCATTGGTTCTTTGGGAAGCACAATTTGGCGATTTTGCCAATGGTGCTCAAGTGATGTTCGACCAATTTTTGAGCAGCGGCGAGGCAAAATGGTTGCGGCAAACTGGCCTTGTTGTTCTGCTGCCTCATGGTTATGATGGCCAAGGTCCTGAGCATTCCAGTGCCCGCTTGGAGCGCTTCCTTCAGGTAATTCACAGGAGCCATGTTTTCGTTATTGCTGTTCAGCCATCACATCAGTGGTGATCAGTCCCTTTTTCTGCATCCTTGTTATAAATTTTAGTTTTTTTTATCCAACCATTTTGAAAGAAACCATGTAATATAAATCATGTTTGGCAAAGTCATCCGATGCGGGTCTACAGTACTATAAATTCTCTAATGTGAGATGTTTGTTTTTCTCTTCAAACCATTTCGATAAGAAATGATGCAGTTTAAAACTTTTAATGCACCCAGACAATTCTTTTTTATGTGGCAATCAAGAGTCCTGCCATGCAAGTGTACATTAAATTCATTTCCTTTTGGTAATTTGGAGACTAGAACTTGAGTTTAATTGCTTACTTGAGACACTGATAATAATTGTTTTGCACCAGATGAGTGATGATAATCCTTTTGTCATACCTGAGATGGAACCAACACTTCGCAAGCAGATACAAGAGTGTAACTGGCAAGTTGTGAACGTGACAACTCCTGCAAATTATTTTCATTTGTTGCGGCAGGTCAGCTTGTCTTATTGTGCAATTTGTTTTTCTGATTCTAGCATTTGGTTTGCAGTTTGCTCATGGGTTATATTCTTTCTATTCTTGCCTACTGTTGGGGTGGGGGCTGTAGATACATAGGGAGTTCAGGAAGCCACTGATTGTAACAGCTCCTAAGAACCTGCTTAGGCACAAGGATTGCAAGTCAAATCTTTCAGAGTTTGATGATGTTGAAGGCCATCTAGGATTTGATAAGCAGGGAACACGTTTCAAGCGACTGATAAAGGACCGTAATGATCACAAGCAAGTTGAGGAGGGTATCAACCGTCTTATCTTATGTTCCGGGAAAGTAAGTATGCCTGTTTCTGAATCAAATCAAACAAATTAGTGGTTGGGACAATATGAACAATTTGTTTCATTGCAGGTTTACTATGAACTTGACGAAGAGCGTAAGAAGTCCGAGCGTGGTGATGTTGCAATTTGCAGAGTTGAGCAACTTTGCCCATTCCCCTATGACCTTATCCAAAGAGAGCTGAAGAGATACCCAAGTACGTGAGGTTTTCCTTGAGTATTTAACCCTTTATACTTTTTAATATTTCCCCTAAACAATAGTTTCTATTACCAAAGATGTTATGAAGCTCTGTTTATTCTGAACACATTATGAACTGTTCTTGACTGTTATGTTTGAATGATGTAGATGCGGAGATTGTGTGGTGCCAGGAGGAGCCCATGAACATGGGTGCATACAGCTACATCTCTCCTCGGCTGTTTACTGCCATGAAGGCTCTTGGGCGGGGTTCGTTTGAAGACATCAAGTATGTGGGCAGAGCACCTTCAGCTGCTACAGCAACAGGCTTCCTGTCGGTTCATGTGCAGGAGCAGTCAGAGCTAGTGAAGAAGGCACTGCAGCCAGAGCTGATCAAATTCCCCTGATGATATGCACCTGCGTATGATCTTAAAACATGACAAATAACAGGAAGCCGACTTGCCTGTTTGCAGGAGTTTGCAGGAGGCTGAACATGCCAAACCTGCGTTTTTTCAAAGTTTTGCCCTGCACGAGCTTTTTTTGAGTTCCAGTTTTGAGGCTTTTTCTGCATTGGAAATAATGACGCGTTATGAAGAAATGGAGCGGTGTAAGAACCAAAATTCCATTGTTTTGCCTACTTTTATTTGTGTTATTCCGATGTTGCACATATCGTAAGGTGCTTTTATGGGTGTTCTCGTGCATCATCCTGGGCATTTGCCGGAAACCAAGTACTGATTTGAAGTCACCGAGAACCGAAATTCCGGTTACTTGTTTGGTTCTCAGTTCTTAAGAACCAAACTTTAATCGGTTAAATCAGTTATATGTCTTGGTTAACCAAATTTATCGAAGAACCGAACTTTACCAAAGTATATTGAATGTTTGCTACTCGAGTGGACTCCAGTGAATGTATTAGAGATATGTTTGTTTAGAGTAAATTTTATTGGTGGTCCCTAAACTTGTTCAGTACTCAAATAGGTCCCGGTACTTTGAAAATAGGATTTTTTTAATATTTTTTTATAAAATATTTTAATAATATTTATATCCAAATAATTTTTGCAGATGTAGCTCTTTTGGTCGTGCCGGTGGGGCTTGGCGTGACCAAATAACGCTTCACGCCACATGTATTAACGTGACAAGATCTTACACGTTGGACATCGTTTCCGGCGTGGAAAACCTTGTCACGTGATGGCGTGACATCTTGTCTTGTCAGCGCCAGGGGAGTAGCGTGACAAGATTGGATTTTCGAAAAATCATAACTCTTCCATACGACGTCGGGTGAAGATGATCTTTATGTAATTATGTAAAAGTTGTAGCTCTCGATGAGAACTACAATTTTCTAGTCTTAATTTTTTTTTCATTTGAGGACATTAAGATGCTCAAAAAAATCAAATACTTTTTCAACATCATAATAAACACGTATAAGAACTCGTCGCTTTTAAAAATTCATATCTTTTTTGCATGGTGTCAAAAAAAGGATACTTTTTATATCGAAGTTGCAAAGTACAAAATGATATCTACAACTTTATAGTTGCATTTTTCATTTGAGAATGTTAAGATACTCAAAAAAAATATATATTACTTCAGCACCATAATAATTACGTACAAGAGCTTGTCTTTTTAGAAAATTAATAATATCTTCTTTGCATGTTGTTAAATGAGATTATATAGTATTTCCAAAGTTGTAGCTCAAGATGAGATTTGCAACCTTGTAGTTTCAAGTTTTTTCATTTGAGGGTGTTATGATGTTTAAAAAATAATATAATATTTCAGCATCATAATAAATAATAATCAGCGTAAAAAAACTTATCACTTTAAAAATTAATATTTTCTTTGCATGATGGCAAATGAAAACACTTTTTATACCAAAATTATAGCTCATAATGAGATATATAATTTTATAATTTTGAGTTCCTTCATTTTAAAACATTTTTTTATGAGACATTAAATATAAATTTTTTTCTAATAGTACATGATCAATATATTGCTTACCCCCTCTCCCCTTTTTATTTGTCGCTTCGGAGATAGACATGGGAATTAAGACAAGTAGTTGTATGAGCTAAACACCCTAAGACAATGATTGCCCTGTGCTGTCTGACACTGAGCCATGTTGTACTGTCTGATATACTCCATCCCCTTTTTTAATGCTGGAAATTTGTGGTGTGAGTCAACTTGGCAACGGGTAAAATATCGGCGGATACAGGTATCACAGATCCGCACCCGCGAGAGTATTTTCGTGCCCGCGCCCGTGCCCGATATCCGCCACGGGCAGCACTATGTGCCCGCACCCGCTATCCGCTGGTATGCTTTTGCCTTGTGTGTATGCCCGCATCTCCGCCAACGCCGGGAAGACGCACGAATGCTGGCGTGGGAGGACAGGACGGGGCTCAAGTATGGGGCGGAGACGTTGACCTGCTGCTGGCGAAACATGGGGACCAGGTCTTTAGATGGGGGCCGGATGGCGTGGAGGCACCACGCCGCAGCAAAGAGGCGCGACGGGCGACGCCGACTCGACGCCACCGCCGGCTGGGCGAGCAGGAGGCGCGACGCCGCTGCCACCAAGCGATCAACAAGGAAAGTGGGAGGAGCCGCGACCGCCCCGCTAATTACACGTGCCAAAGGAAGTGGGGAGAGGTGCGACGCTTCTCCGACCGCCACGACCGCATCGAAGCTTGACGGTGCGCGACTGCACGAAAGTGGGGAGGCACGACGCCGCTTTCGGCCACAACTACGCCGAAGGGGAGGGCGCGGGCGCCATCGCCACCGCGATCAAGGAAGTTGGGGAGGCGAGGGAGCCGTGGCCGGGGCCGGGCGGGGTCACGTGGCGGCGTGGGTGAAGGAGCCGCACCCGGTGGGATTGGGGATTTTGGGATGGAAGAAACCCTAGACCTGATGTATATATACCTCTTCTGCTGTTGCCCCACATGTCAGTGTAGTTTTGGCGGGTTTACGGGTTTGCGGGTGCGGATATGATATTTTTTTGCCCATCTACCAATGCCCGCTGGGTTCAACTCTGTACCCGTGCCCGTGCCCGTGGGTACAGATTCGTGCCCGTATCCGCGCCCGCCGGGTCTAGTGCCCGCGGGCACGCGGGTTTTTTTTGCCTGTTGCCAAGTTGAGGTGTGAGTGGAGGGAAGGGAAATTTACTGCACATCGACTTCGCTGGGTAGTCTGACAATGAGCTGCTGGCCTACTCGTTCGTAGGCAACGGCGATTAAAAAGAGACATAGCACTGTCGTTCCAACGACGAATAAAAAGGGACGGAGAGAGTATATTTTGTATTGTTTATGTTGAATGAAAAAAATTAGAACTATAAAGTTGTAAATCTTATTATGAGCTATAACTTTTGTAGAAAATGTATCTTTAGTTGACACCCTATAAAGAAAGTATTACTTTTCTAATACAACATGATCTTGTGCACAATTATTATAGTACTAAAATACTATAATATTATTTTGATCATATTAACATCCTCAAATGAAAAAACTCAAGACTACAAAGCTATAGATCATATTTTGAGCTACAACCTTGGTATAAAGAGTATCTTTATTTAACACCATGTAAAGAACATATAATTTCCTAATGAGATAAGCTCTTGTACGCGATTATTATGGTGTTGAAATACTATATTATTTTTTAGCATCTTAACGTCCTCAAATGAAAAAACCTACAACTATAAAGTTGTAGATATCATTTTGTGCTACAACTTTGATTTAAAAAGTATCTTTTTTTTGACACCATGCAAAAAAGATATGAATTTTCAAAAAGCTACGAGCTTTTATACGTGTTTATTATGATGTTGAAAAAGTATTTGATTTTTTTGACCATCTTAATATCCTCAAATAAAAAAACTCAAACTAGAAAGTTGTAGATCTTGTCGAGAGCTATAACTTCCATATAAAAATCATCTTTATCCGATGTCGTATGGAAGAGTTATAATTTTTCGAAAATTCAGTCTTGTCCCGCCACTTTCGGTGGCGCGACAAGACCATACCGTCACACCAATGGGTGTGGCGTGACAAGGTTTTTCACGTCGAAAATGACGTCCAACGTGTAGATCTTGTCACGCCAATGCATGTGACGTGATGGCGGCGTTATTTGGTCATGCCAGCCCCACCGGCGCGACCAAAAGGGTTACATCTGCAAATATTATTTGGGTGGGAATATTTTTAGAATATTTTATAAAAAAGGATTAAAAATAAAAAGGTCCTTGAAACTGCATATTTATAGCAGTAAACTTGTTTTACCGTCTCAACCAGGTCCAAAGTAGACTCCAGGGCGTTATGATACCGATGTGGCATGTCAACGTGGATTGACTAGCACTGTAGCCGCCGTTTCCGTTTCATAGTGGTGGGTGGGGAATATGTATGCACCCCTGGTAGCTGGCCGGCCCCTACACTCCCATTCTTTCTCTCCCTCCCCTCCTCAATGGCCTCCCACTCATTCTCTCCCTCCTATTTTTCACTGGCCTGACGAATTTGCAGTATATTTTACCTGAGTAAATTGCTAACATCCAAATATATTCACAGAATTCTCACACATGTAGTCATCTGAGACAAAGCATATTTAGACATGTGCTGAGCTGATTCATAGTTCTACCTACATCTCAAAGCACCAGGTAACTATATCTAAAATGGTGTATGCTTCCATATTGTGTTTGGTGCAAATTAGATAACAAAAGTTGCCTTTGTAGAATTCACAAAAGAAGTCAGGCATATCTTCATGCACAAAAGAGGTCAGGCATATCTACATCACTACATGTCCCATCATGTCACTCTGCAGCTTTCTGTCAGGTTGTTCGGCAGGACTTACAAGTTGGCTGATAAGCCAAAATACTGTTGAAACAGCTGATTTTCTATGAGAAAAAAACACTGCTGGCTAATAAGCTGAAATGGCTTTTTAGCTGAAGCGAACAAGCTCGTCTCTACTGTCTTGGTGCTCTTTCTAGATGGCTTGGTCTTCTTCAATGCCAATGAGGAGGGGAGGGAGAGAAAGAATGGGAGTGTAAGGGCCGGCCAGCTACCAGAGGGTGCATGCATATTCCCCACCCACCACCATGAAACAGTAACGGCGGCTACAGTGCCAGTCAGTCCACGTTGACATGCCACATTGGCATCCTGGCACGCTGGAGTCTACTTTGGACCTAGTTGAGACGGTAAAACAAGTTTACTGCTATGAATATGCATTTTCAGAGTACCGGGACCTATTTGAGAACTCGGGACAAGTTTGAGGAACGTCGGTGAAATTTACTCTTTTGTTTATGTGCTACTGCTGGAGAACTAGACCCTGTTCGGCTGGCTTAAAGCCGGCTGCTTCCGGCTGCTTGTACAATGCTGACAGAGAGAAAGAAGCAGCCGAAGCAGCCGGAACCAGTCGGATCTCTAGCAGCCAAACAGGGCCACATTTTGTGTATTTGTTACATTAGTGGATACTTATATTTGAGTTGAAATATTATCAAAATTTAGTATTTGATCTGTTGCAGTTATATTGTTCGTTTTTCTAGTTCGAACCAGAACCAAACCGAAAGAATCGAAAACAAGTCGTGCCTGTCTTAGTTTGGTGTTCATAAAGGCCTCCCCAAAAAATCTAAGTCAGCTAGCTATTTAAATATACATGTCAGCATATATTTTATGTGAAGGAAAGAGAACGTGTAAAAAAGTGAGCCAGCAACTCTTTTGTCACTCATCTTGCTCATAACTCGAGGCCTCAAATTGTCAACTTATCACCTTCAACCAGGTATTCCTCACCGTGTTCTCTCGACAACAGCTCCGTTACGCGCAGCCGCAACGTGTGAATTCTCCCTTCTCCCCAGTCCGTTGCGTTGCAGGGACAATATCTAAACTCAAACTATTAAGGTTGTGTTCGGAATAAAACTTTTACCATGTATTTTTTACATTTTATTTACCAAAAGAATCAAACACATAGGATAAATTTTGGTAAATTGGCAAAATATTTGCTATTGTCATTTGCTTCTCAAGAGACCAAAAATTTAGCAAAAAGTGTATTTACTCTCTTTTTGTCCCCTCTCTCTAACAACTTTTGGTTATCTTTTAGCATCTTTTAGCACTTGGATCCATATCCATTTTTAGAGACTAAACTTTAAAAGCTAAATTTTTATCCATGGCAAATGAATCCAAACAAAGTCTAATATTCTGGGATGGAGCGAGTAGGTGGCTAGCTAACCAGCTTAACAATTAGTTAGAGAATATGCCGATGCTTGGCAACAAACTAGTTCCAACAGACTCCTCTAGAACCGACGGTATGAACTCTCTCAGGGTATATCTATAACTACTATAAGCTTAAACCCTACTAAGCTAATTCTCTTGATTGTGATTGGTTGAGCCTTCAAAGGTGATGTCATCATACATCATCAAGGGAGTTACCTTCACTAAAGCTAATTTATCTCCCACTAGCTATTTCTTTTAAAATAGAAAAAAAGTCATAGCACCTAAACCAAATATCATAGTTAAAATCTAATTACACCATGGTGTTCCTCGCAATAAACTCTTCAAAACAAGATCCCACATGGATATATTTCGATAACTTTTTTACGATTCACTAATGCCGAGTAATAGATGAGCTGTGGATGAGACTTCTTTACGTACTATCATTATCCTGTCTTTATCGATTGAGACTCATGGTCATGGATGATGTATTGAGTTGTTTTATTTAGTTTGATTCCACTTTTCCACCTCTTTTTTTTCATGCGTTGTCAAATAGTCATGTACAATTTTATAAAATTTATATTTTATATTTTAATACTTATATGATCTTTTGCACAATAGCAATAGCGAAGAAAATACATATTGTAATTTATGAGTTGTCTAATAGTCGAGTTGTCCAATAGCAAGCTAGCTGCTTATCTTTTTAAATTATACTTAAAGTCCATTCTAAATATTTAGATGCGCCATAATATAGTATGAGAGCTATTACTTCGCTAATTCCCGCAGCAACGCGCGGGGAATTCCTCTAGTTATAATTAAGGTAGAGGGCCTTATCCATGCTCACCGAGAAATCCCCAAGAGGGCATGATCTCCCCCCAGGCATTGTAATTAAAGTAGAAAACCTCAAGCATGTTGGCCGAGAAAATTTCTGAACCCAGCTTTGGCTAGCGAGGGAATTTTTTTAACAACGTGCCATGAGCCATCAACTCGAAGGCACAAGTAGACCAGTTTAATTTGTTTTCACAAAGGGGATTGGAGATTTCCTGATTCTTTGATCGCTGTCGCCCCCGTGCCACCCACGCTCCTAGCCATCTTCCAAAGTTCTCCCTCCTTGCCATTGCCAGCGCGGGCTGGTGTTCGGTGATGGTGCCTTCCGTGAAGTGAATCTCTGAAAGGCTTGATTGGTGTTCGTCCTGCACAGCAAAGATACGCCAACACAGATATGCGTATGCCAACACGCACCCTGTCTCTTGTAACGTGTGCTACTACTACTAGTGCTAGGTCGCTGACTGGCGTAGTAGTCCATCTCCGCGCTCCAAGATGATAAAAAAGGGGAGACCAACAAAGCAGCTGATAAATTCCTCGCGGTAAGCATGGTTAGCCATTAAACTATACGAATTAACAAAGCAGCTGATAAAACTTGCTAAACAGGAAACACAGGAGTAATAAAGTTCAGCTTCTGACCCAAAATAATACTAAATAAGTAGATACTATGCACAAAGGTTACAGTTCACTCTTCCAGGAAAAAAAAGTACACAAAACTTTGCCTGCAGTGCGTATCACTATATCAGCCCCAGGCTCAACAAACAACTTTTTGGGCAAAAGCCACTTCATGATGATGCAAAACTAAAAACCCACATATGCACAGCACCCACAAACCACAGATACACATCAACAGGTGACAACGGTACAGTGCAATGGAAGACCAACTAAGTGCAATTAAATTGGAAATGGTTACAAGCAATACGCCAGGAATAGTTACAAGATATGTGCCTGTACATACTAGGTGCTTCGAATAAACACATGCTTCTTCATCTGGCTTGTGACTTCCGCTCATTGAGGCGGTGCTGCATTTGCATCCAGTGTGTTGTAGGTGTAGTCACTCGTGTTCAAACCATACTGGATGACAGCAAAAATGTGAGTTAGTTACTAGTCCATCAGGACAGATAAAGAGAAAGATAATCATTTTTCGTTGAGGATTGCCAATGCCAAGCAATCACTTTGGTCCGGTCCAACACAGGTAAAGTAATGCCAAGGGCATGATGACAAACTGCACGTGACAAGTCACAGTAGTAGCGCATTCACAGACCAATCATCAATAAACTCCTGCACAAGAAGAAGCTGGGAAAGGGGGGGGTGCGGGCAGGCAGAGAGTGGGATGGAGCTCTTACCTCCATACTCGTCATCATGCCTCACCACCAGAAAAAAGAGAGGGACTATAGAACATAGGGAGAGGATGAAAAACAGAAATGTGTCTAAAACAGCTATTTAATCATCCCCATGATTATGCAACTTCATCCACCATAGATGAAATTCTATCTGCCCCACCTTTACTCAGATGTTAGTATACCTCCCAAGGAATCTGCCCAACCCTGTGAAGCTACAGATCTAGTTCTACAATGAGTGCACTTTAAGTGCGTTTAAATTGCAGTGTTGCACATGTGGAGTTAGAAAAACCAATGAACTGGTGGCCCCTGTAGAGAAGCCCGAGCACCTTGACTGCGAAGACAAGCTTGACTTCTGGTTCTAGTTGTATTCTGTATCCCATTAGAGAAAGGATTGGATATGATTTGTTCTAATTTGATTGGGCCATCCTTAGGTGGCCAGGAGTCCTCGCTCTATAAAGGGAGGTGATGTACATTGGAGAAAGTAATGAAGAACAAACAATCCAATTCCCCCAAATATTCTAGTCTCCACAGCCCCCATGCCTCCACGCGACTTTGCCCGACCATCTTCCTGGCAATGGTCATCCCCCAAATGATCTAAGGTTCATAAAGGTGGATGAAAAGGAAACTTTTGCAGATCAGAGAAATAGACGCTACCATAGATGCATGAAGTGGAGCTACTTCCTTTGCTTGAGGAAAAAAAAAACAGCTGAATATGATTTATAAACTCCTCATCAGATTTGAGACATCTAGCTGGTAAATAACTCCAGAACTGTATCAAAATCAACAACGCTGCTTATCACAGGACATGACAACTAAGCCCAACAACTATAACTACATCAAGAAAGTGAGGAATGTGCAAGTAGCAGGGACAGATCTAGGATACAAATTTGGAGGGATTGAAGTCCTCATCTTCAACCTCCAATATCTCCTCCTCATAGTAGCCACGACAAAAATTCATGGAGGGGCTCCATGGGATCAGCGGTGGTAGGAGGGGCTTGAGCCCACCCTGCCCCACTAGATTGGTTTCCTTTCATCTATTGACTTTGATTAGAGATGAGCTGGCCTCTTTCATGACGTTTAAGGATTATTGGTTGTTAGGCATCCTCTTCATATAGTCTCCAAAAGAGGAAATAGTATCTTGTGGAGCAACAAAGCGAAATGAATTAGCCAGAGTCATCAAACTTCTCCAAGTCCGTGTGGTGGGACGATACTAGACCAGAAGGTGATGTTCAGCTTGGGGCATCGATCGATCTCTGGTAGTCTGGTGTTAGCTCATTCCTGTTTATGTTGTACATATATACAATCCAAAAGATAGCGTTGAAGTGGGAGATAGTTTTCACCTTGTGTTTCATTCTTGAGCTCCAGAGGTCAGGACGGGCACCTCTGGTATCAACGGTGGTAGGGAGGTAAGGCGCAGGAGTTTGGGCAACCAGGAGTGGCCTCCGTATAACCACAAAGTCTTCATCACTGTCATAGTCCATGGTCTGGGCAGACAGCATGGCCCGTAAAATCATAGCTAGGAGAAGTGAGAGTGCCTGAAGATGAATGAGACGTGGTAAAATAAGATAATATAGTAGTAGTATTAGTCTGCAATTATAAAACATGAACATCTAGTTTGGAGTTGGGAGTGATATATAATGAATGAAACAGGGGCATGCCTTCAGTTATTGACTATTGAGTATGCATGGTATTAGGAATACTCCTATAGTTTATGTAAGTGGAAGAAGCTAGCTGAAAGGGAAGAATTGAGGGGGATGCGGCAACCTGTGCAGCGAAGATGGCAAGAGCAGCCGATTTGCATAGGTCGAGGTTATTATGGATGAAGGAGAGCAAGTTGTGGAGCTCGCCGGTGCGATCCTCTGGCAGGTCCTGATTGACGATACATTCGGATTACGGAGCGAGCAAGTAAGAAAAAAGTTGAGATTTATAAAAAGAAAAAAGAAAAAAAAAAGAAGTTGAATGAATGAAACCTGTATCCAGTGCTGATTGAGCGCGAGATGGGCGGCGAGAGCAGCTTCGAGCAACATCATGGCCATGGCCGGGATGGTGTACTGTCGTGTCGAGGGAAGTTCCCAAATCCAAAGTAAATAGTATATATAGTAAAAAAAGTGAACCCAAAGAAGAAAAAAAAAAGTGTATGTATGTATGTAGTAGTTCTAGTACTAGTGCAGAAGACGTACGAAGCAGAGGCAGCATCCGTTGTTGATCTCGGATGCCAGGTAACCCGCGAGGAGGAGAAGGCAGTAGAAGAGCCCCGCCGCCATGAGGAGCGACGGGAACCATAGGTCCGGGCTTAGGAGGTCTCGGAGGTGCAGCTGGTGGTGGCGCGCCCAGCGCGAGAGGATCCATGCTGCGTAGAGGAGGGCGGAGACAGCGGCGAAGGCCTGGAGGAAGGCGAGCAGCTTGAGCAGGAAGCCGAGGCAGCACGCAGGCCAGCCCAGGCCCCGACCCTGGCCGGCTTCTCTGCTCCGGCGACGCACCATCGGATCTCCGACTACCCCAGCAGCAGCAGCAGCAGCAGCAGCAGCAGATCTGGATCTCAAATCTCACCCTTTTGTTGGACTGGAACAGGATTTCTCCGTCTCTTCTCTTCTCTTCTTTTCGTTTGGAATGAGATGAGATGATCGAATCGGGCGGCTGCTCTGCCTTGTCCAGGTCGGAGTCGGACCGAATATGTGGGATGCGTTGACTCCACTCTTCGGCCTGCACAGGTTTGGTTTTTTTCTCCTACAATATTTACATTTATTTACAACTTAATTTACATTTACAACTTAAAATAAAAAGACTATAAAGAGTAGACACCGCATTTCACCGTGGGCCCATGGTTCCTCGCCGTCGCGCGGCCGTCGGCCTCCGTCATCGCCCTCGCCCGCTCGCTATGGATCAGCCCGCCGTGCCCGCGCGCCGTTGAGTGCTGCTAGCACACTGCCCCGTCCGCCATATCCCAATCTCTTCCACACGCGCGAGAAGATCCGGGAGTTGCTGCACCTGCACCGCTTCCTATCTGTGAGGGCCTGAAGTCGCTGCACGAGCACCACTGTGGCAGAACCTTCCAAATTATATGGCCAAAAAAGACTGACTTTGTCTCCCTCAAGACTGACCTCTATCGGCTATGCTAGTGTACCACATAACTTAAAAGTCCCAACGGGTGAAACCCCGATGAAACCACAATCCTCCGTGATCGATTTCTTCTGTAGATATTGTAGTATTACAACCGCTTTTATTCAAATACAATAGAGTAATGGAAGATTTATAAAAAGATAAGACTACACTTGATCACTCCAAGGTTGCTTTTAGTTTAGTCACTTTTATAAACTTGATAAAGCGTGTAAGTGAAATTTAATTACTTTTTCACACTATTCTAATTGGCATGCATAGCAAGCTATACTAGGGATCATCAATCATGATTAGCATCTCAAAACACGCTTAGCATACAAGACAAAACATCACTTGTGCAAGGATCATTAACACCATGACATGCTCTAATGCACTTAATGCATGGTGATTAATGAATTGATAAACATGATGCTTAATGCATGGTGTTACGTTAACCTAAATCCCACCATGTTATCATCATCTTTGCATGAGCATTCATCATTAGAGAACCCTAATGCAAATAACTAAAATGAGTTTATTTAATTCTAGGGTTGGTTGCGCTCTTTTATACCGTATGTGTATGAGTATGTCATTAAACTTCGATTACAATTTTACTTTTGTTGATAAAAGCAACCAATTAAAATCAAACCCGAAGTTTGCAAGTGTTTGGCTAACCCTAACTCACACCCCAAACATGTTTTACAAGTCAATTATGCAAAAGCAAGAACTAATTTGGAATTCAAATTCCAACCCTAGCTAGAAATGGTTAAGTGTTGGAGTTCGAATTTTATTTTCAATTTCGGGAGCTAACCATAATTGATTTTCTAAATAAAAGTTCCTAACCATTGGCACCATTTCAAAGTATGAACTTTGCACTTTGAAAGTGTGTCATTGGTTGGGTTTGAAAAGTACCACAACATTATTAATTAATTGCCCAAAGATCCAATTTAAAATTCCTTTTCAAAATCCTCGAAATTCAAAAAGCTTTCTACCCCTTTCTCAATTTCATCTTAAAATATTTAAAATTTGAGAAAACTTCCAAAATACAGTTTGTGCATATCTTTGAGCTCTACAAGTTTGGTAAATAAAGTTTTTCAAGTTTTTGAATAAAATTTTAAGTAATTTTAAAAGTTCTTTAAATTAGAATTGTCCCCTTTTGAATTTTAAACTCCAATTCAAAAATTATTCAGTTTCATGAAAAACTTTCTAAATAAAAGTTGTAGATATTGAAAAATGGAACAACTTTTATTTTTGGATATTTTTATCTTTTATTCAAAATTTCAAAGTAATTTTGAAATCACAAGAGTTGGGATTTAAACCCTTTTTCAAATCCAAGTTGCAGTTTCAAAAGTATTTGAAATTTGACAAAACTTGTTAAATAAAAGTTGTAAAGCTCATTATTTGGCACAACTTCTATTTTGGAAATTTTTCAAGTTGTTACATGAATTTTGGAGTAATTTTGAAAAAAGAAAGAAGGGGAACCCCTGTGCTACAGTAACCAAGGGGGAGTTCACTTTTCTCCTCTCTGCCCATGCCGCCGACGCCGCCGCCGTGGCTTCACCTCCGGCTTTTCCTTGCGCCATGCCACACCGTGAGCGGTTCCAGTGGCCTCGCCGGTGCACCGCCACCCCTAGAAGCATCGGCTTCACCTTTAAAAAGCTCCATAGCACCGGGCGCCGCCGCTTTCTCTCCCCGACTCCACCGCCATGCTTGCCACGCGCCGGCGAAATTCGCCGACAATGCTTCACCTCAGCCCTGCAGCCTAAGCACACGATTCCGCGAACACCTTTGCGCACCGGTTGCACCCCACCGCGTGCCTCACATCACCGCCGGAGTCGGCCCGCTACGGTCATCATCTTCTTCATGACGACGGCGGCTATGAGCTTGCTCGCCGTGTCGCCCTCTTTGATGAGCCCGGTCGAATACATCATCGTCTTAAGCGTTACCTTGGGCCATCATCACAGTCGGCTCGCCGCTTCACTTCTATCACGCTGACACGCGCGAACGACACCTTGCCGCCGGTGCATGCGCCTTGCTCCCGCCGCCGCTGCATGGCCGATGCGCCATGGCCATGGCCATCCTCCATCCAGGCCTTAATCCGGTCGCTCGGCTCCTTGGGAGGCTCACAAGTCGTGGAGTGTCATGGTGGTGACTCTTCCTCGACGCCGGTGACCCTCACCGGAGGCGAAGGACGGCCGGCCGCATCGTCGCCGTTTCTCATGCTCTCGCCACCAATCGGGGTAGGGTTTGAGCTCGCTGGGTTCGTCAGGTTGAGAGGAAACTGGAGATGTCCCTGGCGCCACCGATAGTCTCGCCGTCGGCGAGGACGACCCCGGCAAAGACCGCCGTTCCCTCTGCTTTGAAGGGGAGAAGAAGGGGGAGCCGGGCCAGCCGCTGCTGGGCCGGGCCGTCTGCGCCGAAAGAGAGAAAAGGGAGAGGCAGCGCGCGCGGGAGAGGGCCGATTGGGCCGGACCGTGGCCTGCAAAGGAGAAGAAAAGGTTTTCTTTTTCTTTATTTGATTTAAAAGTTGATTTTTGCTATTTACATAATTAAATAATTTGGGCAAATAAAAATGTGACAAATATATGTATGTGATCCTCATGATGTGTGCTTTCATAGAAAAATCTGTGTGCAGCATGTTAATTACTTTTGTCATGTTCAATAATTCCATACTTTAATTAATAAATGCATAATGTTTGATTTTTGTAGAGCAAAATATTGATCCAAAAATCATGAAACTTTAGGGTTAAGTTTGTCATGCTAAAACCAACCTTCACTAAAAGTTTGGCACTGTTTGTAATAAGTTTACTTTTATAATTAATTCTAACCTTATTTAATGACCATAAAAATAGTTAATGACACCATGTATTAATTAATTAGTTGGCTAATTAATTGTTAATTAATTTATAGTTTTGTTTGGAGAATTTAAATCAACAAAATATTTCTGGTCCAAGGCATGATCATGCATGGTTTATATATATAGTGTTGCCCACATGTTTATTAAATAGTAAAATAACTTAAGTAATAATAAAAGAATGTTTTCCTTAGGTATGATTTCCACTTTGGTATTGCTTGAAGACCACGAATCATAACCACTCTAATGATTCATGGCTTGGGTGTGTAATAATAATAATAGTTATTATCACATGTGTAGTAGGAGTTAATTACTTAGCAAATTTAATTAGCGGCTTTCAACAACTGTAAAAAATGGTTAATAAAGTAGTAATTAACCTTAATCACCATAGGGTTGATTGACTTTGAACTCGAGTGATGACCCTAGGTCATTAACCCTAATAACCTTCGGTAAATCGGTTGTGATGATTGTGTTATGCGTTTTTGATGTCATCAAAGTTGTTACTTATGATCTCTTGATGCAACTATACCGTGAAGGAAAGTTGTACTCAACCTTCTTTTGTTTATTGTCTTGCATCATGCATCATGTCATGCATTCCATCATACTTAGAATGCATCATTTCTATACGTGTAGTGTACGTGAGAGCGAAGGCTCGCATTGATCAAGCCGCGGAGAAAGGTCCAGGGATCCAACCTCGACAAGGTGAATCCACCAAATGAGTCAATATCAAGATTAACAGCTAACTTTCCATGCAACACAGGCAAGCCCCGGATGCATTAAATCCTTCCTTGAATTTCGGAAATCCTTTATAATTTTATGTTGATGTTATAATGCATTAAGTGTAGGAGTTGTGTGATATCCTATCTGATGCATTTACCATACCTTGTTATATTATCCCTAAAACCTGTTTTGATTTGAAAATGCTTAGTATATGCTTAGTCTCGCTGATAGCCTAGGCTTTATAAATAAAAAGTTTTTCAAAGTTTGATAACAATACCCCGTTGAGGAAAATTATGAAAACCTGATGTTGCTTGTTGTTTATCTTTGACTTTGATCGGGTCAAAGGTAGACAGCAAGAACATGATGAGTAAATCGAGACGCGGGTGGAGTGACTTGCATCAGGAAGGACTAGTGCCCTGGTGTAGTGTCGTCAACTTGTGTCGGTTAAGGACCGTTCATTGTGGTGATCCTGTGGTCAAGAGGGTTATTGGATAGTACTAGTCGCATGCTAATGGCGGTAAGCTCCCTTGTATGATCCATGCGAGAACGAATAACTGGGACGGGAAGTAGCGTGTACCCACACTATTCTACGAAGCGCACCGTCGACGGTCGACCGACGGGCGTAGGGAAATGGTGTACTGTACTCTCGTGGCTAGGACCCGCTTCCGTCCGAGAAATGCAAGCGTGAGTTGATGTATGTGAGATGTTCGGTCCTACATACATCGTGTGGCTAGGAAACCCCAAAACCGGGTATATAAAGCGATTCGAATCGTCGTTGCTCCACGATATGGGAGACTTGACTAAGCGTCAGTATCGTAGTAATGATGAAAGTGTTGAGACTGGAAAGTTTTGAAGCCGTTATATGGTTGACAAGTGCTTGCTGTAGATTAGCGTAACTTAGATGGATAGTTTAATAATAAATGGTAATATCCTATAAGATAGAAAGTAAGGATCGATATTAGTCGCTTTTCCGCAAAGGTGTCTTTGATTCTTGGTAAAGCCTTACCTTGATTCCTACCAACCAGCATTCCTGAGTCTTCTCCACTCTTTTCTGTCGGGTAAGTCTTGCGGAGTACGTTTTGTACTCAGGGTTTGTTTGACTCCTGTTGCAGGTACTAACTGTTGCTGCTAAGTTCAGTCATACCAGTGGGTTTAGAATGATCGAATATCTCCCACCTGAGGTGTTCTCCTGTAGGTGTTCTATATCTCCTTCTTACTTCCGCAAACCCAGTTAAGTTTTGTTTAATTAAACTCTGATCAAATGTTGCAATCTTCTTTGTGAATCTTCCGCTACTCCTCGTATATTTTTTAAATAAAAACGGTTGTAATACTACAATATCTCTCGTAAGAATTCGATCCTGGAGGATCGTGGTGTCATCGGGGTTTCACCCGACAGAACTTTTTAAGTTACGTGGAACACAAGCATAGTCGACAGAGGTCTTAGGGACAATGTCAGATGCTTATGGGCCATATAATTTAGAAGGTTCTGCCACAACCACTTCATCTCTATGCGTTTTGAATGAGATCTAGGAGTGACTGGGACGGAGGGTTTGCCTGATACGAGCACACGCTGGACCTCCTCATCTCCCACCGCAAGAAGCATCACCACCAGGTATGTCCCTGGATCCATCGATTTGTCATCCCACGGCTGCACGCTATGCCGCCCATCCACACTCCCATCGAAGGGCAGGGCTTGTTGAGGTGCCGGCACTGCTGCTGCATGTACTCCCGCATCTCCGCCTCCAGTTAAACCTGCTCTGAATTGTTTGCACAAGATAATTCTCAGACTTGTTCTTTACTGCCCTATGAAGAGGAATTAAAGGATAGAATCCAGAGGTGAAGATTGTAATTGTTTTTTTGCATGTTCCGTCTTATGGATATGAATTTTGCTTTTACATTATTGTGCAGCCTTTGCAGTCTTCACTACAACTTATCTCAACCTATAAAAGTGAAAAATGTGAAAATTTCAGTTCCGATCTACTAAGTCACCTGTTTGCATTTTTTCATGATTGAAAAAAATATGGTTATCCAATTCTGATATACTATTAGCAATTTTGTTGTAACTTGTAGTTCGTACTTGTTTCAATGAGGTTTTCTATCATCTCAGATGTGTTCATAGTCGTTAGTACTGAGACTGGAAATTGGAATCAGCAAACATGCAGAAATTCTATTTGTTGCGGGGCTCTTCTCATGATTCTAAATTGCCAGGTAGTCTATGTTGCTATGATTATAAATATATTTAGAGAATATTATATATATATATATTAAAATTTCTACCTATTTTTCTGTTTAAAGCTATCTCAAAATTGATGTCACCAGACATAAGTAATATCTGCAAAGTTAAATCTTTTGGGAGAACAATTTCATGAACTTGAGATTTTTCTCCATTTGTGTCTATGCATAATTCACTTAAGCCTGCATTATTTAGACACTATGGAACGTTGAGGTTTTTTTTCCTTGCTTGTCTTGTTTATGCAGACTGACAAGTCCATGATGATATTCAGAATGTATCCTTCAATTTTTAATCTGCTAGATCACCTTCAGAGTTACATATATCTCTCGCAAGCTTGTGCTGGTGCGCGATGTTTGACACTACTATAATATAATCATCTTTCAAGTCCTTGATACACGCTCAATCTTATGGAAAGCTCAACGACCATTGAAACGCGCATACGTGCAGTTCCACAACCCTAGGGCGTCATGCATGACATCACCATCGAGTATGGCGATGGCGACGCTGATGTGGAGATGACCATCGCCCTTTGATGATGAGGAGTTGGGCAGGTGAAGCACCTGCACTGGAAATTCAGTTCAGGGCAACCAGTACGTCACTTTCAGAAGGGCAATAATTCAGTTCAGGGCAACCAGCACGTCACCTTCAGAAGGGCAATGGTGGAGGTCCTATGGAGTTCACAGAAGGGAAATGCTGGAGGTCGTGTGGAGTTCCAATGCAGGTGCGATTTATCCTGTGGAAAACAGCTTAATAATACTGATGTTTTTATGGGAGCCATCGAGAGATGGTTTCAATTCTTTTTTCTTTAACGCAACTCCATCGAGATGTTCCTGTTGTGGCATATGATTCCAGCTGAGCTCTGTTTTTTCAGTTGTTCACTCTTCAAGACTAGAGAGAGTATATGTTTATGTCTTGTATCCTGTTCCCCACATTTATTAAATACTATTCTTTTGTCATTTTCTTACCTTTTAGGGTCACTTTTTATTTATTTCTTAGTATTCAGTAATAACATGACCCCCACCCCCCAATTTAGTTGTGATAATAATGAACCTTTAGCTTTATTGAATTATGTTCAAGAAAATGAAAAATATTGGAATGTTATTGAGTTAGTTTCGCGTGCATGTTCACGTGCATGTTTACCGGCCAGTTACCACCTATATCTGGTTCATACGTTCTTATTTAGATCTTCTAGGTTTGTCATTATTTTTTAATTTTTAATAGCATTATTGTCTTCAAAAAAATATGATCATTGTTGTCACATTATATATAATAATATAAATTAACGCAATGGAATTGCTGGAAATTTATTGTATTGGCATAGCATTGTTCTACAGGATGCCCTGGGCTATATAATATACAATTATACATTATCACTTCTTTGCATGTGATTGCTGTGGCAGATGGCAGAAGATAAGAAGCACTGGGACCATGCTTTTTATTTTCTTGTACAATGTTTGGAACTGATTTTGTACAATGTTTTTCTTCTTCAATAGTATGCTCTTAAGCTGTGATTTGTTTGAGAAAACAAAAACACAAGTATGTTGGTGTATCCTTTGTTATATATCCTTTGTTATGTTCGAGCAATTCGTGAACTGTAAAGTAGATACTGTGACAGATTGCTAAACGTTGCTACGAACGTGACCTTCATCTTCATTTGATTCTACGTGGAAGCCGTGACCATGGTAATTGTGCCAGTGGCGCTGGCAAGGCTCACATGCTCCTGGTAGGTGCTAGCTTCTAGCTCTCACGCTCTCAGAGATTCTTCATTTTTAATTGTCTACATACTGCTATTGGTAGAGATTGGACTGGCTGCTGTCAAGTACTCCATCCGTTCTAAAAAACATTAATTATAAAAAATGTATCGGTCAAACTATGTTAACTTTGATTAAATTTATAGCAAAAAGTATTAGTATTTAGGGAATATTGTGTTCTTACCCTTGTTCAGCAAGCCAATTGTGATTTTGCCCTTACTTTTTTTAACTTTGTGTTTTTACCCCTATTATTTTGAATTGGAAGGTCCGTTTGCCCCTTCTTTTAACTTCCGTCAAGTGGCCAAGGATTAAATAAATTAGAAAAAATCAAAATCACAATTAACAAGTCCAAGTGACTATAGTGCCCCTTATCCTTTTATCCTCAAATCACGCACGCACGGAAAAGAAGCCTGGGGCTCAGCGAGCGGACTTCCAGCGGCCGGCGGCTGAAGAAGGGGAGGGAGGTCGCGGATCCAGAAGCGAAGGGTGAGCGGGCCTTCCTCTCGGCCGCGGCTCCAGGCCAGGGCATAGGGAGGCCGCGGCGCTTGCCCAACAACAGCTCGGCGCACGCCTATTGATGGCGGCGGCGGTGCATAGCCGCGGCTCAACGGTGGCGGCGCAGCCACAGCTCACCAGCGGCTGCTGCCTGCAGGTCCATGCGTCCGCCCATCTCGCCAATCGATGAACATGGAAGAGCAAAGGTGTTTTCAGCAAACCCTAACCCTTGTGTGCCGTTCTTTTGTTGCCCGAATGACCACATCGTTGATGGAGTCATATTAGCTAACCGCATACTATTTGTTGTGGTTTGTAGGCCAAATCACAGGGGTATATGGCTTGTTGTTGATGACATACAAAGCTGCAGTTGATTGATTTCATAGCTAACTAAATTTTATCTATGATTGTTGTCACGTGTTTATGTGCCTCATATTATCATACTACCAAAATATTGCTAAGGTGCTGTCGAAATTTTGAAATTTTTTTAATATTAAATCTGAATTGAAATAATTATAAGTTGTGCCAAATATATTTGACCAAATTTGTCATTGCAATATTCATGTCTAATCCCAAATCAAGGGTAAAATTACAAATGGACATACAAAATAGGGGCGTCGGTATTTCTGTCTTTCTGTATAAAATTTAACACCGGTCTTTCTGTATAAAATTTAACACCGTTAGAGAAGGATAACGGAGTAGGGGTAAACTGCGTGCTTCATTTTGAAATCATAGGGGCAAATTCACAAAGTCAAAAAAATAGGGGTAAATTCACAATGTCAATACAAAACAGGGGTAAAAACACAAGAGCCCCTAGTATTTATGTCTTAAAATAAATTTATTATGAAAATATATTTGATAACAAATCTAATGATACTTATTTTGTCTCATAAGTTTAAGTATTTTTTATATAAATAATTTTAGTCAAAGTTTGTAATGTTTAATTCTTTAGGATATGAGAATTACATGTTTTTTTTGGAATGGAGGGAGTACCTGATTACACATCATCTCCTAAAATTATAGAAAACTTGACTGTGCACAGGGGCCATGACTGTTGTAATAACAATATAACACATTTATGCTCAAATTGTTAGGACATTATTATTTGTTTCTGTTGCAACGTACAGAAAAGTCTATAGAGACTGCTCTTTGTGACTGCTGATTTCACGACCTTTGTTTTTTGGATTAAATGTTATTTTAATATTAATATTTAATTTCATAGTATCATTATCTCATTATGCGATCTTTGTGTTTTTAATATAAAAGTTTAGCTATCCCGTAACAACGCACAGGCACACTATCTAGTACAACTAAAAAGAATAAAACTAAGGCTAATCCTTCGTGCGGTTAGGAGGTGGGGCCGTCGTCACTTTGCCGAGCGTGCGACCTGCAAACAAGGAAAGAAAAACGCGCGAATGGACCTGTGGTCTAATGGTAGGACTGTTCAGTGGGACGCTACCCACTAGGGATCAAATCCTGGTGCTCGCACCTTTTCCTGGATTTTTCCAGGATTTACCGGCGTTATGCTTTAAATGGTAAGCGACGTTTCCGTCGACGACGAGGCGCCAGTGGTGACTTCGAGAATCTCCAGATGTGCCGGCTCAGTTCTTCGGAGGTGCTCATAAGGGTAGGGTTTACGTACGTGTGTTCTAGGGGATGAGTGTGCATGCGTGTTGTGAGCGTCTGTGTTGTACTGTCTAATTCTAAAAAAAAAAGGAAAGAAAAACGCATTAGAAGGAAACGTCACATAGAAGGAAACAGGTTAGAAGGAAACGTCACATAGAAAGAAACAGGCAAGCAGCCAATTACGTGACAACGCATAGAAGGAAACAGGCTTAAAGCTAGCTAATCATATACGTAGATCTCGTCACCACCGTAGGGACGTGCCCCTGCGATCTTATTTCATCTCGTCATCATCATACTGCTCGGTGCGGATCGCCGCCGACCAGGGCACGCTGAACTCCGCTCGTGTCCGTCGTCGTTGAGGAGGAGCCGGTGAGCCCGACGGTGCGGATCGCCGCCGACCAGTATACGCTGAAAATCGCTCGAGTCTATCGTTGTTGAGGAGAAGCCGGTGAGCCCGACGGTCCATATTGTTGCCAACCAGTGCATGTTGATCCCGTTATGCTCGTGGTTGTCATCATCGTCGTCGAGGAGGAGCTGGTGAGACCGACGGTGCGGCTGTTCGGGATCGGCCTCGGCACGCCACATCATGTCTGTGATCGGCCTCGGCATGCCGGTGGACCTACCGCCGCCGCTGTGTTCCGGGGTCGCCGCCACGTCGTGTGCTGCCACTGCCGAAACACACCCTTCTTGCCTGCCCCACGCTCGGATCGGCTCGCCTCCAGAGTTAACGTGGTATGTTCCCATACGTTCCAACGCCATTCGCTCTAGGGTCCGAATTAGCCCTTTCTAATCTACATTAGGTGAAACCTGCCCCCGCGCGAAGATTCATGTGTTCCTTGTCTTCTTCACGCCACCCTCGACAACTCACCGCCTCTGTCGTGGTCTTGGAGCCATGGTTTGATGCTCTAAGAGCATGGAAGTTATTTATGCTTAGAGATTTTCTATATTTTGAGTGGGTGAATCAAATTATTTTCTCGCACAATCAATAAACATATTTCATCTCTTTCATCTGCATCAGCTGAGCAGTAGTCCATTGTATGTAATAAAAATAATATACCACTTTTTGGACAATGGCGAAAATAAAAACATATTGGTGCAATGACCAGAGGTAATGCATTTCAATGAGCACATGTTCACCTACGACAAAGTGAATCTTTGTGACTATTGCACCATTATGTTTCAGGGTAATGCATGCATGTACAACTGTTATTTTTGAAAAAGGCATCCACGTTATTATGTCTTAGTTTTATTTATCCAAGTTGAGTTTAAACAAATTATGTTTAGTTGTGTTCTTGATGTAGATGAATCCAGCACAGCCAGTTGATGAGCGAGGACAACGCAGAGTGAACGCCGTCGCGGCCGAACGCACCTGCAACAGATACACGTAGCACGTCGAGGGAACAACCGAAGAGCAGGTCCTCACCACGTGTTGTGGTCGTCCTTATCGTCCAAGTCTAACCTCTCCTCCTCTCGCCTCTTCGGTTTGGCTTCTGCGCTGCGCAGGCCTGTAACTCCGCCTCGATTCCCTATACAGACGGACATGACGGTCAACGAGAAGTCAAGTCGTTGAGAACAAACCCTACGTGGTTATGTCCCTGTGGCGCGGAGGCGACCACGCCGGTCTGTCCACCGGCCACGGATTCACCGCTCACGCTCATGTCTCATGCCTAACGGAGATGAGGTCGGAGGCAGACAGCAGTCTCGCGCGAGATCCTCCGAGCTCTCCGCCCTCACGTTGTGGTGGCGGACAGGACGTCGGGTCATCCATCGTCCATAGTCGAGTGCCAAGCCGACTGGCCGCAGCCAAGCTAGGGAGCTACGCGCTAGGCCCGAGTGCCCGACGATCGAAGGCCATGCCACCACGGCACTGGCATACAACGTTTTTCTCATTTGCAATTGCAAGTTTGATCTTCTTATTTCTAGAAAAATTGTACCTACTTCTATTCATTTATTTATTTTTAATGATTTGTTTATAGTTCGTGAGTTCGCTCAACAGATACGTTAGTATAACTTAGTTTGTTTTAAAGTTTTGTGATAGGTTTTCTAAGACACACAGTGTTGGCCATGTGACAGATACTAATCTATTTATATTTGTACTCGAACATGTGTACAAAATGTTATGGAGGTGTGACGGAATTTATTTTTTGATTTATTGGCGCACGAGAAAATAGTTATCGAAGATATCTTCTTACCGATATAAAACATTGTCTTAGACGCATTATTGAAAGGTCAATATCATAAAGTATGTAAGCTGCAACAATGTCATTCCATGATTGTGTTAATTTTACTATCTTTGTCTTTATGATTAAATGTCACTTTAGTAACAGTATTTAATTTCATGGTATTATTAACTTATCATTATTAACTTATCGTGGGATCTGTGTATTTTTAAATTAAAAGTTGTTGTCCCGTAGCAATGCACGGGCATGCTACCTAGTTTTTTTTAAATCCATTCTAAGTCCTATTTAGTTTAGTTTGTAAATTTTTTCATCTATCTCATAGAATATTTGGACATATGCATGAAGTATTAAATATAATATAAAAATAACTAGTTTCACATATTGCGAATTTGCCATAACTTTACGAGACGAATTTTTTAAGCCTAACTAGTCCATGATTTGATAATGTGGTGCTATAATAAACATTTGCTAATGATGGATTAATTATACTTTTTTAGATTCATCTCGTTGTTTCTGTAATTTGTTTTTGTATTAGTATCTGAAAATCTCTTCCGACATTCCCATGTGATATGCAAAAAAATTTCACCAACTGAACTAAACAAGGCATTAACTTTTGTGAAATCTCTCGTGAAAGTCTACATGTCATCTTTAAACTCTAAAACCAGATAAAACATATCCTTCAACTTTTAAAATCGATCATGTTACGTCCCTCGACGGTTTGATAATGGTTTTACTATAGTAATAGTGGTTTTGGTTTTTTGTTTATTTCAATTGAATCTTTAAGAAAGCAAAGTAAATCATAAAAAAAATATAAAATAGAAAATTCAATTTTATTGGACTCTACGTAACTGATCTATATATTAAACATATAATATAGTATAATTTGATACAAACTTTTTACGGTAGCTTTAGATTTGTACTTTTCTATAATAGAAAATATAACTAAGTTATACATGATTCAATAAGTATAAAGTTTTTATTACAATTCAAGCATATAATAATTAGCCTATCATAAAAAAATTTCACCATAATTAGACTTTAGAAAGTATAATTATGAATTATTACAAAAAATCATATTATTGTATAGAATTAATTAGAACAATTCTGGAATAATTCATAGTTGCAGCTTCTATAGTCTAATAATGGTGAAATTTTTATGCTTTGGATTAATTATTGTATGTTTGAATTGTAGTATAAATTTTATACTCATTGGATTATGTATAACATAGTAATAAATTTATATTATTTACAGAAAGATACATATCTAAAATTACGGTCAAAACTTTGTTCCAAAGTATATCAAAATTACTCTGTAGATCTACTTATATAGAGTTCAACAAAATTATATTTTTTATTTTATGATTTTTTTGTTTATTTTGATTTTTCAAAAATTCAGCTGAAATAAATAAATAAATAAGACAAAATCTGGTTATTGTAGTAAACCCATATTTACTGTAACAAATCACCGTCGACAACCAGTAAACCCATATCGTTCCCTGCCCGGGCCTACCACTACTAACTCGCACGTGCTTCCTTCAATTAAATTAATTCCTCTCCTCGATGCACTGCACTGCATGGGGATGCATGCATCAGAATATGTATATATATAATACTAATCAGATCAGATCATGTTGCGCCGCCGCCCAAATCCAAGGCCGGCGCGGCGCAATCCTATCCTCATTTCCATACAACTGCAAATGCACCGCACCTGCAGACTGAGCGAGGGATCGGAGGGAGAGAGAGAGGGAGCAGATCAGCAGCACATATGAATGTGATGTGCCTCCAATTCCAATCCAAACATAATAATAATCGATCATCGATCCATCCATCAGTCTCCAGCCATCAGCCAGCCTCCTCCTCTCCAGACTCTAGTCTCATCTCATCTCAACAATATAATGCAGCAGCAGCTGCAGCACCAGGCGGCCGAGGCTGTGGCCATGGTGTGCCTGCAGGCGCAGCAGGTAGCCGGCCTGCCCGACGCCGCGGAGGGCCGCCACATCCACATCCAGCTGCTGCTGAGTAGTACTCCTGCTCCGACTACGGCAGTGGCAGTGTGCAGGGCGGGCGTGGCAGACTTCCACCGTCAGGTGCTCTTCCTGCACTGCGCACCCGTCAACAGCATCGACGCCGTCGCGCTCACGGTCACCATGGCCGGCACCTGCAACGACGACCCCGCCGCCGCTCCTATGGGCGGTATTGCCGCTGTCAACGTCGATTTGGCAGAGCAGCTGCGTCATCCCTCCCCTAGCGTCCTCAGCTTCGTGCTCGGCGCCGGCACTGCTACTACAACAGCTGCCACCGTGCTCTCTCTCACCCTGCACCACAGGCTGCTGGTCACCTCCACAAGGACAGGAACAGGCTGCAGCCTGCGGCTGCCCCTCCCACTCGCCGCCGGCTGCTGCCCACCACTGCTGCGGCTGCGGCTGCGGACGACGACGAAGCAGCAGCAAAATCGTCGTCAGCATCTGCAGCAGGGCACAGAGGCTGCGGCGGCGGACGACGACGGCAACAACGGGGACGACGGCAACAACGGGGACGGCGACTCCTCGTCCAGCTCTGGCTTCATCACCATCGAGAAGGGCACCATCTCCAGGCGCCGCCCGCCATCCGACTACCTGCTCACCACAGACGAGGAGGAGGAGGAGGAGGAGGAGATCAAGGTGGACGGCAAGCGGCCGCCCCCCACCACCACGACCACCACCTGCTGCTGGTCCTTAGACTTGAACGACGACACCATGACCAAGGTGGAGGACGACTTCTTGGCCATGCTAATGCTAGACGACGGAGACGGCGACCACGACGACGACGACGACTTGGACCAACTGGACGCGCTCATCAAAGGACGCCGAGGCCGACCTCGCTGCCATATGGCCAAGCCACGTGTGCGTGCATGCACCCGCGCGCCCAGCAAGCAAGGGTTAATAATAACAAAAATGTCTCGCAGCATCTACATGCTCAGCATCCACTATCTCCACCGTCAATGCATGTCCTTGAGATTCGTGTCATCCATTATTTCACCTGTATTCCATCTGTATTACTATTTTCTTTGATTGTATTTCACGGCAGTACAACAGCAGCAGACCAGCAGTACAGCAGCAGCAGCAGTCAGCCAGTCACCCAGTAATGTGGGTCCACCCACGTTCTGCCCTCACTCTCTCCCAGGCCTTGTTTAGTTCGTGCGCAAGTTGCAAGTTTTTCCACTCTCTCTCCATCACATCAATTTCTACCCGCATGTATGGAGCATTAAATGTTAGTGAAAAAAATAACTAATTATACAGTTTTGTTGTAAATCACGAGACGAATCTTTTGAGCCTAGTTGGGCCACGATTAGACAAATACAAACGAAAGTGCTATAGCTGCTCAGATTGTAGAAACTTTCAATCTAAACAAGGCCCCGATTTCAAACTTCAAAAGATGTATTGTACCAGCGGCAATTTTTTCTTATTGTCTTCGTCCCACAACAAGCTGCTGTTGAGTTTTTTTTTCCGGTTTTGCACTGATCATTTCTTTGTTACGTCATTTTTCTATTTTTTTTTTCACGTTCTTAGCTGTTTTTACATTTCTCAAATGTTTAAGTAAGTATGTCATTTTTTCACCTATTATATATTTAAATTATTGTTTTCAATGACATTATTCTATGTATTTCTTGATTTATTTCATTTAAACCTTATCTTTGTCCACCAACATGCTAATGTTGAGTTCTTCTTCCCTAGTGTCGCACCGATTATATATTTTTATTAAGTAATTTTTATTTACCTTTTCCTATGTTCTTCATCTTTTTTTCACTAAATCTTTATTTATTTACATTCTCAATGATTAAGTAAGTACATCATTATTTTCCATTTATTTCACCCATTATATATTCCACATGACTAGTATTTCCAACGACCTGTGACACCTATTCTACCCATTTATTGATTTATTTCCTTTAAATATTTTACACGTCCTTCTAAGTACATAACTTTCTTTGCACCATTTCAATGTCTTTTACATGCATTTTCATTTATTTATATTTAAAGAATACATATAGACATATTTTAAAAGTGTCTAAAAATTTGACCAGATATATAATTAAATTATTAATATTTATGGCTTTAAATAAATATACTATGAAATATGTTTCTTGACCAACCTAATAACTTATTTAGCATAATAAATTTGGTTAAAATTGTGAATTTTAACATGATATTGTTCTAGAGTTCCATCTTTTTTTAGGGATAGAGGGAGTACTTACATTTGTACACCAAGCATGTAAAATAAAAACTCTTTATTTTTAAATTTGATCAAACTACATGAGTACACCATGTTAATCTCATGCGCCTATTAATATTTATGACTTAATATAAATAGACTATGAAAATATGTTTCATGAAGAATCTAATAGTGCTATTTTGTATAATAAATAAGTAATAGTACTTTTTATATAAATTTTGGTTAAACCTGACAATTTGACATAACATTGTTCTACAGATTGAATCTTTGCGACAACAAAAGTATTTATATTTGGCCCACCAAGCACGTAAAACCAAAACCTATTTATTTTTAAGTTTAATCAAACCACACAAGTACACCATGTTAATGTCATGTAATTTTAATCACAAATCAATGCCAAATTCTAATCATTTTTCTCCATGCTTAATATGCAACTCCAAACATGAAGGAACAATATATGCATGCATACATTTTCAACTATATACGCTATTATATTAAAAAAATAGTACATTATAAAAAACTTCACTCCACAATGACAAGTACATCTTAGGTACATTATTGTACCACTTCGGTGCATACTAATATTTATGATTTAAAATAAATAGACTATGAAAATATTTTCATGAAGAATCTAATAGTGCCTATTTTGTATAATAAATACTAGTATTTTTATATAAATTTGGTTAAACTTGACAATTTGACATAACATTGTTCTATAGTTGCATCTTTTTTTGGTATAGCAAAAGTATTTACATTTGGCCCACCAAGCACATAAAAACCAAAACCTATTTATTTATAAGTTTAATCAAACCACACAAGTACACCATGTTAATTTCATGTACCTTTAATCACAAAATACTATTATAATTAATCTAATTGCTTCTCTTAAATATTGTTTGAGAAACAATGAAAGTATAGTAAATCAAAATACTATTATAAAGTATAAATACCCGCAACCAACGCTATGTTTTAGAAACCATTTTAATATCATATTTAGCAGCATTTGTTGTGTCAACATCGATTATGAATCTATATTTTAAATGCAAGCGTTGTTCTCGCTTCTTGAGGAGTCAAATATTTTTAAATTTGACCAAATATATATGAGAAAATGTAACACCCCCGGTGTTACGTTAGCCTAAACCTGCCATGTCATCATCATCATTGCATGAGCATTTATAATTAGAGAACATTAATGCAAATGAATAAAAGGAGTTTACAATTCTAGGGTTGTTTGCGCCCCTTTATATCGTATGTGCATACATATACCATTTAAACTTTATCTCCATGTTTAAATTGATTTATAAAAGCAATCAACTAAAATCAACCTTGATGTTTGTAAGTGTTTGGCTAACCCTGACTTACACCCTAATCAAGTTTTACAAGTCAAATGATGCAAAAGAAAAAAAATCAAAATTGAATTGAATCCGAATCCCAAAACCCTAACCCTAGTGGTTGTGTGTTGGATTTGAATTTCAAATTCACTTTTGAGGAGCTAACCATAATTAATTTTCTAAATAAAAGTTACCAAACTTTGGTACCATTTCAAAGTATGAAGTTTGTACTTTGAAAGTGTGCCATTGGTTGGGTTTGAAAAGTGCCACAACATCATTAATTAATTGCCCAAAATTTCAATTTGAAAATCCTTTTCAAAATCCAAAATTCAAAAAGCCTTTTTTTGCCCTTTTTACAATTTCATCTCAAAATATTCAAAATTTGGAAAAACTCCAAAAATACAGTTTGTGCATCTCTTTGAGCTCTACAACTTTGGTATATAAAGTTTTTCAAGTTTTTGAATAAAATTTGGAGTAATTTCAAAAGTTATTTGAATTGAAAAGTGTCATCTTTTTGAGTTTTAAACTGCAATTCAAAAATAGCATAAAATTTTGAGCAACCTGTATTTTTTGAAGATTTTTGAGTGCAGTTCAATTTTGAGAGTAATTTGAAAAGGGAAAGGTGAGCTGTCTTCTGCTACAGTACCGAGGAGGGGGAAATTTTCCTTTTCTCTTCCTCCCCATTCCTCTCCGCCGGGCGAGGTGGCAGCCGCTCCAGCGGCCGGCTCCGGCTTTTTTGACCGACCACCCGCCCAAGGTCGCGAAGGCCCGAGCCACCTCTTTGAACCACCCTGCCCTATAAATTTGCATCGCCGGCCGCCCTTTCTTGCTTTCCATCCTCCCTGTCACCGACGACCGCCATCATCATCGCCGGTGAAATTCACCCTCCGTGCTCCATCATCACCCACACCACCTTGCCAGTGGCTTCCGCCCCTTCTTTTGCGCACCGTTTGAGCCTTTCCCGCTCCTTGACATCGCGGAGTGGCTTGAACTGTCTTTGTCGTTCTCACCTCCGTCCACCAGCGCCGCCGCACGCCCCGCCGCCGCGTTCGTTCGTCCCTGTCCGGTGTTTCTTCAAACCAACACGCGCGCCGTGTTGTGGTGAGCACCCTAAAGCTCTAGCCTTCCTTGTTTGCGTCGTGCTCGTGTGCAGTCGTCCTTTCGTTGTTGTGCCGCCGCGGGCAAAGCCGCCATGAGCGCCGCCATAGCTGCTCTGGTCGCCGTTGAGGCTCATCCAATAGCTTGTTAGGTTCGCAAGTGAGGAGAGGGAGTCCGTGGTGCCGTTCATGTCGATGTCGGGCTCGTCGTCGACGGTAGCTGCCAACCGCCGCCGTCGGTCGTTTCACCGGAGGAAAGAAAGGAGGAGGGAGCCCGAGGCGATATGCGGGGTCGGCATGTCGGCCGAGAGAGGAGAGGAGCGGCAGCGGCGGTGCGGGCTGGGCCGGGCCGGGCTCCTTAGCATTGCCCGTCTTGTGAGAGAAAGCAGGCCGGGCCGTCTTTGTCTGGGGCTGCACAAAGGTCATGAAGGGATAAGAAAATGATTTCCTTTTCTTTATTTGATTTTAAATGTTTGCTTTTTCATATTTTCATAATAATTTATTTTGGGCAACTAAAAATGTGAAAAAATATATATCTGTGATCCTTGAGTGATGTAGGAAAAATGCTAACTCGGTTTTTCAGTAACTTTTTGTTTACAAGGAAAATTGCTTCTTTAAATTAATAAATGCAACTTCCATGATTTTTAATAATTAAAATATAAGTCCAAAAATTATGAAATTTGTTTTGTGTGCTAATTAGATGCTAATAATCTTAATTATGAAGTTTGGTTATGTTTTGATTAATTTTTGTATTATGCTTAATTAACCCCTTAATTAATAAATGTTTAATTAATTAATTCTTTAGTTAATTAGGGTTTAGTTAATCTCCAATTAGCAAGTTAATTAGTGGCTTTCAATGACTATAAAAATGGTCAATAAATTAGTAATCACCCTTAATCACTTTATTAGTGTTGCTTGATTTTGGGATTGAGTGATGACCCTAGGTCATTAACCCTAATGACCTTCGGCATTTTATGTTGATTGCGTATCGTTAATCCGTCGTCGTCGACGCTAGTTATACCTTCTTAGTGCAACTATACCGTGAAGGAAAGTTGTACTCAAGATAGGTTAACAATCGTTGCATCATTATCGCATGCTCCTTTTTATTACCGCATTGTAATCATGCATCTCAATCGTGTAGCCGTCTTTGCGTCCCAAGAAGGTGTTCGGCGTGACAAGGTTGGTCCGGATCTCAACAAAGGCCATCACTGATCCTAACTTCGTCGAGCCCCAAGGCAAGCCCCGGATGCATTCGGACCCTTCCTTGTATTTCGAAAATCTTTTATATTGTATGTTGATGATGTGATGTATTAGGTAACAGGAGTTGTGTGATCACCTAATCTGGTGCATTTACCATACCTTGATATATACCCTGGATACCTGTTTTGATTTCAAAAATGCTAGTGCATGCTTAGCCCTGCAAATAGCACAGGCTTTATAAAATGTTTTTAAAGATGTGATAACAAAAGTTCCCCCTTGAGGGCAATTACGAAAACCTGATGTTACTTGTTGGTATCCCTTTACTTTGATCGGGTCAAGGGTACGCAACAAGAGCATGATGATAAGTAAATTGAGACCGGGTGGAGTGACTTGCACCGGGAGGGGCTAGTGCCCTAGTGTAGTGTCGTCCACTTGTGAGTCGGTTAAGCACCGTTCGTTGCCTTGGCCCTTGGATCATGAGGTTATTGGATAGTACTAGTCGCATGCTAATGGCGGTAAGCTCCCTTGTATGATCTATGCGAGAACGGACAACCGGCACGGAAAGTAGCGTGTACCCATACTACGGGTATACCCGTCGACGGTTGTGACTGACGGCGTAGGAAGGTGGTGTACTGTACTCTCGTGGCTAGGATCCGTTCTGGCAGGGAGAAATGCAAGCGTGAGTTGATGTATGTGAGATGTTTGGTCCTGCATACATCGTGTGGCTAGGAAGCCCCAGCTGGGTATATGAAGCGATTCGAATCGTCGTGTGCTCCACGATATGGGAGCCGTGATCCTAGCACCAGCATCGTAGTAATAATGGAAGTTGATGATGGAAAGTTTTGAATCCGGTACTTGGTTGACAAGTGAGTGATGTAGTAAAGTAAGTACTGGCTTAGTCTCTTTTGCAAATGTGTCATTTGATCTTGCTAAAGCCTTACCTTGACTCCTATTAGCCAGCATTCCTGAGTCTTCTCCCCAATTTTTGGACGGGTAAGTCTTGCGGAGTACTTTTTGTACTCAGGGTTTGTTCAACCCTCATTGCGGTGAAACCGCGTGAGCAAGTGTGTTTCGGCCCTTGCCGCATGACGGTCGTTGATGAAGTGACTGACGAGGAATAGATTGTGTGGCCCGTGGGCAGGGCACTTTCGTTGCGTTAGTGTAATAAAGTTAAGTAATGATACTTCCGCTGTTTTGCAATAATGCTACTCTGGTTTGTATAAGTTTGACAAAAGTTTTGTAAATTAAGTTATTGTAAGTCTTCCGCTACTCTCGGTATTTTGTATGAAAACTGTTGTAATACTTGTGATGTCTCTGTAAGTATCGATCCCGGAGGAAACGTGGTTTATCGGGGTTCACCCGACGGAACATTCTAGGTTATATGGTACGCAAGTACGGTGACAAAGGTCTTAAGGACAATGTCGGTGCTTGTGGGCCATGTAATTTAGAAAGGTTCTCGCCACGAAAAATATAAATAATTATAGTACGTAATTAGTTTCCTTAGATAGATCATTGAATCTATTTTCATGATAAACTTAATTAGAGATATAAATGTTACTCATTTTTTTTATAAATATAGTTGAATTAAAAAAGTTTGACTACCGAGAAAATCATAGCAACACTTATTTTGAGACTCGAGAGAGTATTTTAGAATATCACATCAGTAACATCTATGAGCTCATTGTACTCTCTATTCTAAAATAAGTACACATGGTGCACTCTAAGAAGTCAAACAATTTTCAAGTTTAACTAAATTTATAAAAAAAACATATGTATCTTTTATGATATATGAATCTAATGATACTTATTTAATATTGTAAATCTTAGTAGAGGTTTCATCAAATTCAAGTTTGTTTGACTCCTAGAAGTACCATTCATGAGCTAAGAAACTCATTGTAAATGATGTAAGGTTGATAACTATATTTAAAACATCACATCAATACCATTCATGAGCTCATTATACTCTCTCTGTTCTAAAAATAAGTACATATCACACACTTCGAGAAGTCAAACAAATCTCTTGTTTAACTAGATTTATAGAAATTGATATTAACACATTTGTACCTCTAAATATGCTTAGTATAAAAATATATGATACGATTAATCCAATGATAATTATTAGATATTATAAATCATAGTATTTTTATGTTGATTTGGTCAAATTTAAGTTTCTGTGACACTACTATAAGTATGAGATATGCTTTTATGTTGGTACTTTGGGTGTAGTATTTTAGAACAACACATCACTACCATCTAGAGTTCATTGTACTGCTCTGTTCTAAAATAAGTATATATCGAGCACTTCGAGAAGGCAAACAAATCTTAAATTTAACCAGAGTTATATAAAATAATATTAAGATGTGTACCTCTATTTATTACCATAAAACATGTGATATGACTATTTTAATCATAATTATTTGATATTAAATTTTTAATATTTTTTATGTAGATTTGACAAACTTAATTTTGTTTGACTCCTAGAAGTATGAGATACACATTTATTTTAGTACTGTGGTGTACGTCCATCGTTCTAAATTATAAGTCGCTTTGATTTTTCTGGTATATAAAATTTTTGCTATGTATCTTAACATAACGTCACGTCAGTGCCATCAATTTTAGAACATCATGTCTGCATGCCATCAATAAACCGAATGTACTCTCTCTGCTCCAAAATAACTACATATCTCCGATTTCGAGAAGTCAAACAAATCTTTAAGTTTAACTAGATTTATATAAGATCATATTAACATTTGTACCTCTAAATTGGTTGACATAAAGTACCAATAGCTAAAATACGCTTAACATGACATAGTTGATTATTTTTATACGGTTATTTTTGTACTATTTGCAATATCTTAATGAATACTTAAATACATATTTTAAAGCATTTTATAATTTTTAAAATTATTTTGCGGCAAACACTTGTTACCCTATTTTTGATTATTTATTTATTTTCTCAAGTAATTATGCAGCTATATATTCTAAACATTTTTCTATGCAACACTTTATCCTAGTTTTTTTATTTCCTTTTGCTAACTAAGTATAAAATCTTATATAAGTCAGTTGTACAGCCCGTAAGACAAAATATTAATCAATATTTTTCTTTAAGCCACATCTGAGCTAATAACATCAGTTCCTAGATTCAACTAATACAAGCACTAAGCCACATCTGAAGCTAATAACATGAGCGAACTGCTACATGTTCTTTGACTCAAGTTCAAAAGTACTAGAGCATATAAGCAGTCAACAGCTAAATGGTTCTTAACTGAATATTACAATGATTAAAATTCTGGAATCACAATGTTCAGATCAACATGCTTCTTCTTGCAATTGTTGCATTGTGCCCAAGAATCTGGCACACCATAGTGGTCCCAAGATTAACTTGCGACAGAGAGTTATTGGAGGAATGTGAAATGGGAAGAGCTCGACCTGTCAACCTAGAGAAGAGATTCGGCAATGTGTTAGTAAAGATTTATCTCGATTATGGACAGGGAAAAAATAGGTTACGAAAATTTCATTTGAAATACTGGGACAAAAAAAAAAAAGATCAATTTCAGAACAGAAAAATCCCCACAAGATTTCACTGATAATTAAACATTTCACCTATGCCGACCAGTTCGATCTTCTATGCAAATAACCATTAGGGACAATGTGCTTCCTTCATCTAAAGTAGTATTTGCGTTGAATTTGTGCAATAAAAGCAATTTTAAGAATCTGTCCTAATAAAGGTAATTGTTATAAACACTACAATTTGATGTAAAGAGTTCACATTGAAGTAGCAATAACACCTTGATTAATTTTGCTTGCCACAGAACTACTTACTAATAATTTATAAGCTCAGATCAATGGAAATCCAAAGATGATTAAAACTTCAGACTCAACCTAACACCGGAGAGAGAGTGATAGAGACTACATGCAGCCCATAGCAACTCTAATCAAAAGAACTAAAAAGTAAAATTGAAAAGAAGATTTTATACAGACATTTAGATTTCTTCAGTATATAACTGGGCATATACGACAACCCACTTTAATCTTCGCAACCATACCTATAAGCAGTGTACTTGTTGGAAAATAAAACAATACTAAAATATTAAGACAAAAGCACCTGGGAAGTACGCCAGTGAGTACTTACCTGTATAGAAAGATGGTTCTCAATCCAAATCTGGGAGCAAATTAGCTGGTGCTGCGTCGCTGGGAGACGGAGTGACGGACGGACGGCTGGTTCTAAGTCAGTTGGAGAATACGCCGGACGGCTGGAATAAGGACGGACGGACGGCCGGCCGGAATACGAAGGACGGACGGACGGCCGGAACTTCTCGACTGTACCTGGGAGGAGGGCGACCGGTGGTGGGGAGCAGCGCGACCAACGGTGGGGAGCAGTGGCGATGGAGAGCAGCGGCGAGCGCTGTTGGCGAGTACAGCAGATGAGGGCGGTGGCGATGCGTCCGCCAGTGTTCAAATTTGAGTACGGGAAAGAGTTGGGGGAAGAAGGCCGAGAAGAAGAGAGAGAACCGCACTATTATATATGGTATAGAAGTAGTATAGCTACCGTATAGTACGTATATACAAACTGTATAGGAGCAAGAAAAAATATATAAATGGAGCTGTCACTGTCAGTTGCACATCTCGAGGAGTAGTTGGACGGATAGGATAATGCGTGCCCAGCATGTAGGCACCAAAAAACCGCTTTCTAATAATAATAAATATATCCGATCCTGCTCTCTTGCGCGCTCCTAGCAAGAAACCAACACATGAATGTACAGCAACTACGCAACGTACGCAAGCTCCTCGATTGAATTGAAGGAGCGAGAAATGGTAATTTAAAAGGTGTAGCTAGCATTCCACGTGTCTCAGCAATAATCTAGTAGAACTGAATCACTACAGGAAACTCAGACTTTACCCAGTGCTAAACTCTTTGCCCAGTGCCAAATATCGGGCACTCGGCAAAGACTATCTTTGCCGAGTGCCGCACTCGGCAAAGAAAGACACTCAAGCAAAGAACTCTTCACCGAGTGCCCGGCACTCGGCAAATCAAGACACTTTCGGCAAAGGGTTTCTTTGCCGAGTGCCCACCCTCGGCAAAGACGAGCACTCGGCAAAGGCTGGCGTCAGGCAGACGGCATCCGTCCCCCGTTAACTTTTGCCGAGTGCCGGGTGTTAGGCACTCGGCAAAAGAATGTACTTTGCCCAAAGTCAAATCCCGGCACTCGACAAAGGAGGAGGTACTTTGCCCGGTGCCAAATCCTCGCGACTCGGCAAAGAAGGTGCTTTGCCCGATGCCAAACTTTGACACTCGGCAAAGTATATAATTTTTTTTTGAATTTTGACGCCAAAATTTTTTTGAGACTTTGATACAGTGCCACAAACAACATGTTGAAAGTTGAGTCATTTTTAGTGCATTTTATTATATTTCTCTAGTTATTTTGTTTTTCTATTTTTTTCAGGAAGAGAAAGTTTTGAACTGCAGTGCATCGAATATTGATTTTATTTGGTTCCAAAAATGTTATTCTTGTTTGTTATCATAAATTTAGGCTAAATCCAGAACAGTCTTAGAATTTTGATCAACGTCTCTTGCGGGAGGGGTAGGGTTTGCCTACGTGTGGGCGGTTCGTTTTTTAATTATATAAAATTGAAATGAGTTCGAAAATTATGAAACTTGGTGACAAGTTATGAAATGATATGTGTGTGCTGTGGAAAAAATTTTAAAAAGTTTGGAGCATGTGACGATGAATGGTGCTCAGAATCCCAAACATCATCAGATGCGTGTCTTATATCACATGTGAGATAGTTCTGGTTTATGTACACGTACGTCGCAATATGCTCGAAACTTTTTCAAATTTTACCACAACACATGCATATGATATCATTACTTGTCGCCAAGTTTCATAATATTTGAAACGCGTTTACATTTTTTATTATTAAAAACAAATCGCACACACATAAAGCGGGCCAGCCCTTTGCCACACGTTCATCGAAATTCGAGACCATCCTAAGAATTAGCCTAACATTATGATAACAAAGAAAGATAACATTTTGGGAACCAAGCAAAACCATTTTTTTTTCGATGCATCTCTAGTTGAACCGACCTTTTTCCATAAAGATTTAGAAAAATAAAATAACAAGAGATAAATAACAAATATCATTGAAAATATGCCAAACTTTGAAATGTTTTTGTGGCATTGTATAAAAAGCCTCAAAAAATTTGGAGCAAAATTCAAAAAAAAAAAATTTTGCCAGTGCCTAGGTTTGGCAATCGACAAAGTTTCTTCTTTGCCGAGTGCCAACCCTAGGCACTCGGCAAAAAAGCCTGCCTTACCCGTTGCCGAGTGCGGATCACGGCACTCGGCAAAGCCCGGCCACCCCTACACAGGAAACAGGTTTGGTTTCCTCCCTCTCATCCTCTCATTTTTTCTTCTCACGCCGCCACCATCCATCCACGCCGCCGACCCGCCGCAAACGCTGCACCGTCTCCGCTTCGCCGTCGCCGTCTCCGCCGCTTCGCCGTCGCCGTTCAGCGCCGTGGAGGTCCGCCCGCCCGCCGCCACCACTTCCCGCCGCCCGGGGCGTGCCTGCGCCGCCGCCCGGGCGCCCGGGCGTCTTAGCAGCGTCCGCCCGCGTCCCCGCCCGCCGTCCCGTCCCCTTCCCGGCCCAGCGGCAGTCCCAGCGTCGGCGGCCGCCGCTGGCTACTGCGACGCGTGCCGCTCGGCCGGCCCTCCCGGCGCTTCCCCCTCCCGGCGTTTCCCCCCCCGGCGCTTCCCCTCCCGTTGGGCTGCACCCGCGGTCGCGCGCTGCCGCCTCGCCGCGCCCGGACCCTCGTGGCTCGTTACGCCGTGCGGCCTCGTGGCCCAGCGCTGCCGCCGTCGCGCCGCGCCCGGCTGCAGCGCGGCCATGCGCCTCCCGCTGCCCTCGCGGCCCACGAGCGACGCCCGCCTCCGGGCCCGACGAGCGACGCCGCCCTGCCGGACCCCACGTGAGGACAGCGCCGCCGGGTTGTTGCGCCTCGCCCGCGGCCTGCTGCCGCCGTGCCGGCGGGCGAGGGCCATAAGCGCCCACCACGCCGCCGCCGCCCACCTCGCCGCCCGGTCGGACCTGCCCCACCCGCCGCCGTCCCGCTGCCACCCCCGACGTCACCCACGCCCTTCAGCACCAATCGCTCGTGCCTCCTCACCTAGGTAAGAAAACTATTTTATCGTCAAACTGAAATGATGCTTGCCTAGCTTGTTACTGCAAAACATGTATGTGATGGATTGTTGATGAAATGCGTTTGCTTCAGATTATGTATGATGGATGTCATGTATCTATGATATATTACGTGATGTGATTTTATTGTTTGTGTTGGTGAAATAGAAAAAAACGAAAAAAATAACACATTTATCCTCTTTGCCCAAGTTGTTACACTCGGCAAAGAGGCCTTTAGCCAGTGCCATGGCACCGGCACTCGGCAAAAGCCGGGAAACCGTGAGGCACCGGTTTTCCAGCTTTGCCGAGTGCCGCCATGCCATGGCACTCGGCAAAGAAATACAAAAAAAAAAAAATCTCTTTGCCGAGTGCCTGCGCCGCCAAAGACTCGGCAAAAAAATTCAAAAAAAAAAAATCTCTTTGCCGAGTGCCCCCTCTTGGCACTCGGCAAAGAAATTCTCAAAAAAAAAAAAAAAGCTCTTTGCCGAGTGCACGCCCGCCAAAGACTCGGCAAAAAGAAATTCACAAAAAAAAAAAATGCTCTTTGCCGAGTGTTTGGCCGCCGGCAAGACTTTCGGCAAAAGAGGCCGTCAAGGCTAACGGCCTAAAAACTCTTTGCCGAGTGTGACTTGGCACTGGGCAAAGCCTTTGCCGAGTGCCCGTAATCCCAAGACTCGGCAAAAAGAGGTCTTTGCCGACCCTTTCTTTGCCGAGTGCGCTTTTGTCGAGTCGCGACACTTTCGGCAAAGCCTTTGCCGAGTGCAAATGTTCCTTTGCCGAGTGCCGCCAAAGACTTTCGGTAAAGAGCCCGCTTTCCTGTAGTGAATCGGCCGGATGATGGCGTTTGTTCGGAGTAGGAGTGTACTAATAGTAGATTACTCCCTTCGTTCTAAATTATAAATTGTTTTGACTTTTTAGATTCATCTATTTTGCTATATATCTATATATTATTATATCCAATATATAGCAAAAATAAATATGTTAAAAAAATCAAAACGACTTATAATTTAAATCGGAGAGAGTATTATTTATATTATATCATGCCATCCCATTACCCCATCCATATGGAGAGATACAAGAACGCTTTGGGAGTCTCCCAACCGCTAAAAAAATTACTTTCCCCATCCAAATTATAAAACATTTGATTTTTTTAATTCAAATTTGACCAATGTTTTATTAAAAAATTATATAATTATTACTAAATTTAAGTTATTGTTAAACAACTATTATTAATAAAGCAAGCCATGGCAAAAAAAAAAAAGTAATATTTTGCAATTTTTTTTTGAAATAAGACGAAGCGGTCAAATTTGGTGTCAAAAAAGTCAAACGTCTTATAATTTAGAATGGAGGGAGTAGTTGGATGCTCACGAGGACTTAACTCATACCGATGAAAGACATGTATGAGAGTTCCTCTCGGCAAATATGAAAGATATGTGGAGTGGCCCAACTTTGTTGGAAGTCTACTGCACTACCGACACATCATCGTTGAGGGTGTTGCTTATCCAGTCCCATATATGAGCTTGATTGCCTAACTTGTCCTTGTGGTCATTGCTAATTGTTGTTCTAAGCCAGGGCATCAATCAGTTGGATCAATAAGAATGGATCTTTGCGCGTGTCCAACAGTGGATGATACAACTGCTAGTCTAAACGCACATGCAAATCTTCTGCTTGGGAGAAAGGACAATTGCAATTTTGCACCGTGGTAATATAAGCAAGCATGGGGACATTAATTGTTGGGTAGTGCGGTAGTGGAGAAACAGGCACGACTAATCAGTGGCGATAGAGGTTGCGGTAGGTTGGAGTCTATGGATGATTTTTTTAGGTTTAAATCTTTTTGACATAGAATTGACCGATAGATAAATGTTTTTTAAAAAATTTTGAAAGAAATAATTTTCAAAGAAAATGAATTACATCAAAATGTTTTGAATGAAGGAAAGCCAAATTCCTTCCAGGAGAAAAGAAAACGGAGTAGTATAGAACATTGCTCCTTTATTTTCTCCTGAATTCTAAACATCTTAGAGTATCAATTTATATGTTTTAGACTCTCAAATAGTTTTCATTGTTCACTCTATTTTATTTCTATATTTTTTTTTCTATTAGCCTGTTTTGCATTCTTTTTAAACAGGTCGTAAGATTGACTCATCAGCTTTATGGATGCCCTAAGTTTATGCACAGAGTAAATGCAGAATTTTTATACTGAAGAAGGACCAAACCGTAAATTGTCTGGGAACGGTGAGCAGAGCACGAGCAGGAATGGAGGCTGTGACTCTGTTTCCAATTCCAATTCCATGTTCCGGTTTGGCGCTGCAGCTCATCAATTCCATTTCCAGCTCCAGATCGGAGTAAATCTGCTCCAGATCGGATTCGATTGGATTTGATTCCGGCTGTGTCGAACCCTAGCTGCCATCTCGATCCAATCCCAGTTCCACTTCTTCTTCCTCCTCGGCAGCAGAGGAGGCCGCCGTCGAATGAGTTGAAGATGACGGCGTACTACTCGTCCTCGTTGTAGGAAGGAAAGGTAAGTGAAAAAGAAGGATTCGAGGGAAGAGAGGAAGAGGCTGTTGGGCTCCTCTCCTCCTCCATGGAGGGCGAGGCGGACGGCGGCGGCGACTCCTTCGTGCTGCGCTCTGGCGTCCGCGCGGGCCTCAAGCGCGAATTCGCCTTCGCCATCGCCTCGCAGGCCGCCCTTTCGTCCTCATCCGCACCCCTGGGCCGCACCCGCCGCTCATCCCGCACTCTCAACTCATCGGCCGCTTCGACCTCCTCCGCCGCCGCCTCGACGTCCTCCTTCTCAACCCTCGACACCAAGCCAAAGGCCAAGCGCCCACGCCCAACAGATCCTCCCCCTCCCCTCCACCTCCACCTCCACCAGAGGGTGCCCCCGCCCCCGCCCCCGGAGAAGACCATGATGAGGCGGAGCAGCCCCCGGCCCCGTGCTCGCCTTGATGGCTGCCGCTGGGCCCAGCCCTCCGCCGACGCCTTTGACTCCGCAACCCCATGGCGACGCGGATGCGGATCCCACACACCGCGCCAACATCATCATCCCACCGGAGTCGTCGCCCAGGCGCATCACGCGCTCCATGCTCCAGCCCAAGTCTCCTCCCCCTCCTACCGCCGCTCGTTCTCCTGACAATGCGGCTCCGCTCAAACCCAAACCGGAACCGCCGGAGGAAGAGGAGGATGGCAAGCCCGTTCCAGCGTTTAGGCGCTTCACCAGATCACTCTTGGTCAAGGATAAGGACTGCAACGACGACGACCTCTCAGGCACCACCACCGCCAGCAATGCCTCCTCCTCCCCGTCACCCAACACCACCACAAGTACCTGCAGCAACAAGAGGAATAAGAATATAAACAAGATTCCCACCAACCTCAGGGAGCTGCTCGCCACCGGCCTGCTCGAAGGTCAGCCCGTCAAGTACATCATGAGGAAAGGCAAGGTATGTATATCGCAATACTTTCTCTATCTACTGACCCACTGTTACATCATAAATCTGTTCCCTTCACTATTCTTTCTTACTAAGAAATGTGAGCAAAAATAAATTCCAATGAAAAAAAATAATCTAAAGTAGAATGCACATTTCCTAATGATTTCATTTCATAAACTTGTCAAGGTGTCAGGTGCATCCAAGTAGTAAGACACAATGCTGGATAGGCTAGTACTCCCTTTGTTCCAAATTGTAAGCTGTTCCTGCTTTTCTAGATACATAGTTTTTTGCAATTTGGAACGGAGGGAGTATATAAAATAACAAAAGAAAACAAGTGTTTCGTCACTTCTGGGATACAAGCATGGCCTACTGCACCTGTTTTGTCTTTTCGGCACAAAGAAAAACATGACGCATTATGGTGAATGTAAGATGCGATCTCTATTTGCTGCTTTGGATGCCAAGATATCATACCATGCACTTGCATTTTTCATGTCTTATTCTGTGGTCAGTATTACTGTAATTATGACCAGGGATCTATTTCTCATTTCATTTCAGCGAGCAGTACTCCGTGGAGTTATCAAACGGATGGGCATATTGTGCTCATGCTCTTCATGCAAAGGCCAAAAAGTGAGTTTCTCTTCTCCAAAATCACTGACCTATTTATCCCAGCTTTGAGAGTTGAACCAATGGAACATGAGTTGCAGGTTGTTTCACCTTACTACTTTGAGGTGCATGCTGGGAGTACCAAAAAGCACCCATCCGACTACATTTTCCTGGAAAGTGGAAATAATCTGCATGATGTATTGAGGGCATGCACAAATACTACGTTAGACATGCTGGAGTCTGCAGTACGGAAGGCAATAGGCCCAGCACCTCAGAAGAGAACATTCAGATGCAAAGCCTGCAAAAGTTTGTTGTTTTCCCCTCATCCCTACCTTACTCGACTTTGTTAATTGCTCAGATGTTGATATATATAATATTTCAGGTTCATTCAGCACACTCCGCAGTGGGAAATTTGCTTTACTTTGTGATTCATGTCTTGAGTGCAAGGGTGCTAAGAATAATAGCAGGTAACCTTTGTAACAGATGTGTCCATTCCATTTTTCATCACATCAACATATTTTTCTGGGGTTCCAAACCATTTGTTGCTTGACTACTTTTATTTTAGGTCGTCCAAAATTGGACGAAGTCCAACTTCATCGGCCAAGGTATATAAGAGTGCATCTCCAGGAGCAAAGTCTTCAAGTGTAGGAAGGCTTACAAGAAAGTAGGTATTGTTGTTTATGATATGCATCCCTTCCCTCCAATTTCTCACCTCTCATTAATCCCCTTTTTGTTGTTTTACCAAAAATAAAAGGGATAAGGGGATGCATAAGGTTGTTTTCATGAGTGGTGTTTTACCAGAGGGCACTGATGTTGGCTACTATGTTGGTGGAAAGGTCATTTTCTTATTCTCTCTCAAATTACTGTTTTCAGCCAGTACAAATGTTTTTTTTTATTGACACTAGAAGTGAAATCTCTAGAGGTTACTGGATGGATATATAAAGGAATTTGGGATCTACTGTCATTGCTGCAGCACAGTGGTAAGTTGTTAGTCCCTTTCAATGGAATGTAACACAAATCAACTGATAAGTTAGCCTAGTCTAATTCACTTTGTTTAATTCCATGAACAGGTTAGTCCTTCACAGTTTGAAGCTCATGCTGGTCGAGCTGCTCGACGCAAACCGTGAGTTCATTCTTGCTGTTTATTGTTGCTGTTTATCTTTTTTTTAAAAGAGTACAATTCAAACTCTAATGCCTTCCATAAACACTATTGTAGCTACCACAACATATATATGTCAAACGGCGTTTCACTACATGAGCTGTCAATTTCACTCTTGAAAGGTCAAAAGGTGTCAAACAGACAAAGTGATGACTTGTGCAGCATTTGTTCAGATGGTGGGGAACTACTCCTTTGTGATACCTGTCCAAGAGCTTTTCACAGAGGTAATGATGTTATGCATATTCAATATGAGATGGCGCCTCTTTGCTTCCTCCTTAATTAAGCTACCTTTTGTTTAGGATATGTATCTGTTTAGATATATGTTTTCTTGAGGAATAGCTGAATTTATTGTATATAGCGATTTTACTAATGCTTAAAATCCAGGTTTCAGACCTGAAACTTACCAAAACCATGTCATAACACTAAGTTGGATTTGTAGTCTACATGGGGTTTCTTGTTGTATTATATTTTTCTTTAGATTACAATGCTGTATTTTTATTTTTACATTGTGTTTAAGCTCAACTGTTGTTCTTATTTCTAACGTCTGTTGTTTAATCGACTCTGTTTTATACACTTCTTTTGGTCAACTCCTTAGAACATGGTCACATTTCTTAGTTTTCATTAATGTGTGCTGTATTCCCTCCCTATTTATCTCTTGTAGAATGTGTTAGCTTGTCTTCTGCCCCGAAGGGAACTTGGTGTTGCCGATATTGTGAGAATAGACAACAGAGGGAAAGTTGTTTGGCATATAACAACAATGCAATAGCTGCTGGGAGGGTTGAAGGAGTTGATGCCTTGGAACAAATATTCACACGGTCAATACGTATTGCTACAACACCTGAGACTGGATTTGGTGGTTGCTCACTGTGCAAGTAAGTTTTTTTCCATGGCATGGTGCTTGTATATCTACTCTGGCCTACTTTTCTTTTACGCTTATCATAAAATACATGTGCTTCCAATCTTACCTAAAACATTTTGTACCTATAAAACACGGATACGGATACATGTATCAGTATCGGATACGGATACGCCAATTTCCCAAAAAACCCGATACGCGGATACGTTTAATGTCTAAAAATAAAAAAATAATAATAATGCAGCTCTAAATTTGAAGCTGATAAGTGTACTATTATTACAGAACAACATGTCTAAAGGTCTCAAATATAGTAGTCTCAAATTTAGGAAAGTAATAAAAGACATTCAGGCTCACAATTCATGCAGCCTACATGCATCAGCAACCAGCAAGCTCTTATTCCCTACTCATTTGTCCCATTGTCATCCACAACATCAAGCTCCTCGTGTTCAACATCCAAACAAAAGGTCACAGCTTGCAAATCTGGTTCATCAAGGGATAGGTCGGCCACTTCAAGAATGCCAATACCACCAAGTGAATCAAAAGAGTCCCTTCCTACGTCCCACATCCTTGTCTCTCCTGTCTTGTATGCATCAGTTCTTCTGGACAGATGCCTCAGATTTTTGTGCACAAAGACCAAATCTTCAGCACGCTCTGGAGTCAAGGCATTTCTCTTCACACTATGGATAAATCTGTGGGTGCTCCAGTTTCTTTCACAGCAAGAAGATGAGGCTGGTTGGCTAAGCAATTTCATGGCCAAACTCATCAACATGGGAGCAGATTGTCCATGATTTGTCCACCAAGTCATAGGGGAAACAGCCCATCTATCAAAGATCTATGCAATTTATATTCAAGTTGCTGCCAAACAAATATCTCATCATCAGAAGGATTGTCTCGAATTTTAGGTTCACATATACTTTTCAAAGCAAGGTTGAGGGTGTTTTTTCACAACACATGGTGCCCAAAATATGTTTTTATACAGAGCTCAATTATTAGACCAGCACCTTTGCAATTTGCAGTATTGTCTGTTATGATTTGTACCACATTATCGACCTACTTCTTCAATCTGCAGCAAATGAGCTTCAACTCTAGAGTAACTACTCAGTTTTTCCATTGGACAGTACTTGCAGCGCCACATAGCATTTCCTCCACCAGATTTAGGCTTCTCTAAAATGGTGACATGATCCCAAAGTGGAGCCTTGATATTTGTTGTGTTCCTTGATATTTGTTGTGTTTGTGGCTGGAGATCCTACACTAGCAGTAGCACCTGCACTTCCACTAGCACCACTCAAATTGGGAGACACCATCTTCTGCATACAAGGAAGAAGGAACAAGAACTCACTACTGCTGAAATTGCATAGATCGAGAATGGGGAGAGGAAGATGAAGTAGGGATCGAAGAAATCAAGCAGCTACGAGTTGAGGAAGAGGAGATCGAGGATGGGGAAGGGCTGGAACTCACCAGAGCAGCCTGGCGGAGCTGCGAGCAGGGGCCAGGCAGGCGGAGCCGCAAGCAGGGGCCGGGCGGAGCTTGTCGCTGGCGAGCAGGGACGGCGTTGCTGGTGGCCAGCCGGGCGGCGCCTCGGCTTCACCGCGGGGGGGAGGAGTCGCGATGCACGAGTCCGTGCGGCGCGATGCGGGAGTAACGCGATGGAGGCTAGGGCGACTATGTGGCTGGTAATGAGCCGAGCCGTATCGTAATGGATGGATACGCGTATCCCGCAACTGATACGTATCAGGCCTGTGTATCGGAATTTCGCAAAATTAACTAATATTCGGATACTCCGCCGATACGTATCCGTGGCGTATCGGATGCGTATCCGTGTCGGATACGCGATACATTTGTTCCTTGAAGTATCCGTGTAACAGAGTTTTGTACGCTGTCAGAGCAAATTTGGCAAACTTCTCATCAAGTAGTAGTGGTATTTATTGTATAAGCAGCTCAATGTCCGAGTGCTTAATCTCTTTACTCGTTTCGAACTCTCTGATTACTTTTGCATAAATTTTACTTTCGTTAATCTTGCTTTAAGCTTTATTTGCAGTATGTGTCAGCACTAATTGTGGTAGTTTATCGGTGTTTGGCGCTAAGTATTTACCAGTTTGTGAAAGTCGTATCGTATCATTGGTACATTTTTATCAAAGAGGTTACTTTTTTTTTTTCATTTAATGCCAAGTGCTACGAGATTTCTTCGAAATTCGAAATTTGGAGTCGCATAACATTAGGGCCACTATTTGGTATACAACTTTTGTTATTTATATATGCTTCTATTCAATGCTCTGAAGTTCCCAATGGTTTTGAATTATCTGGCAGGCTCCATGATTTCAGCAAAAAGAAATTCAGTACCCGGACCGTGCTGCTTTGTGACCAAGTACGTTTGCGAATCATATAGTGTTATATAAACTATGGTCTACTTCATGCGAGTGCTGATAGTAGTGCCCTTCCATGGATTATGTACAGTGTAACTCTTGATGTTTCTGTGTTTCTGCTTCTTATAAGGCAGCAGTGACACTTTGTTTTTGTAATATAAGTCATTCATGTGTCTTTTTATGACCAGTGTGGTAGAGAATATCATGTTGGTTGTCTCAAGGAACATAATATGGCTGATCTGACGGTGATATTTCTAACCTGAGACATCTGGCAGAGTTTGTACCTGAAAACTAGCACCATACTAATGATTAACTTGTGCAGGCATTGCCTGAGGGAGCATGGTATTGTTCTACGGACTGTGTGCGGATTAACCAGGCACTGCAAGATTTACTTAACCGTGGAGGAGAACCTGTTCCTACCATGGATTTAGATGTTATTAAGAAGAAACGAGAAGTGAAAGGTTTTAATGAGGATGCTGAACTTGATGTTAGATGGAGAGTTTTAAAGGACAAGAGCTCAGACGATAGTAAATTAGTGCTCTCCAAAGCAGTTGCCATTTTCCATGTGAGTTTCTGTTGCTTCATACTGGATGTTAATATTAATTTTTATGACAGTTGCCCATTGATTCTTTGTCAAAACTTGATAGGACTTTGCAATAAGCTATGGTCAGGTATTGTGGCTCATTATGAATAGATGACCGTGGGCCAGGCACCCACACAGGCTGACAGCAGTGGACCCAGCCAAACCCTGCTGCGTGTCAAGGTGGCAGCCAGGCCACTGCCTGTGTCCGCATCAAGTCTAGGATTTTCGGGAGTCATATTATCAGGGTGTGGCGAAAGGGGCTCTAGCCTAGTGGTTAGAGCACCTGAGTAGCATCCAGCAGGTCTGGGTTTGACTCCCCGTGGGAGTGAATTTAAACAGGTCTGCATTAACCAAAAAATTAAAAAATAGGCTGGGGTTTCCCCTGCTGACTTCGGTCAAAATATTATTAGGGTGTGATCTGGTGAATCCCTCCTACCGTAGCTCTCACTTGTCTCTGGTTGCTGTCCACATGAGCAGTACCGTCCTCCCTGGTTCCTTTCTGCCTCGCTTGTATTCTCTAGATCCTTGCCCATAACATCAGAATATTGTGAAATCTACATTATGTTATTAAGAAAAGAAAGGGAAACCATTTTTTTTAATAAGAGGTGTTGAAACATAGCCAATGTCATGTTTTACACATTCCCAATGGGAGAATATCTGGTGCAAACTCTCGGTGGAGTAGTGAAAACCCACTCAAAATACATGGAAGTTTAAAATCAGGCCGAACTTATAGAAGATGAAATGATTGCAGATTCTGCTTAGCAGGTGTAATTTTTGTTTGTTTGTTTGTTTGTTTACAATAACAAAGATGCATCCTTTTATCTATTGAGTATTAGTAATCAGTTTTATTGATTGTCAAATGTACTATTGCACTTTTCTGCAGGAAACTTTTGATCCCATTATCCAGGTTTCAACTGGGCGGGACCTCATTCCAGCCATGGTTTATGGGTATGGACTAGTATCGTCCTCTTTTATTGCTGTCAGACAAATCAAAATTGTGGAAATTATATACTTTTGTTTCCAGGAGGAGTGCAAGGGATCAAGATTACACAGGAATGTATTGTGCTGTGTTAACTGTGAAGTGAGTTTTCGTCTCAGATTGTCTCTTGCTGAAAAGTTAATGATGTTGGCAATCAATGGTTTTTTGTTACACAAGTCTAATTTTAATATTGTTACACAGCAATACTGTAGTTTCTGCGGGTCTTTTCCGCATCATGGGTAGTGAGATTGCTGAGCTGCCGTTGGTTGCTACAAGTAGGGATAGCCAAGGCTTGGTAAGTTCGTCAAGCTATCGATGTTAATTCAAGTTTTCATTGGGCCATAAATAATGAATATTTTGAGCATATGGAGTCTGGACTAAACAAGCTCCATGGATCATGCATATGTGCAATACATAGTTTTTCCGACACCACATACGATAAGGGACTGCAAACATGCTGTATTGTCTTAATAACTGCTTAGCCTTTGGCTTAAAAAAACTTGCTTAGACTTTGAAAGATGTTTTGGACTGGTACATATATCCTACTGGATGTTGTAGTTATTGGGATCGCAATTAGTAATTGGATTGTTAATTTGAATGTAACTACACAGTTGGGGCTTTCCTTGTTGCAAAGTCGTGTGCCGTTGCTGAGACAAGACCTGAGGTATAGCAACATTGATCTTTCTTTCCTTTTGTGAACTGAGCAGGGGTATTTCCAAGCACTTTTTTCCTGCATAGAACGGCTGTTGGCATCTTTGGAGGTGAAACATTTTGTGCTACCAGCTGCAGAGGAAGCAGAGTCTATTTGGACAGAGCGTTTTGGCTTCACAAAGATAAGCCAGGATGAGGTTTGTATATGTTCCTAGGTTCAACTTTCTAGCATGCGTAAGGATGATGAATTAACTTGAGGTTGTAATGATGTAAATATTGTTGGGTGCTGCAGCTGCGTGAATACCTCAAGGGTGGGCGAACAACTGTGTTTCAGGGGACGTCAAACCTGCACAAGCTGGTTTCAAAACTTGAATGCTAGTTATGTGAGAATTGCATGGCAGGAGCAAGGACATGAAGCTAAAAAGCAGCTCATTGCTGTGCGCCTCTGGCATTGCTGCAGATAGGAAATAGGCACCCTGGTCCCTTTCTTCTAAGTGTTGGTGAGCATGGTGGTATGGGCATCTTGATGTATTTCCATAGCTAAGGTGAAGAAGATTGTGTAAGATACAAGGGGTAAGCGGCAAAGGCAAAAGCCAAAGCTGAGTGAATTTCAGACACCTTATTGGGTGGCGGTATGTGTGTTGTGGGACGTGTGTTGTGGGACGCTGTGTTTGTTTATTAGGTGTTAGCTCGGGCTGGAGTGAGATGGCGGTTCTCTTGGTGGGATTTTCACTGCTGAGGTGACTGTTGTATTTGTTGATATCTTTTAGTTTTATGATAGTGGCATTGTGATACTAGGCTGTTCGGAGAGGAGTGGGGTGGGAGAGGTTTCAAATTCAACGTGAACATGTGATTCCTCTCTATTGTTCTGATTGTTGTAATGTAATAGTGTTGTTGCCCCCCTATTATATGACATTTAATTTGCTGCGAATTCCTTGAGGCTGGTGCAGTTTATTGAATCGTCAAATATAATCGGTTGTGATGGGTAAACTAATTGGGGTTTATTTGGTCGCACTCCTATCCTGCATATATGAGGTGAATTAGGGTGGAAACTAAACTTAAACTTCAATCCACCTCAATATATATGTTGATTGAGGTGAATATGAGTGCATTCAAACAAGCTCTTAGGTGTCTTAATATATGTACTTGTATTTTCTATGGAAATCATCTACGTGATGTTCTGCTGTATAATGTCGAGAACTTACAGAACTTGTTTGAAAGTAGTTAAAAGCTTGTTTGGTAGGGTGTCTTTTTAGCTTCTATTTCCTTTGTTCCAAATTATAAGTTGCTTTGATTTTTTTGATACATTCATTTTGCTATGTATCTAGATATAATAATAATATATCTAGATACATAGCAAAAAATAGATGAACCAAAAAAAAGTCAAAAGCAACTTATAATTTAGAAGGGAGTGGGTATTTAACAGGCCTTGATAAAGTAGCTTTGTGTTTCAACTTCCTCTTATGCAAAACAATTTTCTAAATGAAGCTAAAAATACTAGCCTTTTCTAACTCTCTCGGCTATCTTCCCTGCTAATGTTTTTTGAAAATAGCTTGCATTTGAAGTTGCTTTCTAAAACCTGTAGAAAAAACTCGTTTGAAAGTAGTAAAAAACTCTTGGTGGGCTTCTTTTTTTAGCTTCTATCAAACAGGCCCTGATAAAATAGCTCTGTTTTTCAACTTCCTCTCATGCAAACAGTTTTCTAGTTGAAGCTAAAAATACTAGCCTTTTTCAACTCTCAGCTATCTTGTTCGCCGATGACTCACTAATTTTGATTCGTGCAGAATCCAGGGGTGGAAGGAGAAATTCCTTCCGTGGGCAGGCAGTGGCGGAGCTCGAAGCAAAATATAGAGGGGGCCAATTTGCGAATTGAACCCAAACGTACATCGATACATGGGTGGTGCAAAAAGTAGTTTTAGTATTTATCTCTTTGTCTACAAAGATAACCATGATATCAAATTAATATGTATGTATATACTAAAATACATGTATGAACTAACACGTGACAGTTTTGAACACAATATCAAATTAATATCAAAATATGTATAAATCAAATAGCAAATAAAGCATCTAAATTCTCCCATAAAAATCAAATAAAGCATCTAAAATGCAAATCAAATCAACCACTTAGTACGCATAGCCTACATATTTTGCAGATCAAAGTGTGTGAAAATAAATAAAAAGAATCAACAAGAGAATTAAAAACTAGTATGTTGGACGTAGTAACGCTGAGCTGCTCGTTGGCCGGTGGCTGTAGACTCGGAGGCTTACCCTGCAGTCACAGCTCACAGATGTGTGTGCGGAGGCCAGGAACAGCTGGGAGACCTGCCACAGCTTTAGATGAGACAATGTCGGCGGTTGTGAATAGTATATGGGTTCATAAAAATTCACCAAGGCAAGGGGGGCAGCACCTAGCTTGGCCCCCACGTAGCTTCGCCGGTGTGGGCAGGCAAGGAGATTTTAATAGAAGCAGTGGCACAAGCTATACACACATTCGTGATGGGTTACTTTGATCTTACAAAGTCTCTATGATCAAATAAGTGCTATGGTATGTCGTTTCTGGTGGAACCAAGAGGAGGGAAAACATAAAATACATTGGCTAAGCAAAGAAATCATGATGAAGCCAAAAGGTGAAGGAGGACTAGGCTTCAGAGATATTCATGCATTCAATTTGGCGATGTTGGCTAAGCAAGGGTGGAGACTTTAGCATAATCTGGATTCTACGTGCCAAGTTCTACAAGCCAAATACTATGCGGGTACAACAGTGCTGGAGGCGAGACCGAAAGCTAACATCTTGTATACTTGGCGAAGTATTCCGAGAGGAATTGATGTTATGAAGAAGGGGATGGTAGAGGACTAAAAATCTTGTCGGAGTCCATGGCTACCAAGGGATTGTTGAAAGGTCCTTGTTTGGTTTTGGTAATTGAGTGATAACCTAGGTGGACTAATTGTGCTTATGTGAGATTTGCAGAGATTTAGTCCACAGGTACATGTGTTTGAGCAACTATGTCATGGAGGTGGTGTGATGTGTTGCAAGGCTCACACATGATGATGAAGGAGCTTAATGCATGGTACATGACATGGAGTCATGTGGCTAAAGGTGAAGATCGAGACAAGGCTTGGCTTGATGGACCGATCGTGAGGGTGAAGGGCAAGTTGGAAGCTTTGAAGCCGTTGGTACCGAGTATCGGGAGGCTTGAGCAAAGACTTGGCGCCGAAGGACCGAAGCGATGGTGAAGAGCAAGTGAGGTCAAGATCAATGGACCAAAGGCCACGTGATGATATGAAGTGGATCATATCTTTCATGTGGATGTCGGTGCATGTGTTGCATCGGCATTGGAGGAGATGGAGTGGAAAGCGCAAGGCAAAGGTATAACCTAGGGCGTTTCCATTTCACTGGTCATAGGTGTGTAGAGAAGTTGATGATCGAGTTTAGGATAGATGACCGTACTATCAAGAGGGGCAAACTTGTTTGCATATCGGTCATCTAGTGCCACTTGAGCGATCTAACTTTGCATCTTGTTGCTAGGATCGAGTGATGTTGTAAGAAGGAGTGAAAACCCTTTGGAAAATGTTTGCGAAAGTGCTAACACACTTGCACATGGTGATGTACACTTGGTGGTGTTGGCACATTTGCATAAGGGATGTTGATTGCCGGGTTGAGAAGGGTTTGGGATCCTCTCTCCCTCCGGCCGAGCTTGCGAGGCGGGGTTCGGCGCTTTCATGAAAGTGAAGTGCTCATTTTCCATTGCGCTGGAGGCCGAAAGTGGTGGCAAAGTCGTCGGAGTGTTTCTAAAAACACTCATCAGACGCTGGTGGCAGCAACGTCGGACGCTGGGCCAGCGTCCGATGACTTGTCGGCGGTGTTGCGCGTGCTGGGAGCTTGCATCTGCGCGTCCGACGCTCTAGCGTCTGCACGTCCGAAGCAAAGCAACGCTGGCCTCAGAGAAAAGCAGGAGGAGCACCTGACGCTGAGGAGTGTCCGATGCCCATGAGTCGGACGCGTCCGATGCGTTGGTGGCGGTTTGCAGACCTCTCTGCATAGCGTCCGGCGCTAGGGAGCTACGTCCGGTGGCATGCATCGGAGCGTCCGATGAGTGCGCGGCTGGCGCTCTGAGGAGCTGGCCGTTGGCGCGCAACGACTAGTTTGATGTGGAGGTGACACATGGCGTTCGCGTGTGCGTCGGACGCTGGGCGTGCGTCCGATGCCCCTGCATCGGAGCGTCCGATGTCCCCGTGCTAGCTGGGTGTTGTTGGCAACGGCTCTTTAGCCCTTGTGGCTATATATATTTTGTGGTGGCCGGCCTTGGCTGGCTACTGAGCGACTTAGGGACTTTGTGTCCTTGCTTGGTGGTGTTTGAGAGCCCTCTAACTCACTAGAGCTTATAGTGATTGCATCCAAGAGTGAGTTAGTGATTGCTATTGCATTGCATTGAGAGATTGCAAGGTGTGGCACTAGGTGAGAGAGTTGCAAGTCGGTGGTGCTTATTACTCTTGGAGGTTGCCACCTCCTAGACGATTTGAAGGCTTATGGGCATCATGTAGCACACTCGGAGATTGAGTGGTGCTCCGATTGCTTGTCACGTGGAGTGACATTGTGAGGGGGATTGTGCTCACCTCGTGGGAGATCGCAAAGAGCAACTCTAGTAAAAGGGAGACACGAAGGGTGACAAGTGGTTCGGCCGGTCAAGTGCTAGAGCTCGTGGTGAGCACTCCGGTGGGAGAGCGTGACTTGTGGGTCACCACTAGCAAGAGGACCGGCGACAACCTTGGAGCTTGTCTAAACGAGGACTAGCTTGGTGGCAACCAAGTGAACCTTGGTAAAAATTGACGTGTCATCTTGTCTACTCTTCTCGTCGGTTTGCATTCGCTAGCTTGTGATTACTTGATTCATACTTGTGCTAGTGAGTAGCTTGCTAGTTACCTTCTTAGCTTGTGTAGCTTAGAAGTAGCGATTGCGTGGCTAATTGGCTTGTGTAGTCTTGCTAGTCACTTTGCTTAGTTTGTCTAGCTAAGAAATTAAGCTCATTGGTTAGGCTTGTGTAGCCGTGCTAGTGAGAAGTACTAGTGTGCTTAGGCTTTGTGCGCTTTGCTCACTAGTATGTGTAGGTGCTCTCCGGTTTGATTGAGTACTAGTTGCTTAGGTTTGTGTGACCTTGCAACCTAGTATTGGATAGGCGAGCACTACCTAGCCTTGCACCTTAGTGACTTAGTTAGAATCTTTGTAAGGTGCTTAGATAGAGGGGTGTAGTTCTAGTTAGACCGATAGTGTCAATTCCGTATTTAAATTCGGTTATCCGCTGCGATTAGATTTTAGAAAGGACTATTCACCCCCTCTAGTCCACCATCTCGACCCTACAATTGTTCAAGGAAACCTATCACCCACAGGCGCTCCAACTTGCGAACTTATGTATAGGGTTTGGGACCTATCACCCCTGGGGGCTCCAACTTGCTAACTTATGTATACGAGCTTATAAACCCGGGTACAGGTAATTGGGATATCGATTTGATTCATGACACCTTTTAGGAGGATGATGCTACAATTATTCTTTCTTTACCATTTTTATATCCAAGATAACTTGCTGGCTTGGCGTTTCAATAAGAAAGGTTTGTTTAGTGTCAAGAGTGCTTATAAAGTTTGTCGTGATGATTTTCTTCAAAACTGTCTCATAGTGCTATGTAGGATGGAAGCAAACTAGCTGTTAACCCGGTGTGGGAGCAATCTCGGATTTGTGTAACACCCTAGGTGTTAAGTATGCATTAAGCACCATCACTAATTAATCAAAACCATCATTAGCATCAGCATCATCAAGCATGAAACCCTAGGTTTTACCTCATCATTTCATGTGAAGTGCATTTAAATTGAATTGTTTGCCATGCCTGTTTTGAACTAATTAGTGCTCATGTGTGATGCTTGATCATTAGTGTTTAGAGGTGACTAGTGCCATGGAAAAGTTTAGCAAAATGTTATTGAAAAAGATTTTCCATTTTTCAAAGAAAAGAAAAAAGGAGTTAAAAATCCCCTTTTATAAGGCCTTATCTTTGGATTTTTGTAATTTAAAATCTATGCAGAATTAGGTATTGACCCCAAAATGAAAAATGTTCCCCTCAAAAAGTTCTACAACTTTCATTTTAGATGTTTTTTCTGAAAATGCTTTTAAATGGTCAAAATGGTGCATTTTGGAGGCTGTTTTATTTATTTAAAAATTCAAAAAAAAAAAAAAAAGATATGCAAAACCTAAAATGTAACATTTAGTTCTGTTAATTTTAGCTGATTTTCTTTGGACTCATTGTATTAGTATAGTTTGTGAATGTTCTTGTCTGACTAAATTATAGTCTGAATTCTGTTCTTGGAGGTTCAAGGGTGAGATCATGGATGTATATTGCTACCTAGGTATAAGGTTAGCTAGGATTCTTGGATGGACAAGTATCTGCAAAGTGCGAGGTGATTGGCTAGAGTTTCTATCTTTTTCGCTATCAGTTTATTGAATTTCTGATACGTGCTACTGCTGCTAGTTCTTATGATAAAAGTGTGAATTCAAACACTTGATCAGTGTGAAAGGTTGATATATTTGAGTGTTATGCACTATGTTTCCTGCAGATAGGTGAAAGGTTGGACTGCCCAGTGTGCAGTGGAGGAGTTTCGAAAGACAAACGGGTACAATATATCTCTTATTGGCAACATGTCAAAATGCTTATTGTGTCCAGTTGCAACCCCTCTGTGTTAAAAGATGTCAAGACAATTTCTTAATTTTTGTGTACTCATAGCCGCATGCAGAGTTCATAGCTGGTGTTATATCTGTAGATGTTCGGTGTCTTTGCTGTTGTTAATGATTCTAACATATTTATAGATATGCATGGCATTGAGTGTGTGAAAGAGTTTCACAACTAGTTTGTATGTGGCTGTGTGGGACATAATTTCCTAGACACATGGACTCTCACAGTTAGCTAGCGATGACACTGCTTCCTCCTTTTTGCTGGCGCTGAATGCATTAGTCTATATATGGGACTATCAGGAGCTTTTAGCTTTTTTGCAAATTTGCAGGGTATTGTGTTCCTTTGCTTGTAAATCTGACTTGGCATGCATAGCTGTGAAATGAATCACACAAGTTGCACTGTTATTATGATATTTTGTCTTTTCCCCCTTAACTGTTAAGACTCAGGACCAACACTTGTAGGGAAGTGGATGGGGGTGCTGTAACACCCTAAAAATTTTATTTGCAACTAGAAAGTAAATTTGAGTATTTGTTTAATTTATGTGCATTTTAACATAGGCTAAATAATAACTTTTGAGTAATTAAAATAAACTATAAGGTTTAGAAACATGTTTGTTGCATTCATGCCGAAGCATAATGATTTTGGTTGAGTGTAGGGCTAGCTTGTTTGTGGTGAAATTCAAATTTCATTTTAATTTGACCAAGTTTCAAAAATCAGGAAAAAAGATTTTCTTTTTAATCTTTTCTTTTAATTTTTTTTCAGCCCAACGCTAAGCCAAGCTTGCTTTTCCTTTTGCTAGAATAGAAAATGATCACAGGCTTGGGCCCTGGCAGCCAGCGTTGGCCTGTCCTTTTTGTTTTTGCTTTGCACAAGCACCAGCCCAACTTGGCCTGCTCGGCAGCACCCACAGCACCTCACTTAACCCTTCCCTTTCTCTCTGTACTCTAGCTTCTCATCTTCCTCGTCGAAGCGGAGAAGCCGTGCCGCCTCCTTGAAGCGCCGAGTGATGTCAGCATCCAAGCCCTCGCCTTCAATTCCCATGATGAAGCCAGCAAGTAACGCTCGCCGCCCCTTCGTCTACCACCGCTACCCATCCCTATAAAGCCGCGGCCGAGCTCTCCCCCTCTCCCTTTCATTCTCTGCTCGTTCATGTCACCACTGCCCCCACCAATCAGATGGACTGGAGCCCAATTGGCGCCAGTAACGCGCGGAGGAGCTTCACGGTGCTTCGCCGCGGCCGTTGGTTCCTTTTCCCCTTCAATTTTGTCACTAATTTCTTGATTCCGTGCTCACCGGCGGCATTCACCTATGCAGTCCGCTGCAGCACGTTGCCGGCCGTCGAGGAGCCTTCCTGGATGCTGAGAACTACACGTCGAGCCCACGGTATAACCCTATCCTTCTCGTTCACTTGGTTTGGCTTTTCGTGGCCTGGAACGCCGTTCCAGTGAGCTGCAGTTCACACTACTGCACAAAATTTAACCCTGGCGGCTGTTTTCTATTAACAACCACCACCAACAATAGGTCACCTTTAATTGTGATTTAACGTGGTGGTTAGAGTACCCGCCACAGTAAATCAATTTAATCAAATAAAAAATGAAACCCACTGCTGAGCCAGTTTTGGAGCCCACCGGCGAGCCCGCTAGCTCCGACGGCACTGCCACCGCCCCACGCCGCACCACCCCACGCCGCACCGCCGTGAATTTGGTTGCCCTGCACCGCGTCGCCGCGGATCCGACAGCCCAGCACCACGACACCACCGGATCCGTTTGCTCCGCGCAGCGCCGTCGTGGATCCGGCCACCCCACGCCATGTCGCCGAGGATCCGGTCGCTCCACGCCATGCCACCGCGGATCCATGTGCCTCGCACCGTCCCGTGCCATGATGCCACCGAATCCGGTGGCTCCACGCCCGCGCCCGGGGGATCCGACCACCCCACACCACGAAGCGCCGGATCCCGGCCTCGGCTCCTCGCGCCGCACCACCACCACCAGATCCGTGGGTGGTGGAGGAAGGAGAGGAGCACCACCCTCGTCGCCGCTGGATATGCGTCCCCTGCAGGGGCGCAGCCGGCCGGCTGGGCAGAGCCAGGGCAGGCAGCCTCGAGCGCCATCGCCGCCGGGCCGAGGACGCCAGGCGGCCCATCCGCACCCTCCGGGGGCCGCCTCGAGCGCCGACACCGCGCCACACAGGGGACTCCATGGCCGCTGATTCGTGAGAGAGAAGAAGGAGAGGGGAGGGGCGTGCGGTGAAGGTGAGGGAGGGCGGAGAGAAGTGAGGGAGGAGGCGCCGTTGAGAGGGAGGAGAGAACTAAGGGGTGTGGCTGGATTAGGGTTAGGTCTCATATATATATGAGCCGGTGAAATGGGCTCTTGCCTAGGCTTGGAACTGGGCCGTGATTTGTTGTGGCGGTTGCTTGAGTTATGGAGGCGGACATTTGTTCACCGTCACGGTAAATAATCTATTTAACATGGCGGTTTTTTTTAACCGCCACCATAAATAAAAAATAACCGCCACAGTAAATCCTAGGTTTTTTCGTGGCGGTTAGATTTTTGACCGCCATGGTTAATAAAATGACACCACCTCGTAAAATCATTTTTGTACTAGTGTCATGCCAGCCATGGTGCCGCCGCGGGGGCTATCGTGCCGACAAGCTCCCTGCTGTTTCCGTTAGCCCCGTGGAGTTCGCGTTGTCGCACTCGTCGTTCTAGAGTTTTCCGTTTCGATCGAGGTGGTCGGGAACGCCTTTCGGCGGTTCACCGGCGTGCTCCACTTATCGGCATCCATGGTGCTGCTCGCCGTGGATTCTGTGCGCCAACATGTTCATTAGGTCTGCCATCCAAACCTGTGTAGAAACCAGATTTTAGTTGTTTTAATCCAAAATTCAAGTTTAGCCTATTTACAGAAATGCCATTGAATATTGTTTTATGCATAATTTTTGTGTTTTAAATCCGATTAGAGTGATTCTTGCGCTCATCTGTTCGTAGCAGTACATAGATTAGTTTTATATCCTTTTTTACTCTCTGTTTATAATGTTTGGTGTACTGTTGTAATAGAAATATATTTTTATGCATGTATGGCTTGGTTTGGATGCTTACCAATAAGGACTTTACCTAGATGAATTTTGTACCATATTTCCTTGTAGCAAAGGTCCCTTGTACCTATGGTTTGGGAAGCATGTTGGTTATCTGGTATTATGCATAACCAAAATATATAATTTATTAATGTCTAATGGTATATAGAATCTATGCTAAAATTGTGCTTTTTAGTAACTTTTAGGGGACCAAAGCATTGGGTTTTTGGTGCTTTGGTGCCTCTCCATAAGGACTTATTACTTCTTGAGTAGTGTTTCTGGTTACTTGGTTTGCTTGGGAAAGATGATAATTTAGATTAATATTATTTTCAACTGGGGAGGGTTTATTCACTAAAGTAGTATTTCATGTATAATAAAATGTGACCAATTAAAAATGGTAACCGATGTCAAATGGTGTCTAGCCTTTGAGGTCATCATGTGCAACAATTTTATTTTGCACATGATGAAGATTTATTTTGCATGAATTCGTATGCAACAATTTTATGGGGAAATCATGGTTTGGTGTTTGATTGAACTTGCTTTGTGAACTTGTCCCAATGTTGCTACCCTTCATTGCACCCTTAAGTCACAAACATCGTGAATTACTAGTTGATAAGATGTTAATTCCTTATTCTTTGAAATTTGGCTTAGACACATGAAAATATGGCCAAGGTATCATGGTTTTTAATTTTTAGCACATTTTAGAGAATTCAGAATAGTTAGCCAAATTTACCTCTGACCCAACCATGACAAAATTGGGGACTTTTACGTCTATTGTTCAAAATTTACCATGGAGATAATTGGTTTTTTCCCATTTGCCATGGGTACGTGGACACAAGCAATTTTTGCCACGTCTTGGGCACAAGCAAATTAAACCATGACTTGGACACATGTAAATTTTACCATGCCTTGAACATGTAAATTTAACCATGATTTGGATCAAGTCATGGTAAATTTTCATATGACCAAGTCATGGTAAGTTTCCGTATGACCAAGTCATGGTAAGTTTCTATATGATGTAAATTTCCATATGACCAAGTCATGGTAAGTTTCCATATGAACAAGTCATGGTAAATTTCCAATGACCAAGTCATGGTAACCAAGTCTATATGATAAAATTTCCATATGACCAAGTCATGGTAAGTTTCCATATGAACAAGTCATGGTAAATTTCCATATGACGTAAATTTCCATATAACCAAGTCATGGTAAGTTTCCACATGACCAAGTCAAGGTAACTTTGCATATGACCAAGTCATGGTAAGTTTCCACATGACCAAGTCATGGTAAGTTTCCATACGAACAAGTCGTTGTAAAATTCCATATGACCAAATCATGGTAAGTTTTCCTTATGACCAAGTCATGGTAAATTTCCAAATGACCAAATCATCGTAAGTTTTATTATGACCAAGACATGGTACATTTCCATATGACCCCTATGACCAAGTCATATGGCATGGTAAAT
>JADLZL010005529.1:0-66270 GCA_015844335.1 Chrysopogon serrulatus | reverse complement strand
TGACAACGTGACCAGCTCCACATGGGTCCCACTCATCGGTGACACATTGCCACCCAGCATCCCGGTAGGTCATGCCACGAGGGCGCATTTAAAAAAAACCCTTCACCTCACCGGCACCGCGCGTTTTGCTCCGCTCCCCAACTGCGCGCACAAATGCTCGCTCTGCTGCTGCTAGTGCTAGCAACTGCAAAGGGATTCATTTCTCCATCTCCAGCGCTGCTGCTCGACCTCGATCATTGCTAGCCTGCTAGTTGTACTAAAACCTAACGCGCCATAAAAATATATTTTTTTTTGTATAATTGCTGGTCTCGATCGAGTCGTCGCCCTCGGGAGCGGCAGAGGCATCGCCCACGCCCAATCATCCGCCTCCCAATCCCCAGAAGGAGCCACCTCTCGCGCGCGAGATCCCACGCGCGTCCCACCAGCACAGCACCACCCCGCCCCCGCGGATTCCCTCCGGCTCCAGTGGTTCCAGGCCGGCGGTGGCCTCCGGAGGGCCTGCGACACCGATGGACACGGCGGCGAAGAAGATGACGCGGAGCATCTCGCGGCAGCTCTCGTCGGGGGCGGCGCGGCTGTGGCGCCAGCTGTCGCTGGACCCGCACACCCCGCGCCGCGGCGGGCCAGGGGCGGGGGCCGGGGCGCGGCAGACGCGGTTCGCGATCGCGAGGCAGTCGTCGCTCGACCCGACGCCGCGCGGCGGGCCGGACGGGTCATCGGCGCACCAGCAGCTCGCGGTGCCGGAGAACCTGGACGCCACCATGCGCCTGCTCTTCGCGGCCTGCCAGGGGGACGCCGCCGGGGTGGAGGAGCTGCTCCGGAGCGGGGTGGACGTCGACAGCATCGACCTCGACGGACGCACGGCGCTGCACATCGCCGCCTGCGAGGGGCAGGGGGAGGTTGTGCGCCTGCTGCTCGACTGGAAGGCCAACATCAACGCCCGCGACCGCTGGGGTAGCACGGTTCGTCAACACTACTGCTACTACTATTTCAGTTTCATCACTAGCTTTCTGTCTGTTCCTCTTTGACGAACGCGATCGGTTAGTTCAGCTGTCTTACTTCTGATGTCTTGCCCCATTCACTGAATGGGTGGAGCCTTTGTAGTTTCCATGTGCTTCAGTTCGTATACTAATGGAAAGTAGTACGAAAAGAACATCTACAAAGCAAAGTTAGATCAATGCCACTCTAACTGAACAAATTTTATGGTTTAACCTATGCAACTGGCTATTTATAGAGAATAGTCAACGTCTCAATGAGGTTGATTAGACCTGCATGATAAAAGGAAGTAACTTATCTAACTGAGCTTGATCTGTCTTCCTGCGTTTTTATGGACGATTTTCACTTTTCAGCCAGCAGCAGACGCGAAACATTACGGCCATTTTGAAGTATATAATCTTCTGAGAGCAAGAGGAGCAAAAGTTCCGGTACTATATTTCACTGACACAAAAATACTGAGCTTGTCCTTTTTTAGCAAAAAAAAAAAAGATGCAAGGGATCTGAGCCATACTCCTTTCTTGCTTTCTCAGATACTGTATATATTTAACATGTGCTTGTTTTACTCCCTAGAAAACCAGAAAGACTCCAATGGCAGTGTCAAATCCGAAAGAAGTTCCAGAGTATGAACTGAACCCACTTGAACTGGAGTTCCGAAGAGGAGAGGAGGTCACAAAGGCATGTTTTCTTAGAATAGTATCTGTTTATTCTTCATTTTACTCTGTTCTGTTCATTCTTCATTTTACTCTGTTCTTAATGTATCTGTACTTTGGGTTTTAGTTATTCAGTGACTTCCACTGAGATTTTATTTCCAAATAGAAGCTCAAGCTAAAGGATTTTTTTTGAATTTTCATATCTATTTATTCTCAATATATATCCTCTGCATGTGCTACATTATGTCGTCTCTATCTATTCTTGCAAGTGTACATTAGCTTAAAAATTTGCAGACAATTGTCACAGTCCTACTTGCCATACAATTTGCAGGGTACATATCTGGCAAAATGGTATGGCTCAAAAGTGTTTGTTAAGATACTTGACAAAGACAGCTTCTCGGATGCTGATAGCATGTAATGGCTAGCTACATTAACTCTTATCTTGAGTAATCTTTTATATTAATTACATGTGCATTCTGTTATACTTTCCATTGTGTCAAATGACGTTGAATAATCAACACCATGATTTATTCCTTCTCATTCACTCAGTAAGTTCATGTGTACTACAATTTCAAGACGATCTTCAAACTTGTTCCACATGTCACCTAGGTCCCCAAACTATTACATTGCATATCCAGGACCCTAAACTTAGTAAGCAGTTCACTTGAGGTCCAAACCTATATAATTAGTGCTAATTTGTTTGCTTAGCATCTACGGAAGCATCCATGTCAATGAAAATTTGAAATTCATCATTCATATCACCATTGGGTCACACATCATAGCCAATGAAGAAAATAAGAATTCTAGTGGGATGCACATGTTTGACATCATCTCTCTCTTAGATGGCTATACCGGCTTGCAACATCGGGTGTCATATGCTAATTAATGGTATTTGGATCTCAAGTGGCACAATTAAGTTCAGGGACAAGTTTAGGGACCGCTTGTGCAATTTTGTCTCTTTATTAGGAATGTGTACCCAAATATGATTTTTGGACTGTATAGTCATGTAGAGAGCATAGTGTGTAACTGAGTATTCAAGGTTTTTAACCATAATAAACGATGCTACAAAGGTTTACCATATAGTTAGTCTGTAATATAACATAAAATATGTCTGTAGCATTGTAATTTTTGTTCTGTTTCATAGTGGTTGGCCTATTAATTAACTTTGGACTTTGAGCTCTCTTTTTCTTTTTGCATGCAATGTTTCTAAGTTCCATTGTTATGCTTGTTCAGAAATGCATTCAAACACGAGCTTACCTTACTTGAGAAAGCACGGCATCCCAATTTGGTCCAATTTGTTGGAGCTGTCACACAAAATGTCCCGATGATGATTGTTTCAGAATATCATCAAAAGGTAAGTTATTATAACTGACTGAACAAGACAAATTTCTGTATTTAGTTTCAATTAGTTGCTCAAGCCATTCACTTTTCAATAACATTCTTTTTACACATAAAATATATCCCGTCTTTGTCATCGATGACTATATTTTTTTTTTCTCTGATTAGGGTGATTTAGCCAGTTATCTTGAGATGAAAGGTCGCCTGAAGTCTCACAAAGCTATAAGATTTGCTCTTGAAATTGCGAGGTGCGTGAATACTCATGAAATCTATACTGTTTTTAAATGCTTGTCCTTTTGATTAAATTTTATGTACCTTGCGGCTTGCAAAATGTTGACTGATGTGCAGCAAGTATGGGTAGTACACTATTTTATACTCACATAGAAAAAGGATATTCTTTCCTGGCTTATTGATCAGAATGGCAGAACTATTATTTTAGGTGTGGTAACACACATATGTGTTTTCAGATAGCAAATTTGTGTTGATTCAGTTGGATACAATTGAAACAACACAATGAAGCTTGTTTCTGCTACCTCTACAGTTGAACCGAACAAAGTGTTCAGGATTTTTTCCCTTCTTATTCAGGGGACTGAATTATCTCCATGAGTGCAAGCCTGAGCCAATCATTCACGGACATTTGTCACCAAAGTAAGCTCATTAAGCATTATTCCATCGTTGAATTCGTGCAAGATTTTTAAATATAAGTGGCTACATGTATGCTGTACCCTATGATATTTTGGTAAGGTTGCAGAAACATCGTTCGGGACGATGAAGGACAGCTTAAGGTGGCTGGGTTTGGATCACTGAGTTTGACTAAAGTTTCTGAAGATAAAGTACAAATGGCTCAGCCAATTACAAAACTAGACAGTATGTTGCACTTACTCAGATGGTCTTTTTCTTATTAACGAATAGCTTTGATTTTATAAATGACCTTAGATGTCACCATCTCGAAGGAAAAAAAAAAAATAGTTCATATGTTCAATCCATGTTATGCTCATCCTAGCCAATCCTCTTTCTTTATTATGCCATTGCCACCGAAATGTAAGTTCATGAGCTTGGTCAGTTCCTTTTTCAGATGTAGTGTTCATTTGCTCTTAGAATTAATTTGACACCAATGTTGTTTTTATTATATAATACTATTTTAGCTAGTGTCTGAGTTCCTTTTATCCCCCCTGTTTATTTGTCAATTCTGCCTGTAGCCTTGCTGATACTTTCCTTAATGTGCATAGATGTATACATGGCTCCTGAGGTCTACAAAAATGAACCATTTGACAGAAGTGTAGATGTATTTGCATTTGGTCTTATTCTTTATGAGGTACGCAACCAATCTACATGCAAGGAATCCAGGCTAATCATGTGTTGCATCCTGGCTGATGTGTCACTCAGATGAACAGAAATTCTTAATTCTCACGTTTACACTGCTTGCCCGTTCTATGGATGGTTCTGGTTCAGATGATTGAAGGAACTCCTGCTTTTCACCCAAAGCCACAAGAGGAAGCAGCTAAGATGATTTGTTTAGAGGGGCTGAGACCACCATTCAAGAATAAACCAAAATACTACCCCAGCGACGTGAGAGAGTGAGTGAATCACACGCTCTACTTACTCGAGGAGCTCTGCTTTCACTTGATCGATCAAGTTCTCTTTCCAACTCAACCACAATAGCCGCGTGCAACTAACTACATAGCACATCCTAGGCTAATGGTCACTAGCAGTTGATATTTATTTACATAGGTGAAGCACTGCATTTAGCATCGTGCCATTTTTCTGTCCATGATGGTTCTTTGCACGCTGCAGGTTGATACAAGAATGCTGGGACCCCACACCTTCCGTCAGGCCAACATTCGCTGAGATAATTGTGCGCCTGAACAAGATAGAACCAAGCTGTGCTAAGCAGGGTCGCTGGAGAGACACCTTCAAGCTTCCATGGTACATCTCTGGCTGATCTTACCATATGAGCAGCATCAGTTGCCAATCCCCCAGTCCAATTCTCTCTGAAGTGTTACCCGTTTCCCACAATTGCTTCTCCATTCGTATGTGGTTTCCAGAACATGAGCCTAGCTCATTGTTGTGCCATAAAAACCTGTCTCACGGAGATTGGTCTGAATCATACTCCTCGTTTTATCTGACACAGGAAACAAACTGGAGAGAGATAGTTGTAAAGTTCCGCGAGGCTGCCGTCAAGATTTCGCCCCCTCCTTCTGCAAATGTGAGTAAACACGAGTGAAGAAACGTACAGAGTTACAAACCGAAGCCGTTGCTTTTCAGTTCAGGTTCTGTATGCGTCCAATAGGAGAGCACAGTTTGTAGCCTGTATGACTGTATCTAGGCTTATGCCACCGGCCCAATTTCTCTTGAGCTATCTTCATCCAAACGGGAACAGTGAACAAAGTATAGTTTTCTGAACATTCAGTACGTGGCACTTCCTTTTGAATTCCTACGAGCTACGGCATGTGAATGTTGTAAATTGTGCACGATTTATTTCCTTTTTGGCAGCTAGCATGTGCGAATTTGCTGCGTGTAGAGGAGAAAAAACGTTAGTTGGGTTGGGGGTTTTGGGGATGACCGGATGAGTTGCAAGGGGGGAATATGCTTGGACTTCTAGGACTCTATCGTTTGTGTACGTTGTGCTGAAAGCGGACCATGCTGTTTCAAAAAGAAAGAGGATCAGAGGCATATTCCGAGAAATATGCTGCAGTTTTCGTCGCAAAAAAAAAAAAAAAATTGAAATATGCTGCAGCGACGAAGGAGAAGCACGCAAAGCGAAGAAACGTTCGCCGCTCCGGTATCTGGCATCTGGCCAGGTAGCCAATGGAAAGTCACGCGCAGCCACGTCTGAGGACCGAGGAATGAGAGGCTGGTACCGATTCCTCGCGAATTTTCAGTCAACTTCACGTGTTTTTATTTTAATAGGGAGTACCCAGAAGTTTGGAACTGCTTTGATCCAGAACTTCAAAAGTTTTAGTACTCCATCCCTTCTAAAATAATTCTACATCTCATTTTTTCGAGAAATCATTCTCTTCTAAGCTTAACTAGATCTATAGAAAAAATATTATTAGCATTTATGTATCTTACTAGTTACACAAAATTAATATTATTTCATCCTAAATTAAGTTATCTTTTAGAGTTGCGCTAAATCAAACTAGTATTAAAGTATTTTAGGGTCAACAAAATATATATGAATATGAAATATCATCAATATTTATGATACCAAATAGATTTTCCATAACAAATTTGTTAAATTTTTTGATGAATAAAATTTGTTAAATTTAATATACTTTGACTTAAGAAGATTTTAGGAATTAATTATTTGGGACAGAGTGAGTAGTTATAGTTAAATTTGAAAAATTTTGACTACTTGGAAAATAAGATGTGCAATTATTTTAGAACGGATAAAGCAATTCACTAATTTGAAATTTGAAAAAAAGAGAGAGACATACAATGGTAGTCAAGAAACACTAAATATCATGCGTAAATACTAAATTACTAAATTTAAATTTGAAAAATTTAAGATACTTTCCGTTCAACGAGTAGTTCGAACAGATGCCCAAAGGCCAAAGCAGACAGCAGCAGGCCAACTCCAGCAGAGGAGTACCCGGCCCCGTTGCCCGTTGGCCGTCTGGAACTGGAACTGCAACTGCAAGACAGCTGCGGCGGCTTGCGGCCGCGCTCCTCCTTTTACTTTTCTTTCTTCCTCCACACGCCTGCTTCTTCACCTTCCTCCTCCACCTCCTCCGATCCTGTCCTTCCCCTCCCCTCCTCCAAAGACCAAAGCCCTAAACCCCACCCCAGCGCAGCTCGGTGTGCCAGTCCACTCGCCCGCCCGGTCGGCGCCGCACCCGTCTCTCGGTGAGCGCCCGCTTCCGTCTCGCTCCAGTAAGCGATCCTCCACTGTCTCTCTCTCTCTCCCTCTCCTGTATTACTTTTTCCCCCATTGGCATTATGTTTTAGGTTCTGTTTGGTGCGAGTCGAGTTCGCTCTCCGTTGCGTCGGTGGTTTGGTGATTATCCAAAGATGGTTTGATCAGTGGGATCGCCAATCAGTAACTCCGCATGCTGCTCTTTGCAATTTTAACTTTTGGCCCTTTGGCCTTTGTGGGGGAGTTCAGTGGCGATCGGTGAGTTTTGGGCATTTCGGGGTTCTATGCGGCAACGAAAAGGACCAAATTGAAACTGTGCTTAATCGCTAATTCGACCCCAGTGAGTTAATTTTTAGTTTTTTAATGAAGAAACCACGGTGGCCTACTAGTGATTGGCTTGTTGCTGCTCTTTCCTTTAGGTACTGTTGCCGTACTTTATTGGAGGTTTACGCCCCCATCCATCCTTTGCCAGCACATGAACTGCAAGGGGTGGTCGCTGATGAATGGTGATGAATATTCTAATTGCCCGTGCACTTGGGTTATGTCAAATTAATTTCACAGACTTATTCTAGAAAGAAGGCTCACCTATTCCTTTGTTGTTCAGTCGCTTAGGCTGGGTAGATTAATATGGAGCTAAACCAACACGATCATTCCAGTTGTCGTGTGGGACTGTTGAGTGTTGAACTGCTGCTTGATGGTAAAAGTCTGTTTTTTTTTTTTATTGATTTGTGGATAATCGTCAGATTCCTCATTAGAGATCAGCAAAACATGTGAAACTTTCACAAAGTAGGGGGCTCATGTAAACGTGAAGTAGGAATTGAATTTCCTGAAATGGTTAGCTACTGATCTCTAGTCCATCTGTTAGTGATATATTCAGATACTGTTAGAGGAAGTGCTCTCAATGGTGTCAGAATTAGTTCACAGTTGACCCATGACAGTTACTAGTGATAAATCTGGACATTTGAGGCAAATAACAAGGGTTATTTTATTTAACTTCTTACCAGAATCTGCGAGAAGACTCTAGATTTTTGTCCAGGTGGGGATTCAAAATTTACATTTTCTGAAACTAAATGCTGGGATCACATGTCAAAAGGAAAAAATACATTGTAAACTTATTTGTTGTAATGCCTACAATCGGATGAACTATGCCAAGCTTGGACACTAATTGCATTAGTGAATTAGCCTAACAGTTCTTTTTATGAATTAGCTGCTAGCTTCTTTTTTTGAATTAATTTATTTTAAGGAAATTCAAGAGAACTGGATATTCAGTTATATTAGGACAACATCCTAGGATTCCTTGAAAATTGTTATGATTGTGAAGTCTTATTGCACCAAGCACCTTTGTTATTTGCAACTATTTTCTTTCTTTTGAGAATGATCAAATCTTGTGCTTATGTTTGGACAGTTGGATCACTTCAGGATTCTACCCTAAAGGCATGACCTTGGCCTTCCCATCTGGAAATTGAGTAGCAATCAAGTATGGCTTCAAGAGCAATCACGAGGAGAAGGAAGTATCTTTTGGACCATGTTAAAACACCTAACCTCTCATCTTCATCCTCTACCTTCCAACATGGAAAAATTGGTTCTGAGGCTGAGCCAAGAATAGCACTACGGTTTCTGGAGCAAAGCGCTGGGGACTCAAGATCTGAGAAGGAACAATACAGTGTGAATTTGACTAATAGGAATTTGGCAAGTCTTACTAATAGATTTCTGCGACGTCCAGCTCATGGGATATCTCTTTCATATCATGGAATTGGAAAGAATGACTTCGGGTTGCCTCTGGGAGCTAGATCTATGCTGCAGTCAGTTCGTGCATCATCAACTGCAACTGCAGGGCAACCTAAGTTGGATATTGATGATGAACAGAGTGAGGATCAGAAGCAAAATAAAAAGAAGAAAGAGGCATCCCCAGAGGAATGTGATCAGGCTGTGGAAGGCCTAAGTACTGCAAAAGCTAAAGCCAAAGCTAAACACGTACAAGAATCTATGAAGGCTAGCCAATCAGTTATGCAGAAATTCTGGGCAAGGCTTCTGGGTATTGGCCCTGCTTTGCGAGCTGTTGCTTCAATGAGCAGGTCTCAGTTCCTTTCTTTGCACCTAAATGCGTATATATAAGAAGAATGATTGGTCTGTTTCTTTCTTAACTTATGAAACTTTACCTCTTTGTTTGTCAGGGCTGATTGGGCTGCAAAGCTTAAGCATTGGAAGGATGAATTTGTTTCTACACTGCAGCATTACTGGTTAGGGACAAAACTACTATGGGCAGATGCCAGAATCTCATCAAGATTGCTGGTGAAACTTGCCGGCGGGAAAAGCCTTTCTAGAAGAGAGAGGCAACAGCTGACACGCACAACAGCTGATATCTTCAGGCTGGTACCATTTGCTGTGTTCATCATTGTTCCTTTCATGGAGTTCTTACTCCCGGTGTTCCTGAAGTTATTTCCAAACATGCTTCCGTCAACTTTCCAAGACAAAATGAAAGAAGAGGTATGTGTTTGATTGGTTTCAAAACCTGAGATTATATTGGTTTGGTGGTGTTAAATTTGTCGGCATGCAAATGGTACCCTGTATATCACAAACTCACTGCTGCACATTTGTTCTTATTAGTATATTAGTTCCATGACACAGCATACCTTACTGTTACTCTTGTTGCTGTAGATAATTGTTTTTGTGTTTCATGTTTGAACTGGGTCTGCTGTGCCATTTTGTGTCGTGACTATAGAGTAAAGACATTATCATAGTGCAAACTGATCGGCTCAAGGACATGATTCATTTTCCTGTGCAGGAAGCATTGAAAAGGAAACTAAAAGCAAGGATAGAATATGCAAAATTTTTGCAAGATACAGCAAAAGAAATGGCAAAGGAAGTTCAAACATCACGTAGTGGGGACATAAAACAGACTGCTGAAGATCTGGATGAGTTTTTGAACAAGGTATATATTCTTTCTATGCACCAATCGTTAATGTAATTAGTTATGTATTGTAACAAGGTATAGATTATTTCTATGCTACAATCATTACTGCAATTAGTTATGTATTGTAAACAGCTGTCTGCTATTCTGTGATTGGATAACATACCTAAATTGTGCTTAGGTTAGGAGAGGTGAACGTGTCTCCAATGACGAAATCTTGAGCTTTGCGAAGCTTTTCAATGATGAACTTACTTTGGATAACATGAGCAGGTTCGACGTTCTTTATCTTATCTGCGTAAATTGATCATCAAACTATCATGACTAAACAGTTGCTTGGTATTGTTTCTGCAGACCACGCTTGGTGAATATGTGCAAATATATGGGTATCCGACCTTTTGGTACAGATCACTACTTGAGGTTCATGCTTCGCAAAAAACTGCAAGAGTAAGTATTTAAATTGATAACTGTAGAAATGCTGATTTAATTTGCATCTGGAGCATCTATATATTATTCTGATTGTATGTATCTACTTAAATGCCAGTATAACATTGGCCTCACTGTACATAAACTTGCTTTCCTACCTTAATTGGAACAGGCAGAACTCCTGCCACCCCTTTCAGAAAAAGGGTGGAACAGAAAATGTTCAATTTTGTACATCAAACTGTGATGAGGCTTATGACCTATCTTTACATTATGTAATTTCAAGTAAATACTTCATATCAGTCCACGATGGATGTGCAAGCTTGCCAGAATTTAGAAATCTCTTATAAATGGATTTAAGCAGTATTTAGGTCAAATAGTAGTTCAGGTTCAGCACTACACTTTTTTTTTTTAAATAAATGATATAGCATCAAGATTCTTTTCTTGTTTCACAATTTGCTAGTTCTTCTGCCCTTTGTCTTGTTTCTGTTGATTTGATATGCTACCATTTGAATTTTGAACTGTCTTCTTGTAGTGCTGCTTATTCTTTTGGTATTGGTACCTATCTTTGCAGCATTAAGAATGATGATAAGATGATTCAAGCTGAGGGTGTCGAGTCTCTTTCTGAAGAGGAGCTTCGGCAAGCCTGTCGGGAACGTGGTCACCTAGGTCTACTGTCAACTGAAGAGATGAGACAGCAGGTTTGCCCACTTAATCTTATGACATGCAATAATTTTAGACTGTATGGTCTCAAATAATTCACTTAGTTTCTTGTTATTGGCTCTATTTATTATGATGTTCATTCATATTGCAGCTCACTACTACATTTTCTAGTCTTGCATAACTCCTGCCTTTCTGAGACAGATTTGCATCACTCCTACCATAATTTAACTGCAATGAGGATATATTAATTAATGCTTGTTATGTGCCAAGCCACCTTAAGCAAAGCTAAAATTGATCATTTTGAGACAGCGACACACGCTTCTACAGCTGGTGGCATGGTGCGGTCAAAGTGTTCCAGAAGACGAAAGAAAGGGCTGAATTCCCTCATCATCCTTGTGGCATATGGAAACATCTCAATGCTTGTGTGTCTAAGGAGTACTAGGCCTTGTATTTTAGTAGTGTTACAAGCAGTGACAAATGAGAGTAGTTTGTGGTGTTTGGCTGGTTTGTCAGCTCTCCATGAATTACTCATAAGGTCGTAACCTTGACCCCTAGGTCAAGGTCTGTTTGGTCGTGGTTGAGTCTCTATTGTCTGTAGTGCGTATGTAACTTCTATTCTCTCCTAATGAAATGACATGCAGCTCTCATGTGTCATTTGAGAGAAAAAAGAAAAAAAAAAATAGCAGCACCTTAACTTAGGGGCAGATCCACAGTACAATCAGTGGTGTCCTGTGACATCAGTGGCTTGAGGAATTGCCTTTGTAACACTACCATTATCCAACTGATAATCCCATAGGCTACTGGTTTAGCAAGATAATTGACTAGTGCATCAGTGACTTAATTTCGTAGATCAGCCCCTGGCTTAACTCATGCCAACTGCCAAGAATCTGAACTTATACTACGGAATGGAGTAGTCATCCTGTATTCCTATGATAGAGTTGGGCTATGCTCCATCCATTTCCATGTAGGTCATGTTTTCTGTTCTTCCCAAGCATACATGATATTTTTCTTAGTTCATAGCTGCATTTAAGCACCTATATGAGGTATAAAGTGCCATGTTTACTTTTCCTAGTAAATATAATCTTTTTATGTTTACATTTTTACTGTTGAGGGAGTGTTATGACAGCATTTAGCTTGCACTTTAAATCAAACACAACTGGTATTGAGGGATTACACGGCTTTTCAGTTTAACCGCAAGTTCAAGGCAACTATCTGTATAAAAAAATAACTAATGCCATATAAATGCATAAAAAACTGTGCTAGTAACATTCATCTTTTTTTTTTTTTTTTTGCCAGCTCCGAGACTGGTTGGATCTCTCACTAAATCATGCAGTGCCATCTTCACTTCTCATACTTTCAAGGTAAGTTTAATACATATTTTCCCAGTTGTCATGCTAGTACTTTTTATGCTTGCATTCTTATGTTTGGTAATTCTGTCAGAGCTTTTACTGTATCTGGGAAAGTGAAACCTGAGGAAGCTGTTGTAGCAACATTATCTTCACTACCGGATGAAGTTGTGGATACAGTTGGGACAGTACTGCCATCTGAAGATTCAGTTTCTGAAAGGAGGAGAAAACTTGAATTCCTCGAGATGCAAGAAGAGCTTATCAAGGTAACGTGTACATACGCATCGTTTTATTTCTGTAGAGATAACATATAGATTGTAATCATTACAAGATGTGTTTTTTTTAATCTCCATTGTGCCAATGCAACCATAATCTTTGGGGTTATAAACCACTGTACTGATAAGCTGATAGAGAACTTCCCTCCACTGAATGTGTACCTGATAGCTTGTAGTTTGTAACCTGCATTTTATTATTAGTTGATTAGTCGAAAAAGCTAGAGTTAAGCCACATATTTAATTTTGTCTAGCCCAATGTGCTGTTTCAGATTTTGAAATTCCTACTTTCGTGCATTGTTATTGCATACACTTCTACTCCCTTTTTTTTTTTTTTTTTTTTTTTTTTTTTTTTTTGAGAATTACACAGCACACTTCAACCCCCTTGCCCAGCCTTGCCACACTAGACCTGCTGCTCAGGCACTCTGCTGTCCCCTGCAGTCCCTAGTCAATGTGCGAGTAAACAGATTTTTAAAGAAACCAACAGTCTGTAGTCCATGCAAACCAGCAGTCCCTAGGTAGTTTATGTCAGGAGCAACAGTAATTAGCCCCCCCGTCTCTGAGTCCACGCTCCGCCAATGACACACTCACCCCTATGAACACACGTACGCAAACCCTACCCCTATGAGCACCTCCGAAGGACTGAGTCGGCAGATCTCGAAATTCACGAAGTCACCATAGGCGCCTCGCTATCGACGGGGAAGCCGCCTAGCACCGAAAGCATAGCGCCATTAAATCCTAGAATAAATCCAGAAAGATGCAAAAACCCGTGCCAAGTCGAGGACTTGAACCCGGGTGGGCAGATTTCACCACAAGAAACCTAATCAACTGATCTATGATCAGTTCGCTGCTACTCCCTAGTTATACATCATGCTTGAATCCAACGGGATCCTATTTGTAAACTTCATAGGAGATCCTGCTTAATCTTTGTCATGTGGTAGATGTTCAGATGAGCACAATTACTTAGCCTTTGTTTTGATTATAGAGATTAGGTTCAATCTCATGGGATTGGTACAGAATTGACCTAGAACCCCTTGATATTCAAAGGAATATGTCTAGTCCCTACCCCTAATTTTTCTCATTACATGATTTATGCAATTTCATGGTTAGGGAGAAGATGTTCGATTGAGAGAAGCTGAAATGAAATTGTTATTATAAATTCGCCTTCATAATTGATATGTCTGCCTGTATTGTAAGTTTGTAACTTGAGGCATGCTTCCAATTTGTGTAGTATCTAATCCCAATGCTGTCATAGTGTCATCTTATCTAGAGCACTTAGACTCTCACTGTAACTATAGCAGATTTGTTCTCTTTCATCAATCTGCAAACACATTTTTACTCGATAATTATCCTATGTTTGTCAGAACATGCATTTATTACATTTAACCCAGTTATTTTATTTTGTGTAACGTAATGCTGCAAATCCATTATTGATTTTTTAATGCAAATATATATTCAGGAGGAAGAGAAAAGGAAAGAGAAAGAAGAAAAAGCAAAACAAGAGGAAGAGGAAAAAGCAAAGCTCAAAGAACCCGAGGGTGGTGCTGCTGAAGATTTAGCTTTGAAAGAAATGACCGAGGCCACTGCTAGGGTAGAAGAACTGCGAAAGGCAAAACAACACGACAGGGAAAAACTCTGTAATATCGGCCGAGCATTGGCAGTGCTTGCATCTGCATCAGTATGCTCCTTTACAATCAGTATTTTTCATTTAGTAACTACACACGTTGACAGCAACAGCATCGTAACTATGGAACACTAGTATCTCCCCATCCCTCCCTCTCTGTCTGATAATTTTTCTAACTTGTATTTGCAGTCTGTAAGCAAGGAGCGTCAGGAGTTCTTGGGACTTGTCAACAAGGAGGTATAATGTGAAGTGGATTAGACAACAAATACTCATGCAGGCATCTTTCATGGTATTGCATATATAAATATATACACTGGATATTTAATAGGACTTCTGTCCATATGCAGATAGAACTATACAACTCAATGCTTGAAAAGGAGGGCACAGAGGGTGAAGAAGAAGCTAAGAGAGCATACATAGCTGCTAGAGAGGAATCAGACCGTCATGCTGAGGCTGCTGCAGAAGAAAAAGTTTCATCAGCACTTATTGAAAAGGTAAGAGATCCTTCCTCCGGGCATGATCCATACTGTGTCTAGTTAAAATCTGTTTATATTTCCCATATTTTGTTGCTACTACTATTGGAACTATGCTGCCTAAATAGCCTTGAATATCGACAGTGAAAACTATGAACAAATATCTTAAAAGTTGGAGATAGAGTGCAAACTTTTACTTGAAAATTGTAACTAAGGTCTATATTGACAAGACATGGTAACTAAAAGGCGTCTTATTTTCATTCTGATGATGCAATCTTAGAAAGGCTACCTAAACTGAACACCTCTTTTGGCATTTTAATGTGCTGCAAAGGAAACAAGCATCCGCATGCTTTTGTATCTTGAGTATGTTGTTGGCATATGTATGCTATTATATCCTTGGTTGAACATTTATGATTCATGGATTTTCTGTTGACATGAATCACATGCTTTTTTTTTGAAAGGGAATCACATATAACTTTGATCTTTGCTGTATTCAGGTTGATGCTATGCTCCAAGAATTAGAAAAGGAGATTGATGATGTGGACGCACAAATTGGAAATCGTTGGCAACTGCTTGATAAGTAAGTCACTTCTATATATGGATCTTTTATGGCGTGTCCTTATCAGCCAGTGCATTGTTGCTGAGTTCTCCTTGATAGGGAAACTTAATGCTATTTTTTTTTTTTGTTAATATACAATCGGCTGTAGCTCGATTGCCCTGTCAAAACTCAGTTCTATGTCATGTGTTTCTGTGATTTACCTAACCATATTCAGAGGATTGTTTTATGAAATACACTAGTTCATAAACTCAATCTTCCTTGTGGAGTCACTGTGAAAGCATGGTTACTGCTTCCTATTATACTAAGATATGTGGGCTGGCCTACTTTATCAAACAGAGAAGTCATTTGTAATATGCCACCATAACCATTTTGCACATAGGTCCTCAGCATTCTGATCCAATTTGCACACAATTTTCAGGGACCATGATGGCAAAGTGACCCCTGAAGAGGTGGCAGCAGCAGCTGCCTATCTCAAGGACACCATGGGGAAAGAAGGTGTGCAGGAGCTCATCAGCAACCTTTCTAAAGACAAAGGTTCGTTCACCCATGACACCTACATGCTGCTTCAGTGTTTGCATCTGTCCAATTTTCTTCTATCTTTCTGAACGTTCTCTTTATGCACGCCTTCAGAAGGAAAGATCCTTGTTGAAGATATAGTGAAGCTAGCATCCCAAACAGAGAGCAATGAAGAGGAAGAGGAAGCACGGCAGTAGCTGGAAGAGTTTGGAAACATCGCACTCGTTTAGATAGGTGGCCTATTATTATATAAATTATTTCAGCAGTTAGATCTCAGAAAAGTCGAGACCTCAGCTACCTAGCGGCAGTATCATATGTATTGAAAGGCAAATGCGGCCATTTCTTATGCCTCTTGGCTGACTTCGACAGTGACTTCCAATTAGTAAGGTAGGCTTGCTGTAGAGATGCTCATGCTGACATGCATTTAGTTAGGCGCGGTGCTGTGATCTGGCAGGTAAATTGCAAACCGAAATTTCGATCGGTTGCTATGGACGTGGAAAATACAGATCAATTTTATGCAACTATGCAATCTCAAAATATTGAATCTGTTTGGTTGGTGGATGTTTGGGTAATTTATTGACCATGAAGTTTATGGAACCATTATGGTTTTAGCTGATTTTATCGTGACCAGTTCGTATCTGTCTATATGCCTACGTGGTTCTTGCATTGTTCTGCTTGGAGTCGATTTTATCAGTTGAAATTTAAAATTGTGAATTTGCACCAAAATGCCTACGTGATTTTATCAGTTGAAATTTAAAATTGTGAATTCACGCCATCAGCCATTTTGCAGCTTGTAAAAGTTTTGGGAGTATGAATCTTCACTTTTTTTTCATGTAGGAACCTGTTCACCAAACTTCTAATACCCTTGAGAACCCTGAGTAAGCAATCCAATACAACACTAGTACACAACTGTGCACTCTTTCTTTCTTTCTTTCTTTCTTTCCGACACCTAAAATTTTGACTCTTTCTTTCTTTCTTTCTTTCCGACACCTAAATTTTTGAGACTACATGTCGCAAGATCCCTATAAGTTAAACTACTTTACCTACATTGTCTCAAATTTTAGATAAATTGTATTACCTACTTCTCTGTTAAACTATAGATTATTTAAGCTTATCTAGATACATATCCACTATGTTACATACATACCCTCGTTCCAAATTCTAAATCATTTTGGCTTCTCAGATGCATAGGTTTTAAAATATATATCTAAATCTAAAAATCTAAAAACAAAAAAAAAATTATGTACTAAATGCAAAACAAAAAAGCCTAAAAAACATTTTTCATGTACCTAGAAAAGTTTTGTCAAAATATCGAGAGAAAACTGATTATGGAGACTATAATTTGAAAGAGGGAAGGCACATTTTTCTGAAATATCACCGCTCCTTGCATTTTAGCCGGATTTTGACATGTTTGTTCATTAGTTTTTGTAATAAGAATTGATTTATCAGGTGGCGGAGTTTTGTCCTCAAATATCGAGAGAATAAGGATCATGATTAATTTTCACCCCAAAAAAAGAGAATAACCGAATTTCCAATAGAGCTCTCTCTCCTTGGGCTCCATGATTGTTGCCAAAGTACCCAATGACCAGCCAGGAAACGCTTCCACCCTCCATTCTTTATATTTCTATACTCTACATCCATTAGACATCGATCTGGTGCATCGACAATGAGAATTCAAAGGCAACTCACACTACTCGTGAGCTATGATAGAGCCATTCCAAACAAAAAAAAAAAAAAACATTTACATATCATAAAAAACGACGCAGGAACTTGTACATTACAATAGAACTGTGGATACGGATATTCAACAAGTAAATTAGGTGCAACCTGTCTTGCTGAAATCAGCCAAAAAAAATGTGTGTGACTAAAATTTCCACTCCTGGGCCAGATACCTTGGATCACATTGGGGTAATTGTTAGTGCCGGCGTCCATATGTAAAACTTCTCACGGCAGGAAGTCAACCTATGTACAGAAATCCTGCGAAGAACAATTACAGTTGCCACAACTCAGGTGAGGTGACTATAGTTGAACAAAGCATATCAAGTATTTGGAGTAAATTAGGAAAACCTGTTCTAAATGTTAGCAGCCCCCTAGCCAGACGCAGATGCTGGGGTTCCATTTGCCTATTGAGACGTCTCTGTGAGCTTCTGACCATGGGGTCGCTTCCTTTTTCCGTTGGCTGAAGTATCTTGCACGGTCTCATTTGGCTTCGGAGGCACCTAGCCATACCACCGTGCCATTGAATGCCATCAATTCATGCAAAAAAAAAGGTCCTTGCAAGATGAATGGAACTTGCAAACAAACATAAACTCAAACCTGGATCATCTGCTGGTACATCACTGGCATCAGAACATTTCCAAAAGCATGTGGGTCAACACCACTCTGAAAATTTAAATCAGCAACAGTCAGTAGCATATTCCTACAGAATAGGATCTGTCTCAAAGTAAAATAATAAAGAAAAAGCAGAAAATAAAGAACAATTACTGATTAATAAGTATTCCATCCATTCCAAATTTTAAGTTGTTTTGGAATTTCTAGGCACATTGCTGTGCATACACTGCCTTGATACATAGCAAACACTATGTATCTAGAAAAGTCAAAATGACTTACAATTTGGAACAGACTGATATATGATTTATTTTTGTTAGAAGATACAACAAACTATAGAGAATAATGAAAATAACTACTGCTCGTTGCAAATATTCCTGATTTAATATGCAAGAAAAGCATCCAAATATCCTGGAAGAGTGCGGCTTTGGTGCCTAGGGAGGCTGGCGCTTCCTTATCTGGAGTGGATATCTTAGTAGAAATAAACAGAAGTGAAAGGGAGATAATGGAGCCATCTTCCTCTTCCTCACACCACCAACAAGCATGCTAGCCATGGCCCTGCTCCCTTGTGACCTCCTTTGCCCTCCTCCCAGTCTCCTAGCTCCAGCTGCCACATCACAGGGGAGGAGGTGTGGATCCACTGGCTTCCTACACCGCTGCTTGACCTCGAGCATGGGCCAGCACTCAGTCTTGGACGCAGCGCTCATGGGGCAGGAGGAACACGCTCAGTCACAAGGAGTCACTCGCATGGAGAGATGCATGCGCTCACAGGGGAGGGCACCCTCGTGGAGAAGTACACACGCTCATGGGGGAGGGTGTGCTCATGGGGCTGTGAACGGGAGCAGAGGAACGCGAGGCCAGGCCCGTCATGGATGCAATGGGGGAGGGCTGTGCTCATGGTGATACGAGGACGGAAGCAGAGGAACGCAAGACGAGGAGGAAGGTGGAGGAGGAAAAACTGTCACAGCCTGCCATCAAAGCAAATCTCAGTGATGCCAAGCATCGACTCCAGATAAGGAGGCCCATACTAACTTCGTATCCTGAAAATTTGGTTTTCTAGTGGCTGTGGTGGATTTCGTCAAAGATAAGAATCAGCATATATGACCATCTGTTCTAACATACCGGTACCATGTACACAATGCTTGGCCGAAATGCTGCTTGATTGCCTACAAATTGCTGGATATTAGCTGGTACTCCAATGTAGCCAGTAGGAACTATTCCTTTTTCTGCTCCTCCCTGGAGTAAAAATAGCAACCAATCAATATCATCTTTTTAAGGGGGTCTCTCAGCTTATACTGAAAGCAAATAGTCTTACAAACCAATCAATATCCTCAGAGCCAGATGTGTCAACTATGGATATAACATTAACTAATGCCTAGTGCAATCTTACCTTTTGGATTTGTGGTACTTGCATGACCGCTGGAGCCTGCATATTGCAAAACAACCCATTTAAGCAAATCATATCAACTATTGATTCTAATTTCCACAAAGCTTACAAGCAAACATGTGTATATAAGATTTTATTATAGGTTGAACAAGTACCTCTGGCCCTTTGAGACCATCATTTTTGTTTCCAGTAGCTGCACCCACCACGGTTTGACCAGTCACTGTATTTGGTTTATTTACTTTAGGAACACGAGACTTGATCCTTGGTTGTGTATCATCATGTGTGTTGCTATTCAGCAGAAATTTCTCTGTCTCCCTTACCAACCTCAAAGCAAGGCGATACTTATCTGATAGGACTGCAGAATCAACAAGCTGCAAACATCTCATTGATAAATAGTCATATCGATCCATGCGATTGTTGGGGACAAGATCGCTTGGAGCGCGTCTCTTCACGTGCAACTGTCTAAAATCCTTTTTCCACCTATCAAGAATATAATGTTCTGGAATTTCACGAACCAGTTGAAACTTGAGCATTGAGAGACTATGCCTACACAGTATGCCACTGAATTGGAAACCTCCACATATACAACTAATATCCTTTTCGTCCGCTTTGTATGTCACTGCAAAAATTTTACTCATAGTCCTTTTACCATCTTCAAGGAAAATGCACTCCTTGACATTGAATGTGGAGACAGGCCCATCAACACCAATTAAAGATACATGGCAGTACATTATGGCTTCAATCTCATCTTGGAACTTCTTGAACATATTATGTGTGTATACCTTTGAGAGCTGCTCTTCCATATAGAATTTTGATACCGGTGGACGTTGCTTATGAAATGTCTCAAAATCTGCTTGGGCCTCCTTCTCATATTTACTCTGCAAAGCCATCTCATACTTGCCAAGAAATTGCTTCAAGGTGGTTTTTAAATCAACATATCCATCAAAAAAAGGAGTAACTGTTTCATTTGTATGTGTAGCAGACATTCCTGCCCAAAATGTATCTTTAATGAAAACAGGAACCCATGAAGATCGGCATTCATAGAGCGATCTTAACCAGTCATTGCCCTGAAGCCCACTATATGTAATTAAAGTATTCCATTCTCCTTCAAACTCTTCGATGGTTAAAGAATCATACACAGCCTTATGCAGAGCTTTGTTGATAGCTCTGTACTCTGACAGCCCACCTAAACGTTCAGTGGCCTTCCTCATTATCTGAAACAAGCACATTCTATGACGGACTCCCGGAATAACCTCAGCTACAGCACTTTGTATGCCCCTACAATAGTCAGTCACAATAGCATTTGGAAGATTGCCATACATACATGCTATCCAAGCCTTAAGTAGCCATGAATAGGTTTCTGCTGTTTCATCAGAAAGCAGGGCACACCCCATCAAGACAGATTGTCCATGATGATTCACCCCAATAAATGTTGCAAGAGGCATATCATATTTACTAGCCACATATGACGTATCAAGTGTGATGACATCACTATAGTACTCACACATGGCTCTTGACCGTGCATCTGCCCAGAAAACATTCCTGGTACAGCCTTCATCATCCAAGTCAATGACATTGAAAAAGTTGGCATTTTTGGCCTGCATCCGAGTGAAGAAAAGTCGAAGGGCCTCCGAATCTCCAGGTTGGAGCTTCAAACGACCCCTCTCCACAAAGCTGTGGTGCTTGCTCTCGCCAAACAGAAGCTGCTCAAGTTCCCCCAGCTTATCCATGGGCATCTTGCTTGACTCTTCAACAGGCATAGCCCCAGGGCCACCCATACGCAACCGCTTCTTTGCAGGGCCAGAAAGCTGCTTAAAAGAGTTCAAAAACCTTGCCATTGCTGGGCTCACTGGATGATTATGATCGAGGATCGCCAACTCTACATGCAACAATTTATCTCCCCACAACTTCACTCGGATCTTGGCTGGGCAGTTAGTGGTCGAGGAAGCCCGTTTCCGAAACTTTGGCTCATAACGTGGCCGCCCTCCTTTGCAGCACATAAGCTCGAGATATAAGCAGGTCCCTTCTTGTGAGAACGAGGACCTCCTTACTGAGACACCAAAGCCAACACGGCGGGCATACTTGCGGTAGAATCGGTTGACTTCCGTGTGATTATTGAACACCATGCCAACTTCTGGAACACCAATATCCTCCCCATCAGACTCCTCCATGCTGGGATCCTAAAAAAAACATCATGAAACCACTTAAGTTGCAAACTACCGGAAAGCTTTCAAGTTTTTCAAGCTAATACAAAATGAAGTCAACTTAAAAATAACTTTTTAAAACATAGGAACAGCATGAGTGATTTTGAGCAAATAGCGGCATCCAGAATGTAGAAATTTCAGGATGGCATGACATTAACATTTGGTTTCAACTGCTGGTAAATGCTTCAATGACCATCCAACTAGATACGCCTATTATCAATGCCTCCGAAGCAAAGGCTACAACTTGATTTGAACAGGAATGGATCGTAAACTATAACCTCAGGCCCACAGCGATGAACAGAAATACAGAATTACTAGACACTAGACCGCCTACTAAAAAAACAAATGCTAGTCCAAGTCACGAAAATAGAGTTAAAATACGAAATAACTATCCATCAAAACCAAATGAATCAATCAAATCCAAACCCTAAATGACAACCACAGTCTGCCCGCCCACTTTAGAGTTCAAAATGAAATCTGAAGCGTTCCTCGTCAGCCACACCTCGAACTCGAATCAGGGAAGGAAATGGAAACCTCCCCAACACCGAGAAGTTAGCACATATCAAACGCTTAGGATCACAAGGGGAGCGACAGAAGAACATGAGGGAGGAGGCGAGTCTGACCAGTGCGTTGAGGTCCCGGCGCCGAGCACGGCGGGGGTTCTTGGACGTTGGGAGCGGTTCCTCCACCTCCATCGCCGGAGGACCCGCCGCCGACGAGGTAGGCTAGGGTTTCGGACGAGTACGGGGAGGGCGGGTGCAAAGTTTGGTGACAAATGAATTAGGGGCCGCTACCTCTGCGCATCTGCAGAGGGACCCAAGAGAGGTGGGGCCCGGAACCTAGTGAGATCAGCCCCTCGGGCGCCCGCAAAGCCCGTGAACGCGAGTGGCTGTTCCAGTCGTGGCAACTGGCAATGGCTGATGGCTGATGTAGCAGAATCCCAGATGCGGATGAGCAGAGACAGGGCTATTTGGCCCCGTTTGGTAGGGATTCTAGAAGAGCTTCAGGAGCTGTTTCACGGTGCCGGTTGCCAAACGGGTGGAGAAAACTGCTCCTCGCGGGGAGCGGCCGGAAATCACGCTCTCATAGAGCGGTTTTGTCAGACGGAGCCAAAAAATGCAGCTTCGACCAGCTCCTTGTCAGGCGCGCGTGGGCCTGTGGTGCATTTGGCCATAGATGCCCTTGCTTTCTTCTTCTCTGTTGTGGCTTCTTCCTTGCCTCTGCTTTTTCCACGACGCCGGCGTTGGGCATGGCCGCACGAACTGGAGCGGCGCGAGGGGCGGCGTGCGGCAGCGGCGTGCGGCGCGGGTATCAGGTGCTGGAGCGGGCGGCGCGGGGACACGTGCTGGAGCGGGCGACGCGAGTGGCGCAACACAGTGCGGCGGCGGCGCGACAACCCGATGGGGTTGCATGCGGACGGAGGGCCCGCTGCTGCTTGTTCGGAAGAGCAAGGAGATAAATTGATATTCAGATGGGTATACATGGCTAACCTTGTCTTATCGGCCCGGAATCTTGTGGATTGTAAGTATTCAATTCACAGTTTAATGTGATGGCATGAACAACTTATGTGCTTGTTTCTTTGCCAAACAACCAAAGGGCTTTATCAAGTGAACCGACTTATTCCATAGGATGCTTGATTCGGCATATGTCAAGGCAGACAAAGACTAAAGTGTAGGTCTATGAAAGAAAGAATTAAGAAAATATGAAATAGAAATCTGGAGGGAAAAAAATACATGACAAAATGATATACCTAAGGGCATCTTGGACATTTCTCCTCTATTTGTCATACATCTCATAGCTTGTGTGTGGAGGTTAAAGCATGTCCGAAGTCTCTATCTGTCTTGTGGACCGATTTTTTTGCCAAATGGCTGTGTTCCCTGATTTTTTAAAACAGTGATACATGTGTCTGTTATTGTTGCATTGAGGAGTTCTTGGACTTCACTTGCCAAAACTGAATGAAGAACAAAACTAGTGTGTACTTCTGAGCAACCCACTGCAAAAACCACTTTGCTGACAAGAAAAGAGAAGCATTATTGCTAGTAATAGTAGTATCCATCTTGCTTTTTGGGCTCAGCTATCTTGACCAAATGATGACCAAGTACAGTTTGGAGAAGCAAAAGCAAATGATACTGTAAGATTTATTAGAGTATTCTTCTCTTCTCAAATGATGACCATGATACTAATTCTGAAAATTAGCAAAAGCAAAAGCAGGTGACACAGAACACCTTTGAGATGCCAATTTGTACCATTCATGGAATAGCTAAAATGAACATCAAAATACATATCCTCGAATCAACTTTATTACAAAATCACTGCATATTACATAATTTAGTCTTCCCCAGTAGACCTACACGCCTAAAATGAACATCAAACTTTTTCTTGCGCCCCTCGAGACCTCAAGAAGACTAGCCTATTTGGTGTTCCAAACCTTATTTAGCATTTCGGTTAACACCTAAGCACCTAAGCATTTTGAAATCTGCTGTTTTCAGGCTTTGCACCTAAGCACCTTAGTTAATTGACATCATTTGGAATCTTCCTATGGACACTAGATTTGAGGGGTAACAATGTGCATCACCGTGAGCTCAATGCAACACCACAGATAAGATATATGCATCGACCTTAGAAGGGGAGGGGGTTCAAGGCGACAACTAGAGCAACAGTAGTGATGGGTTAAAAGACAACAGGTGAAGCGGTGAGGCACTGCTAAGCAGGTGGTAGAAGTAGAAGACAATCCCCTGTTTCCCAGGAGCGCGCCGGCCTTGCCAGTCTGCTGGTGGCGTTCTTGGGCGGAGGGGTGGGAATAGGGTGTTGGGGCTGGTGGGGAAGCAAATTTGAGTCTCGGTTGGGAAGAACTAGAGGGTTGGCGGTGGGTGCGAGGAGGGGGCATGGCCGGGGGCGGCGTGTGGCGTTGGCCGTGCTGGAGCGGGCGACGCGAGTGAGGAAGGCGGGGTGGGGCAAGTAGACACGACGAAGAAGATGGGGCGAGGAAGACGACACCCATCACATAGTAACCTCCTCCAAGCCCAAACTTGTGGTACACGTCTCCATCTTTTTTTTATAATTTTTAGATAAATTAAGGATGCTTACAAAAGATGCATGTTTTCCCAAAAGCTATCCAATTGTTAGTTATTGTTTGCTCGCAGTAGGTTCCATTTTAAAATGCCACATAAAATTAAGAGCTAGTGGTCCTTAAACTTGTTCAGTTATATTATTTCAGTCCTTAAACTCACAAATCATTTTAGTTCTCAAATTTATCCATCAATATTATCTCTCCCAACTAGGTTTGACTTGCAGGGTGGTTTAGATCTAGAGCTCGCATGGAGTGTTCGGAAAACCGCGAGATGAATTTTTTAAGCCTAATTAATCTGTCATTAGCACATATTACTATAGCACCACATTATCAAATCATAGACTAATTAAGTTTAAAAAATTCATCTCATAAAATACTCGTAATATGTACAATTATTTATTTTTAGTCTATTTTTAATACTCTATGAGTGTGTGCAAACATTCCATATTTTAGGTAAAAGTTTTAGGGAAAGGAAATAAACACATGAATAGTACACGTCCTCTGCCACATTATCAAATCTGGCGCACATCATGCAAAAAAAAAAAAAAGGAAACCTATTATAGAGCCAATGCTATGTACAGTTTGAACATTCATCCTAGTGACAGCAGCTAACAGTATCAGTAACAAAAATGTTAGTATACAATGGACCCTCTGCCAAGTTCTTGCCATCTGGAGTGCCAGTGCTACGTACAGCCTCGGTATTCCCTAGGTTAGTTCCGGACTCAGGAAGTCATTACAGGAGCCTGAGAAGTCATGGTGCCTGAAATTACACAGGGAAAACCATCAAGGACGAGTAGCTGGTGTACTGGTACTGGTGCTTAGCACCAACTTTTAAATCGCAGTTTACACAACCGTAAAAGCCAAGTTCAGAAATTAGCCATAGCACAACTTTAGCCAGCTATTTAAAAGATCGATGCTATCGATAGCTACAATGATAAGAACCATTGCAGATATATGTTTTACATAATTGTAAATTACAGTATCCTCTAAGAAAGCAAACTAACATGTTTCTGCTTTTGGAATCAGTTTAAAGCACGAACTGGCTATGAAAAATCTGATACATATTAGGAATGCATGCATCCTTACTAAGCCAATGAACCATTTGCATAGCATATATTAATTTATTAATCGAAACAAATGTATTCCATGCAGATCCATATTCCATAGTTTCACTACGGTACTAACAGCAATCATGCAAAAAATCAGGCTGTAGTGTATGACTGCATCTGTACAGTCATAACTATATGTAAAGCTGAGAAATCATCGCTAAACTCAGGTGTAAAAAAATTACCATGGTAAGAATTTATATATAGAGACGGATGAATACCATAACTAGCAATAGATGGTATGACAACTAACAGCAGCAAACAGTGTAGGTAATACAAAATAGTAAAGTAATCATGTGATAAACCATAGCAATCAGTTTGAAATAAGCTCTATGACTGAAAAAAATGCAGAACTACAAGGATCTCTTCTTATCTCATCACATCTGTGAGTGTGTGACCCAGACATCACAGTCATCACCCTCCCTACACATAGCGTACAACACACTCGAGGGCTGAGTATTTTCTACATAGCAACGCAAAATAAACTTGAAGTGGTATTTTTTCTAATGAAACAACAGGGGCTCTGACCTTGATTGAAGGGTGTGGGAAAAAAATCCTGATGCTACTGAAGTTTGTGTATTAAAAAATTTATTAGAACAAATGATGATAATGAATCATAGTTCACTAAATCTGATGGGTGTTTCACTGTTTTGTTCAAGTCCTCCAAACAAGAATTCGTATTTAGGTCCCTAATCTTGTAAAAGAGTGTCAAGTTAAGTCCAAACCCAACTTAAATTATTAACTACCCTCCTTAAGCTTTCAATATAAGTTGGCCTTAGGCCTTTGGTCTAAAAAAAATTATTAACTACCAATTCTCACCGTGGCAGTGTACAAAGATAAAGTGTAGCTATACTTTTGCTGGATAAGATTACACAATGCAGTATAAATATAAACATACCAAAAAACAAATGCACATTGAAAGATGTTTGGTTTTTCTATTGATTCTGCATGATGACCATTGGTCAGAAAACAATATAGATAGATTGAGAACTCAAAAAAAAAAAAAAGATTGAAACAAAGATGTTACGTCAAGACCAATTAAGCAAATTTTGGACCTTGTTGACAATTTAACACAGTTAAGTTGTGGAACTCAATTCTTCAAGAACCCAACTACCCAAGTGGCATAACCATGCAAGTTAACTCCAATAACTATACATATCAAAGTAAATAAGGAATAGCATTTCTGAATATATGCATGGGCCCAATTCTGAACCAAGAAAAATAAAAAGTCTTGAATGTTGGCACTTGGAGGATGATGGAAAAATTTAGCTACATGGATAAGAATAAGTTGACACCTTACCTAAAGTTTAACTGAAACAATTAGAGTAACGAATATGCACTACCCTGCTCTTCTCGTAGGAGTTCTTAGCATTGGATTATCCTACAACAAGGCAATATGAGTCATTTTCAGACAGATATCCATAGCTAAACTTCAAAGTCAAGAACCAAGATTGACTAGAAGTACCTGCAACATTGGGTGGTAAACCCACTGATTCCCAAACGCATGTGGTTCTGCCTGCACCTAAAATGTAAACAAGGTGTCAAAAAATCTATATGGCAAAGATGCACAGCGTACCACCCACTCACCCCGCACGCGCAAAAAGTTTTGTTATCGTGAGGCCAATTACCATTGTTAAGAATATATAGGAACAAAATAGTTGCAAACGAAGAAAATTATACAAAATTATCAAGACATAGCAAATCGTATGACAGAAACCTGTATGAAATTATTCTGCTGCATCCTTTGGTGACTGGGTACTTGATGTTGATGATTAATATCCATTCCAAAATGATTACCAAATGAGAGATTTGGTATTCCTTCCTGTGTAAGTTTGCAGCAAGACTTATAAATAAATGCAGTATTAATAGCAGTGGCAAACAAAAAAAATAAATGTGTACCATTAAATCAATGCCTCCTTGCACTCCCATGTGAGGACCTTCAAGATGGGAGGCAGAAGACGGCCCTTGGATCATATTTGTATCGTCTGTGACAAATGATGACCGTAGGAAATCCTGCTCCACAAGAATATGCATGAACAACAAAAGGTGCATTCATATTATAAACACTGAGTGTGGGTCTGAGGCTCATGAATATACTCTCGAGAAAAAAAGGGTCTAAGACTGACCTGTTCTTTATTTGGCTGTGTTACGGTATCATCATTAGATTCTGTCACTTTCTTCGGTGGCCGACCACGGCGCTTTGCATGTGCTGACTGAGGATTCTTTACACCCTCTGAAAACTGAGGATTAAAAAGGCCATGACCATTTTCTGGTGCATCAGCCTCAAAGGAAAGAAGCATTGGCTGCCTGTCTCTAGCAGGTAGTCCGTCATCAAGAAGAGATCTTTCCGCTTCTCTCAGTAACTTCAGAGCAACAAGGTACCTACTCTCAGAAACAAACCCCAGATTGAGCAGCTGACTACATTGTGTGAACAAATAATCAGAGCGCTCAACAATGTCACTAAGGGGCATTTCATTAGGTTTGTTTGCATTAGAATATAATTTCTTATAGTCCCTTCTCCAGCGATCAAGAACATATTCTTTTGGGATCTCAAATATCTCCTGCAACTTCAACACAGAAAGTGCATGTCTACAGAGGATGCCAGTGAACTGAACAAAACCGCATTCACACTCAATTTCAACTTTGGGCTCTTCTTTACAAAAGTAAACTTCATAGGTCCTGCTCTCTGTGTCCTTTCCATCTTCCATGTATGAGCATTCTTTCACTTCAAAAGTAACAAGTCGGCCATCAACTTTAATTGGCATACCATCGCAATACATTGTTGCTTTCAACTCATCTTGAAATTTTCTGAACATGTTTATTGTGTAGGCCTTGGCCAGCTGCTCTTCCATGTAGAATTTTGTTACAGTCAATGGAGACCTATGGGAAGATTCTTCATCTGCTTGCCACTCCTTCTTGTATTTGTTCTCTAATATCATCTCATATTTACTAAAAAATTGCTTCAAAGAAGTTTTTGGGTACACAAACCCATCATAGTACGAGGAAATAGACTCCCCACGCTGTGAAATAGACATCCCTGCCCAGAATTTATCTTTCAAATATGCAGGTGCCCAGAGTTGGCGATGCTCATAAAGAGAACTGAGGCACCCGTTTTCTCCAAGTCCATGATCCTCGATAATCTTCTTCCAGTCCGTTTCAAACTCTGGTATCTTCAAAGACCCATATGTTACTTTCTTCAGTGCTTTCTTGATTGTTTTAAACTCTGCATGTTCTTTCAAGTTCTCTGCTACATCTTTCATAATACGATACAGGCAAAGGCGATGTCTAACTTCAGGGAGAACTTCTTGAACAGCATCTAGAATAGCATTGTAATGTTCAGTGATGATTGCCTTTGGGCAGAGACCCTTCATACATGATAAAAATGCTCTAAATAACCAAGCATAACTATCAGCACTTAGATCTGACAGTAAACCAGTACCAAACAGAACAGGCTGGCCATGATTATTCATCCCAGTGAAGAAAACGAGTGGCAAATCATATTTTTCTGTCAAGTATGAAGTATCAAAGTAAACAACATCATGACCAAAGTAATCATTCGCTGCCCGTGACCTAGCATCACTCCAGAATAAGTTCCTCAAACGCCCCTGATTATCCAAATCTACTAAGTAGAAGAAGTAAGGATTCTTGTTCTGCATGTTCCCAAAAAACTTCTGGATATATTCATCGTCTCCTTCCCCAAATTTAAGCCTTCCTATCTCTGTGAAGTTCCCTTGCTCTTTTTCAGCTGGAATGTTCCTGCGACCCTTCAGTCGTGAGGCAGATCCCCCATTCTTGGCATCTGTTAGCTTTTTATAACAATTAATGAGTGATGTAGAGGACTGGTTTAGTGGATGGTTGTGCTCGACCTTAGCATCATCAATATGAAGCCATCTATCTTGCCTTAACTTCAAAGAGATTCTAGCTGGACAATTTATCTTGGTCGACTCTCTTGATAGATAACAAGCATTTGCTCTCCCTCTCCCAGCTCGACTACATCCAATCACCAATCTCCGACACACCCCTGACTTTAAATACGATGACTTCAAAATGATCGCTGAAAACCCAGAATCCTCAGCATATTGTTTATAGTACTTGAGAGCATCATCATAAGTTTTGAATCTCAGCCCAACACGTGGTGCGTTCTCATCCACCTTACCCTCCCCACCATCTTCCTGCCCGCTGTCATTATCATCCACGAGTATCACCTCCTTGCCCTCATGCAGCGGCACCTCCTTGGGCGAAATCCCTCCCAAATCCTAGGGAACAAAGCAAAGCATTACAAGTTTCCATAGCAGTCAGCACCAAAAATAAACATTTAAACTAACCTAAACCTCTCTAACCTGGGGCACCTCAACTCTTTTCAGCACTGCGCCATTGCCATGTAACTCTGCGCCATTACCATGTACCTCTGCGCCATTGCCATGTAACTCTGTGCCATTCCCATCCACAAGAATAGACACATCGGCGAGTGTTGCCTCCCTCGCCAACTCTTCTAACATGGGGGCGGGCACACCATGGGACATGGGGGTTCAGTTTAGCTGAACCCTAAAAATGGAAAACTGCAACCACACCTTGGGCCCTGGAGAAGAGGAAGAACAGATTCAGACCATAAACTGAACGGGATTCAGTAAGCAGGCAAACCATGCAGTAATCAAATTAGCAAATAAAAAGGCCCTCAGAATAAGATCAACCCTAGGGAAATCCCTCGAAGCAAGTCTTCTGGCGACGCTGGGCGACCTCCGGCTCGGCTGCGGGCGCCGCCTGCGGGCTCCGAGTACTGGCGGCGAGGGCGGACTGCGGACCACGATCGGAGTTGCAGGGACTACACGACGAGAACGGTGCAGAGGGCGGCTGTGGCGGAGTCGCGGGGGTCGGAGGGCGGCTGCGCGGGCGGTTCGGAGGGCGGCGGCACGGGATGCGGGAGGCGACGGCGAGGGGGTGCGCGAAGAAGCGAATGGGATAAAGAAATGAGGTAAAAAAGAAAAAACACTGACAGGTGGGCCCCAAATGTCAGGGTTTCATCCCCACTTGCTTGTCTTGTCTCCTTTTTTCTCCAACGCCATTCCGTCCCACTTGTCCATCCAAAAAGAGGGATAGATATCATCTTTTTTCTCCAACGCCATGTTTCGATTGTCAAATGTTGCGTCAAATGACCATTTTACCTCCAATGGGGCCCGCGAAAATACTCTCTCTCTCTTCTCTCTTCCCTTCCCCGTGCTCTTACTGAACCACGCCAGACTAGGTGCAGAGACTAGGTGCAGAGGGTGTTATGGGCGAGGAGGTCATCACTCATGACGCTCCGGCGAGTGTACTTGTAATTGTCGCTGACGATTTGTCAGCAAGTATAATATAATCAAAGCCCGAGATTCAAAAAAAAAAAAAAAAATCAAATGAATCTAGGATTCACTCAGCGGTCTTGTTTGGACGTGGCACCACTCCACACCAACATATATGGATACATGATCGTCTAAAAAAAACTCTAAAGAACAAAAAATCGGTGTAGGTTTGAATAGATCCACTCTATACTAACGCCGATAGAAGGCTAGCTAGTGAAAGAGGGGGAAGCCTCTCGATGAAAAACAATTTTGGATTACCGATGTAGTATGCATGGCTCCATGGGTGACGAGTGAGATGGCCGATGGCAGTAATAGCCTAATAGGTAAGAGAGACAGAGATAACAAGAAAAAATACCGTGGGTCACAATGACATTCTTAGATAAAAGATAATTGAAATACAATTTATAATGTTTTATTGCCCAATAAATTATGATGTGACGTTCCATTCAGTGTGATAGGATTTTATTTTCAACATAGCATATATAGTTTTTTGTTATTATTTTGAAATTAAAGATCTATAGTTCAACCAAAAGAGCTTCTTAATAGAAAGAGCTTCTCTTGTCTCTGAGTTTTTTTTTTTACTTCTATGTATTTTATAACGAGAAATAGCTTAGAGCAACTCCAAGAGACTGTTTATATCCTTCCTAATTTATAAGAATAGAGATTTTTGATGAAAAATATATCCTTTAGTAACTCTTTAATTTGATTACGAATATAGACATCCTCTGTCAGTGTTTTGAGTAAACATCTACTAGTAAATTTTTAAGATGCGCGTTTATGTCTGGATGGTTCGCTAAGATGACATGGAAAAATATACTAGTTCAGGCGTGATGCCCTACATCCAGTTTGAAACAAGCCGTGTTATTTAGCGGGGGTTTGTAGTAGGAGGTACAAACGGTTCAAAAGAGGGAGATGACTCTCAAGTCTTTAAGCGTGGTGTATAATTGAGTGGGTGTGCCAATGTCAGTGGCAGTGTGTTGCTTAGCGATGTGTTGCGTGATGAGATGATCGATCGAGAGAACATGCGAGTCGAGACGGGTGATTCGCTCTCCCTTTTATAGACCGAAGAGAAAAGGTCAAATACATGGGGTCATAAAAAGGAGAGATGGTGAAAAGAGGAAACAACCACGCAGTTCAATCTATTCACAACTTCACAATCCGGTTTTAATCGGATTTTTCCGAAGTCGCCTCTTCTTGATCCAGACTCTTAGTTGAACACCATTTTTTATGGCCTTGATGAGAGGAATACAAATTTAGAGCCCGTTGCGCATTTTGACAAAAGAGTAGTAAAACCATTTCCACTGAAAATTTTGAAATCATCCCCTTTTGTCCATACGTTCCTGTCAATGTTGTAGTGCATGACGTCGTGAACGATTGTGCTAAATGTATTTTCAATATTTTTTACTTAGTTATATATTGTCACGCTTTATTGTGTTGCCTTGGCTACTAAATATTTTATTGTGGTCGTAAAATTTAGGTATTGCAGGTTGATTCGTTGTGAAAGAAATATTGCTCTACGCTTGAAAAGTAAGCCTAATTCTGACTGATTTCGACTAAATGAAAACCTAGAAAGTGCAATTTTGTCAATCGTGGAATCCATCGCTTCCACCGTTATTATGAAACAAAAGATATATGTTTTGCTCATTAACGACTACGACTACAATATATGAGTAATAACCGCATATAGACAAAAGAACAGCACACCAGAAACCATGGTGATACTACTAGCGCGCAATGTAACTCCACGGAAATGACGATGCATCGAGCTCAAGCGGCTGTGCCCGCAGGTTGCCTGGGGCCGTAGCCGCCGTTCCCGTACTGGGGAGGAGCAGGGTTGTTAGCCATAGGCGGCGGGTACTGCGGCTGTCCCATCGCTGGCGCCGGCGCTGGCGCCGGCTCGTCCGTCCGCTGGGAGTAGACGTAGGCATCGATGGCGAACCATGTGGCGATGACGGAGAGGATGGACGCCACGAAGAAGAAGCCGGCCTTGAGGTCGGTGCAGCCGGAGAAGATGGAGCGGCTCTGCCTGCTCGACCAGAAGCCCCGCTTCATCGCCGCGCCGTACAGGAACATCACCACCGCCAACACCTCCGCCGACCTGACGAGGAGGCATAAGGGCATATACCGACCAATCACAACCAGATTTCTTCCAACAGGCAACTGGGGCATCGTCGACGGTCGCGTCGCGCAGAACGGCGGGCGTAAGGAGCTACACGAGGTCAGGACATGCGCGCGGTGGCTGGATCTAGGCGCGTCGTACGTACCAGGCTTTTCTGAGCTTGAGCTCGACGACGCGGCCGAGGCCGGTCGCGGTCGCGGTCGCGGGAGCGGGTGCATCGCGTCCGAGACATGCGGTGGCGAGGAGCAGCCCCGTCAGCGAGAGCAGCGCCGCGGCGACGCCGCAGCCGAGCCCCGGCGAGCGCCGGTACACGCAGCGCTGCCCGTCGGCGTCGAAGCTTACGACGAAACCCTGCGCGCGCGGCCGATCGATGGATGGATGGAAACAGGTACAGGCTAGCAGTGAGATTCGAAGAGCAGGGATGAGGGGGGTAAAGGCGGATGGAGTGCGTAGTTGTAGCTTGCCTTGGACTTTTTGGCCGCGACGAGCCCCAGGACGCCCGAGGCGAGGCCGAGCACGGCCACCGCCGCGCTCACCAATTCCGCGCGTTTCTGCATCCTGCGATGCAAATGTCTGCTGCGTCTCCAACAACGGATGGAATGGAATGGAAAAACAACTTAACCGGAGGCCGCCAAGTATATGTTCAGTTGCTACTCTACTCCACGCGTGTTCTTCAAAAGGAACGGTGCAGTGCCCACGCTCAGACCATCCCCACTGGGGTCCGGGAAAGGCATCCGGAACCCATTTGGCGGACGGGAAACGCTGCAGCGGCGTCCGGGGAGCCATTCTGGGAGCCCGGACGTCTAGCATTCGCAGCGTCTTCCCGGACGTCCGGGACGCGCAGACGTGGCGCGTGGGGCCCACCACCCACTCCCGCGAGAGAGAGAGAGAGGAGGGACCGATCCGTGCAGCGCCCGTCGCCGTCGCCCCGCCGTGGCGGAGAGAGCTCCGCCGATCGCCGCCGCTACGTCATGGAAGGCGGATGCGGTGGCGAGGAGCCCCGTCAGCGAGGCAGCGCCGCGGCGACGCCGCAGCCGAGCCCGGCGAGCGCCGGTACACGCAGCGCTGCCCGTCGGCGATTCGAAACCCCCGCGCGCGGCCGATCGATGGATGGATGGAAACAGGTACAGGCTGGCAGTCCCCTTCCCTGCATCTTGCTTGCAGCGGCAGGGAGATGTAGAGTAGAGATATAGAGGATGGATGAGTGCGGGGAAAAAGTGATATACGGGAGAGAATCTCGATGACCAGGATAAAATATTTCGTTTAGAGGATGACTATAGAGTACGACGAGTGCGGATAGCCTCAGCTGCTGTACATATAGGGTGTGTTTGGTTCCCCGACTTGCTTCAAGCCCGGGCTAGCTATCTAAGCACAGGTAATCTTAGCCCGCTTCCACCTAGCCAATCTCTAGTTGTTTGGTTGTTGCATTGTTGAAGCCCCTGGCTTGCGAATGGTATGTTTGGTTGTCTGGTTTGCTTTGTATATGATCACCTCGTCTTTGTTTTGGTAAGTTTACCTCTTTGTGGCATTTCGTCGAGTTGGTGGTGAGCATGGACGTGAGTTGAGCTCCAACCTCACAAAGAACGTTGACGCCATGGAACTCCCTCACCCTCTCCATGCCGCCATGCCCAAAGAACCTCGGCACCACCCATGACTGCCCTCGAAATGCGCCGTCACCTCACGTAGGATGCCACCGGCGAAGCAGACCATACTAACACAAGCACATCACAAAGTCACTATGGGCAGCAGCCATTCCCTTGCTATGGGCAGCAGCCATTCCCTTGCTTCTTGGATGCGTGGGAAGGTGACTGAACCGGAATGGTGGGACCTAGCTAGTGCAAGCCTGCTCCGCCCACCACCTGTGTTTCTCCAGGCTAAGGAGCTCTTTTGCACAAGCTAAGCCTACTTAGAGGCTTGTACAGGCAACCAAACATCTGAGTCATGCATTGCTAGAGCCTGGACAGGAGCTAGACCACACTACCAAACACACTCATAGTACACGGCTGTGCCCTAGGCTGGGCTATGCTGTTCACCTCCAGACTTCTCCAGAAGTTCTTTTCTTTGCCTCTGTTCACATTCGGCTTGTTGAATTGACTCTGAAAAGATGCGACAATGCCACACTGCTGCAAGGTCAGTGCACTGTCCTCTTGCCTTGCTGCAGCTGCTCTGCGTCGGGCGCGGGCGTCGATGGACGCGCCTGGAGGCCAGCCAAACGTGGCCGCGCCGGGGCTCTGCGCGGTTCCGTAGGATGTTCTTTACCCCTGCTCAGAAGAAACTTTTAGGCCTGTGCTAATCGTCATGTAGAGGTTCATATTCAGAGTATTTTCCACGCATGTTTGCACGGTAGCGGTTTTTGTTATAGTTGTTGTCTGAAAGCAAAAATGCGGTAGAAGCAATGTTACTGTGGAGATACAATGTCACTTATTAAGTATACCTTGAACAAATCATCAAGAATGCGATTGATTAAGTATGTCTTCAACAAATCATCAATTGAACGGAAACAAGGGGGCATGCTAAATGTTCACAACTTTTAAGTGTAATTATAAATTGTGCTCACACAAAACACTACGAGAAAAAACACTGTTCGAACAGTTGATAAGCTAAGCCAAACGAATAAGTTTTTATAGTACATTGCTTCCATCATCTCAACTTAGATACTCATACATTAATAACCACCTTAATCAGTAGATATAGGGAGATACATGAGGAGGATATTACAACGTCCAAGATAAAGAATCAAGAATTACATGTACTTTTTTAGAGAGCGGATTTTAGAAAAACACTTAGAGATGTTCTTAGGACATAATGTTCTTTAGAAACCAGAGCCACTATAGATTATCTCTCGTAAATAGGACCTTAGAGCATCTCTCGACGAAGAATTCCCAAAACTCACTCTCAATCATGATTTTTCGGCAAGATTGAAAAATTGCTCTCCAATAACTCCTATCTGAATCCTAATCTTTATGCACATGGGGAAATCGGCCAAGTCATGCGGAAATATATGCATGCCTATTGATCCAACAATCTAGAGGTGGTAGAAGGATGTGAGAAAGAATGGAGAGTTGAACAAGGTTTCTAATGTAAATATATAAGAGAGAAAGAAAGTATAAAAGAGGTTCGTGTGGCCTGAGTAGTCACAGTGGATAGTGCACGAGGGCCGACCACAGGTGTGAGCGAACAGAGGTGAGGACATAGACGTGTGGAAGTTGGGAAGAGATAAGGACACAGACGTGTGGAAGGTCGGGCAAAGGCAAGGACGTGAGTGCGAGGAAGTTGGGTGAAGACGAGGACCCGAGCGCGAGAAAGCTAGGTGCGGAAGAACATATATGTATGACATGGGGGTCTATAGCTGACAAGGTTAACTGATATGCTACATGGATTGTTCTACCCCTCTAAACAAACATGAAAAAACACATTTGCTATATCCTACCGACCAAATGATAGAATGGAATAAATCTCGTTCCCAGAACCAAGAATGGAAACATTTCCATTTTCACTTGCTCTCCAACCAGACATATCCTTTCAGTTTAAAATCTCATATTTTGTGGCAATGTTCATCGTTAGATGCACTAGGATGTGAAAAAAATATTATTATATTTTTTTGTACAGTATTTTCACTGTTACATCCAAAATATGGTTTCCACTTAATATTTTCCTAGGAAAGAAGCCTATAAGTCGTTTTCCATCACAAGAAGAGAAGAAGAAAACAACCCACACAGTTCAATCTACAAATTCATGAGCTGGTCTTTATCAAATAATTTTTCCTCCTTGATCCGGACTCCTAATTGGATGTTGTATATATACTTTTTATCATCTCGATGAGAGGAACAGTATGTTGGAGCCCGTTATGCATTTTGACAAAGTATTAAAACCGTTTCCACTGAAACCTATGAAATCACCGCCTTTTGTCCAACATTTTCCTGTCATGGACGATTGTGGTAAATCTATTTTCAATCTTTTTAATTTTGTTATATTGTCATGCTTTACTGCGTTGCCTTGGCTAAACTTTAACCCTGGTTGCAAAATATGGGTATAATCTATTACTAAATTAAATCTAGAAACTGCAATTTGTCAATCGTGGAATCTATTTTTTTTTTTAACAAATTCAGTCGAGCAATCTACCACCGTTTGAAAATAAAAGTACCGAAAATAAAAGATACTGTGTGTGTTTTTCAGAGTAGTACTCCTCTGTCCCTATTTAGATGTCGAGCAATCTACCACCGTTTGAAAATAAAAAATTTATATCTCCGAAAAATTTTGTTAAAAATACTCCAAAGTGTGTGTTTTGCTCAATCGATGATATTTATTATTTATTAAAATTGAGTTAGATGATGAGTAAGTACCACATGTAGACGAAAGAAAAGCACACCAAAGGCAGGAAACCATGAGCAGCTAATGGTGACACTGACACCGTACAACTCAACGGAACCGACGATGCGTCAAGGTCAAGCTGCGCCCGCAGGTTGCTTGGGGCCGTAGCCGCCGTACTGGGGAGGAGCAGGGTAAGCCATAGGCGGCGGGTAGGGCGGCGGGGGGATACGGCTGCGCCCACTGCGGCTGTCCCATCGCGACGCCCGGCGCGACGAACTGGCCCAGCGCCGGCGCCGGCGCCGGCTCGTCCGCCCTGCTGGAAGTAGACGTAGGCCGCGATGGCGCACGCGGTGGCGCCGGCGGTCAAGATGGACGCCGTCGCGAAGACGCCGCTCTTGAGCACGGTGCAGCCGTAGTAGTAGACGCGGCCGTAGCGCCGGCCCCCGCGCCTGCTCGGCGAGAGGCCCCGCGTCCCGCCCCGGTTCATCGCCGCGCCGTACAGGAACATCACCGCCGCGACCGCCACCACCACCCCCTGACGAGGAGAGGAGGCATAACGACCAATCAGAACCAATAGCATCCAGCAATTGAGCGCCGCCGCCGGCCGCCTCGCGCAGAACGGCGGGCGCAAGGTGCTGCGAGTTCACGGCAAGCGGTGGCTGGATCTAGACGCGTACGTCCACCTACCAGGCGATGGTGGACAGCTTGACGGCGACGGCGCGCCTGCGGCCGGTCGCGGGCGTGGCGCGCCCCGAGACATCCGCTGGCCGCGGTTGCGATGGCCAGCCCCGTCAGCGCGAGCAGCGCCGCGGCGACGCCGCAGACGAGCGCCGGCGTGCGCCGGTACACGCAGCGCTGCCCGTCGAAGCCTACAAAAGCCTGCGCGGCCGACGGATCGAACCAGGCAGGAACAGTGAGCACGCTGCACAACTCAAATTCAAAGAGAAAGAGATGAGGCGGACGGAGTGGCATAGCTTGCCTTGGACTTGGTGCTCTCCGCGACGAACCCCAAGACGGCGGCGGCGAGGCCGAGCACGGCCACGGCCGCGCTCACCAACACCACGCGTTTCTGCATCCTGCAATGCAAGCGATGTCACACCGCTCTGCCTCTCCAACCAGGCAACACAACAACTGACGGAAAGACAACCAGAGGCCGCCAAATTAATATCTCTTCAGACGTCAGCTAATCCAGATGCTACTCTACCACTATGGCAGCCGGATTACCAAGTCAAATGGAGAATTAAATCTGACAAGATAGATTAGCCGCGTGGCCAATCCCTAACACGGCATCGAAACTTTATTAAAGTATCCGTACAGTATATGGAGCACGGACGAGGTCTATTATGTCCAGCTTAAGCTAACCACACGCGAGAGCGAGAATAGGTGGTTTGGAGAAGTTCTTTGATATTTCCCGGTTCCTGTCAGTTTGACTAACGGCGGCCAAGATGCTTGAACGATCGAGCTTTGGCAAAGGTCTGTCACTGTCAGTTTCGTCAGATTTCCCTTTTGAAACAAATGACGAAACAGGGGCGTTTTCGTATTCTTTTTTATAATAACCTCATGCCTCTGTCACACGCTAATCTAATCTTCCAGTTGATCATTTTTTTGACAGGAATCTTCCAGTTGATCATTTAAAACCCGACAAAGGTACAAGGTTTTACGCGGCGCAGGACATAACCGTCTCTGTAATCGTAATCTTACCGCTTACACAAATGTTCTTTCTATCTAGGCTGGAAGAGTTGATGCTGCTAAGCGCTAACACGAACACAATGCAAGTTATTTCTTCCCTTTGCTTTTCTGCGATCGGTTCAGAGCTACGAGTTTCACGGATGCATTTCAGATTTGGAATCTGTTCAGAACTTGGGAATTGCAAAAGATGCGTGCATTCGGCTTTCCTCAAATAAATAGTAATTTTCTCAATTTTGTGTAATGGTGAGAGGTGTTGTTTGCTAGCATTGTTGAACATATGTTTAAAATTTTGTTGCAACAAGCGGCCATATGCATCGCGGAGGCAGAGCCGCTATAATTAGCTAGCTAATAGCTCGTATTTAATACTCTTTCTGTCTAAAAAAAATACATAACAGAGACTAACACTCATGAAACAAAATAGGTACTATTAGATTAATTATAGTTTATAATAAATTTATCTAGAGAAATAAATGCTAATAGGTCGAAATAAAGTCTTTACCGTATTATCTATAATAGACATAGTCAAAGTTGAACTAGTTTGATTGGTACGTTTTCTATAATTGCATTCTTATTGCGGACGGAGGGAGTATTAGCTAGCTAATTATTAGATACTCATTCTTTCCAAATTATAAGCCACTTTGATTTTTTTGTTTATTCATTTTGCTATGTATCTAGACACATTATTATATCTAGATACACAACAAAATGGATGTACCAAAAAAAAGTCAAAGCAACTTATAATTTGAAAAGGAGGGAGTACCTATTAGTTGGAGGGTGTTTTGGCTGCACAGCTAATGAAATACTACTAAGATAACTATTAGCTGCTATTATCTGATTTGGTCCAACTAGTAAGATAGGTATTATCAAGAGGTCCAACTAATAATTAGCTATTTTATTAGCTGCACATGTTTAGATAAGTTAAAACTAGTAAAGTTAAAATAAATTTATCATATTCTAGTTTATTTTGAGAAAAAAGAAATTTAAAAAAATATTTGATATGATGATACATTGCAAAGTATCTTGTCTAAACTTCGACTTCGTTTGTGATTAAAAATAACAAACTTTTAACAAATCATCCGAGAAAATTTAATTTTTTTATATCTCACAAACGAAATCAAGTTTGGACAAGATATTTTGCAAGATTGTGTATCATCATATCATCTACATGTGTTTTTTTTGGTAAATTTAGACAACTTTTTGCTGTAATTTGCACAGGTTTTCACGGGAAGTTAATTTGCACTTAAATACATTCCCAAGTTAAAAATAATAAACTTATCATCTTCTAGTTTATTTTGAGATCAAAGATAAAAATATATCTTTGCATGTAGTCCCTCTATTGTAGAAGAAAAATGCAATTCTCGCTTTATTGAGAAGTCAGATAATTTAAGCTTTGACCAAGTTTAAAAAAAAATATACAAAATAGGTGCTATTAAATTATTTACAGAATATTTTTTATAATAAAAATATTGGGTGACATAAAAATTAGCGCTTTTTTTTTTATCAAATTTGAGATGATCGTTTTTTTACAAAGGGAGTACCTACATGAGCTCGGCTAGAGCTCCATTGAATTACTAACGAACACAGTACCCATATCGAGCTGCGCAAAATTCAGTAGTGGGCCAAACTGGGCTAAATCGGCCTCGGGTCAAGGCCTGCTCACAAACGAAACAGGCCTCTCTAGGGAGCGGGGTCGCATGAGATCCGTTCCTGGTTACTTCGTGTATGACTGCTGTGCTCCTTTGGTTTATCAGCTGTTATAATAATATTTTTTTCACAGTAAATTAGTCGTTTTAACTTATTAATTGTTTTATAAGTCAAGATAGACCTTACAAGCTGCTCTGGTTTTTTAGTTCTTGAAGGAAAAGAATCTTGCATCATTATTTTGTGAACCATAAACACACATTAAATACCGTGGATCATTATTGCTGTCAGGACAAAATTGTACAGATGCACTGAAAGAGTTGTTTCTAAGGAATGAGAACACCGCTGATACTACAAAATTGGCTGCCCGCATGTTAGGAGATGGATCTCAGGAAAAGTTTGTGGAGGAGATCGTCCTGAGGGCCACGCCGACAGTCGCCGCTTCCTCGCAGTCCAGAAATATAGAGCCGAGTTCCCTTGGCCTGTTTGTTCCTGATGGAGGGTGAGAGCTTGTTCAAGGAGGGTGAGAGCATAGATGCTGAAGCTGTGGGAGGAGTGCTAGGAGGCGGTGCTTCTGTGGGAGGAGAAGCTTGTCCCGGGGTGGGGGGGCGTTTGGCTCGCTGGCTGGAGAGGAAGAAAACCACGTGCAGGTGCCCACGGTAAGGGTGTCCTCGATGAGGTTCACCAAATTGCCGACTTCATTGAAATAAAAAAAGAAAAAAGCTGCCAGCGGCACGGTATAGACGGAAGTGGGGTCTGATTGTAGAGAATGTAGATTTCTCAGGAGCTGAGCGAGCTAGGCGAGGAGACGAGGAGGCAAGCGCTAGTTGAGCAGTTTTTTTTTGTATGTTCTCTCTCCTCCACATAAGCAGATAGCTAGTAAAAAATCAGTTGTTGAGAACGCCCTAATAACCAGCAAGAAGAAGAAGGTGGTCACTGATCAGGGTAAGTTTGCCTGATGATTACATCGATTACATTATCAAAAATTCCAGCAGGTTGTCGCGTGGAAAGGAGGACCAGCATTGATGGTGCATGCGGCGGTGTCTACACACTCTGTCCCTTTAAAATATCTCTATTGGTATTTATATTGGTCAGATTTAAAAAATTTACTTTAATTAGATTCATATAAATATTAGTAATATTTATATCTTTAAATAAATTACTTCATTATTAAAAAAATAGACTTAATAACCTATCTAATTATACTAATTGTTTTATAAATATTATTTTTTATATATAATTGATTAAAGTTAAAAATATTTATTTTTCAGAAAATAAAAATAATGATTAAAAGGGACGAAGGAAGTAGGCCGGTGGACATAGAGGGAGACACGGCAGACTATCTGTTGCAGTATTATTAATTGACCGCTTCAAGTGTGTGATGTCACTGTAGTGTGGACGTGCAAAAAGGCACTACGCCACCAGATAACAACCCAACATTTACTAAAGGCTACAGACTTGAAAAATGATAAAAATAATACCACTATGCTTCGCCATGTAGACACAAATACTTGGGTGTATTTGGATCTTAGGGCTAAAAATGAGCCCAGCTTATAAAAATAGATTAAATATAAGAGTTAATTCGAAACTAATAGGGGCTAAGACTCTAACCACCAATTAGCCCTCATTAGCCTAGAATTAGCTCACATTTAGACTCTCTAATGGTTCTGAAAACAGTAAAAGTCAACAGCTACAAATTAAATATTTATGTAGCAGGAATAAGTAGAGCACCGGTCTATATCTCCGGCCTAATCAAGCTTAACAGTTTATTTAGCTACACGCACGCATTGTGTTATACTCGTATTCCCAAATCGATCACGATTCACATGGTCGGTGTCCTGTTGCCACTAAACAATGCAGTAGGACGCGCTATTCGCCTAAGTACGTCACGGTCTCAAGTCTGGTCGAAACGTTACTACATACCTCGCCTTACATGATTATTAGCGCTATAGTAACTGAGCTTTCGTCTGACGCCTAACTTTGCCCCAATGTGCTCAGGGCTTTGTGTGCAAAGAGACTCCACCACCGGCTTTTTATTTGAGTTTTCAATTACCATTGACCGAGTGGTGTACTAAAGTATGTACGCCGCAGTAATACGTGTATGTGTAGTAAGTGGTAAGTGGTAACCTTATTGTGACCAATAATGTGGCAAGTGTACATATGAAACCAAACGTGACATATACTGCATGCTAGTACTAAACAATAAACCAAATTGACCCTGTTCCACTACATTAAAATAATACAACAGCCTGATCGATCGCACCAAACCGATGCATTCTGCGCTATTAATTATTTCTTAAGACGGAAATTTCACCTGAACCCATTCATTCTGTTAGTAGGAGTATAGGAGTACTTACTACTAGTAAGAATGCATGCGTATATCTACATGAAAACGTGAATTCCATGATTGTTCTTTTTAGTTTTTTTTTACTAGTAAGAATGCATGGTGGTCGCACTGAATCCATTCTTCTTACGTTGAATTGAAGATGGTATTTGGTCGTCTCGGTTCGTTTGTTTAATTATTTGCTCCGCTCTGACTCGATCTTAGACTTAGAGCAAAAAAGATTCATATAGTACTGCAACTACTTTATATTAAGTTGACAGAGTGTCTTTGCGTGACTATATATATTAATCAATTTTCCTGCGGTTTCGGAAGGGTACATGCAGGGCATCTTAACTTAAACAAAGGATCACTACAGAATCCCGAATGCAGGTAGATTATAATTATTTTTAAGCAACAAAAATCATTAGTGATAGCAAACTGATGATTTAATTTAACTAACGAAACATTATGAATTTTATAGTTATCCCTAAAAAAAGAATTTTATAGCTGAAATCAACAAATTGAAATAAAATAGTTGCCAACGATAAATATTCAACGCAATTAACAAAATGAATTATTTTAAACATTCTAAGTCCAAACATAACCCCCATTCAAATATTAACTAGTGGTCCATAGAAATCAAGATAAGGGAACTAAATAAGGGAATAATTTTGTTGCCCTACTCAATGTACCCTAGATCCTCTAAAGATTTGATCTAGGCCCCGTTTGGCACGGCTCCTCCACCGGCTTCAGGAGCTGTTTGGAGCCGTTTTGTGCCAAACGGGGTAAAACATAATAGCTTCAAATGTGAAGTCCCTTAAATCATGCTCTCATAGAGCTCAGATGGGATGGAGCCAAAAATTATAGCTTCACCCGGCTTCACTTCATCCTACATGGCGTTCTGTGAGAGCATGTTTTAAGAAATTGCATACGTGGAGCTGTTTTGTCAAACGGTTTAACAAAACGGCTCTAGCTCCACCTATAGAGCCGTTTATGGAGCTGAAGCCAAAATAAATGGCTCCACTAGTGAAATGGAGCCGTGCCAAACAGGGCCCTAATGTCTTTTTCAATTGCCACCACCATGCATTGAAAGACCCAATCAATCAATAATCTAGCACTGAACTTTAAAAAAAAATTTGGAATAACATGAGCTTACCTTCTAGAGTCACCTCCTCCAATGAAAATCAAGAGCAACCTCCTAGATTTGTAAATTTAGACTTGCTCCTTGAAAGCTCCCCCTTCTCCTCCTTGGACTATGATGTATGATTCTATCCCAAGTATATTTAGGAGGAAACAACTAAATTTTGGACACTATTTTCGGATGCGAGTGGAAACATCGATGTCAGGGGTCAAACAACCGGCTTGTTAGGCCCCCGGCTAAACGAAGCGGAGCGGGCCGTCATTAACGCCCACATCCGGCCCACCGAAGGACCGAACCTCATGGGCCGTCGCCCCACCAAACGACAAAGAGCCCAACTGAGCCAAAGCTAGCGAAGGGCCCACGGGTAGACCGCACCGCGTAGTCCCAAACGAGGGGGGGTCGAGCGACCCCCCGAGGCGCGCGACTTCGCGACCCCTAGCCGAACAGGAAGGTCCTTGGGGCGCGACCCGGGCGCCACGGTTCGCCAACATCGCGCGCCTCGCCCAGAAGGAACCTAGGCTTGCGTCCCACGCACGAGCAACGGCTCTGTAGCCTGCACAACGAGCCAAACCACGTCCTCTCCGCTTGTGCCCGCGCAGGCATCATCTTGGGGCATCTTGACCGCCCGAGAGCCAAGCAGCTATGCGGGCGTGGACCTCTCCTTAAATGGCATTGCTAGCCGAAGCGGGGCATGGTCCAGTGCTTGACCGCGCCCCGTTAAGCAAGGGCAGGGCGTGGCTCGGTGTCTAATCGTCCTAATGGCTTGACAGCCCGGACAGCCCATCCGCCACGACCCACTCTCGTGCCGTACGACGCCATTAATTCTAAGCCAATACAATAAGGGTTCTAATCAACTGTTCAGCCTCTCCGTCCTCTGTGAGGATATGGGCAAGCACTCCGGCGACACGTGTAACACCCCCGGTGTTACGTTAGCCTAAACCTGCCATGTCATCATCATCATTGCATGAGCATTCATAATTAGAGAACATTAATTCAAACAACCAAAATGAGTTTACAATTCTAGGGTGTTGGTTGTGCTCTTTTATATCGTATGTGCAAGTCATTAAATTCCACTCACAATTTTACTTTTATAAAAGCAACCAACTAAAACCAACTTTGATGTTTGCAAGTGCTTGGCTAACCCTACTCACACCCTAACCGTGTTTTACAATTCAAATGATGCAAAAGAGAGAACCAAAGTTGAATTCGAATCCGAATCCCAAACCCTAACCCTAGTGGTTAAGTGTTGGAATTAATTTCATTTTCAATTTTGGTGAGCTAACCATAATTGATTTTCTAAATAAAAGTTGCTAACCAATGGTACCATTTTAAAGTATGAAGTTTGTACTTTGAAAGTATGCTATTGGTTGGGTTTGAAAAAAGTTCCACAATATCATTAATTAATTGCCCAAAAATCCAATTTGAAATTCTTCTTCAAAAGCTGAAATTCAAAAGCCTTTTATCCCTTTTCTAAATTTCATCTCAAAATATTCAAAATTTGGGAAAACTTCAAAAATACAGGTTGTGCATCTCTTGGAGCTCTACAACTTTGGTATACAAAGTTTTTCAAGTTTTTGAATAAAATTTTAAATAATTTCAAAAGTTCTTTAAATTGAAAAGTGTCCCCTTTTGAGTTTCAAACTCAATTTCAAAAATTATTCATTTTCATGAAAAACTTTCTACATGAAAGTTGTAGATCTTGAGAAATGGAAAAACTTTTATTTTTGGAGATTTTCATCTTTTATTCAAAATTTAAAAGTAATTTTGAAATCCCAAAAACTAGAATTTGAGTTCATTTTCAAATTTGAAATGCAATTCAAAAATTATTTGGATTTGGACAAAACCTTCTTAATAAAAGTTGTAGAGCAGTAAATTTTGTGCAATCTGTATTTTGGAAGAATTTTGAGTGTAGTTCAAAATTTGGAAGTAATTTGAAAAGGGAGAAAGTGAGCTGGCACTGTGCTACAGTAGTAGGGGGGGCACCTCACCCGTGCCCATGCCGGGCGGCCGGCCAACGCCGCCGTGGCCGTGTCCGGCGTCTTCCCGGCTTTCACGCGCCTCCAACCACCTCACCGGCGTCGCCAAGCCACCGGCCACCTGTCCGTCACCCTCCATGTCTATAAAAGCCACCGTCGGCGTCGTATTCTTCTTTTCCTCCTCCTCACCGCCGACGCCAAGCCGCCGCCGCTTCTCTGTCTAGTTCGCCCTCCGTGCACTATCATCATCCAATTCCGCTTGCCAACGTCTCCGCTAGCTCCTTGCGCACCGATTGCTCCATTACTTCTCTAGCCGTCGCCGCAATTGCTCTAGCTCATTTGCTTCTTCCTCGCGGCCCGGCAGAGCCGCCGTGGGCACCTCCACCTCGCCAACTCGGTCCGGTGAACTCCTTGCCGAGCCGGGCGGTGCTCCAGCTCCACCACCACGAGCCCCCTGGTCGTCATCGACCCATCGGTTCGGTCTCTACCGCACGGGGCGTTAGATAAGCCCGCCGATCCGCATCACCCAGGCCAACTACCACCGCAGCTTCTCCGCTTCAACCACCCTGTCTACCAAGTCCTGGTGAGCTACTTCCATCTTCCCAGACTCCTAGCATGACTCATCGTGGCCTGCAGCAGCGGGAACGCCCGCCGTCTTGCCGCCCGCCGCGGCCGAGCCGCCATGGTCGCTACCATCCCTTCTCCTGGTCATCGGTTTACTTAGTTTCGTAGCTCGTAGTGTTCGCCGAGGTGAGGGCAAGGTGTTGGGGTCCTCAGCGCCGTCTCGGCCTCGCGCCGCCGATGAGATGGACGGACGGCGCCGTCGCGTCGGCCCGAGGGAAAAACAGAGGGAGGGAAAGAGGGACGGCCAGGGCCGGGGTCGTCGATGAGAGAAGGAGGGAGGCAGGCCTTGGCTGGCTTTGGCTGGGCTGGGCCGCGCAGCGCGCTTGCGGAGCAGGCCGGGGCGCGGGAAAGCAGGCCGGGCCGTCTTTGTGTGGGCCGCATCGTGGCCGGGAAGGAGAGGGAGATGTTTTTCCTTTTTCAAATGAATTTCCAAATGCAGTTTTCATCTTTTTGTGTTAATTTTATTTGGGCAAATAAAAATGTGATAAAAATATTTATGTTCTCTCTGTGTTATGCTCTGTCAATGAAAAATTCTAACTATGGTTTTCCAATAAAAATTAATTGTGTTATATTTTGCTCTTTTAATTGATAAATGCAACTTCCATGATTTTTAATAATTAAAATATAAGTCCAAAAATCATGAAATTTGTTTTGTGTGTTAATTAGATGATAATGATCTTAATTATGAAGTTTGATCCTATTTTGATTAATTTTTTGTATTATGCTTAATTGACCCTTTAATTAATTAATGTTTAATTAATTAATCATGTGGTTAATTAGGGTTTAATTAATCCCCAATTAGTAAGTTAATTAGCGGCTTTCAACGACTGTAAAAATGGTCAATAAATTAGTAATCACCCTTAATCACTGTTAGTGTTGCTTGATTTTGGGATTGAGTGATGACCCTAGGTCATTAACCCTAATGACCTTCGGCATTTTATGTTGATTGCGTATCGTTAGTCCGTCATCGTCGACGCTAGTTATACCTTCTTAGTGCGAGGTTACCGTGAAGGAAAGTTGTACTCAAGATAGGTTAACAATCGTTGCATCATTATCGCATGCTCCTTTTGTTACTGCACTGTAATCATGCATCTCAATCGTGTAGTTGATCCGACTCCCGTCTCGGAGGAAGGTTATCAGTGTGAGGAGGTTGGTCCTGATCTCAACAGTGCCATCACTGCTCCTAACTTCGTCGAGCCCCAAGGCAAGCCCCGGATGCATTCAAACCCGTCCTTGTATTTTGAAAGTTTTTATGATTTCATGTGATGATATAATGCATTAGGTGTAGGAGTTGTGTGTTATCCTACTTTGCTGCATTTACCGTACCTTGTTACATTACCCTGTATACCTGTTTTAATTTCGAAATGCTTAGTACACGCTTAGCCTTGCTACTAGTGTAGGGTTTTGAGAAATTGTTTTCAAAAGTGTGAGAACTATACTCCCTGAAGGGAATTTACGAAAACCTGATGTTGCTTGTCGTCTATCCTTGTTCCGACGGGGTCAAGGATACACCATAAGAACATGATGATGAGTAACTCGAGACGTCGGTGGAGTGACTTGCATCAGGAAGGGCTAGTGCCCTGGTGTAGTGTCGTCCACTTGTGTCGGTTAAGGACCGTCCGTTGTTTGGCCCTGGGATCATGAGGTTATTGGATAGTACTAGTCGCATGCTAATGGCGGTAAGCTCCACTTGGACTATTCGTTACTAGAACGGATAGTAGCGTGTACCCATCCTACGATGCGCACCGCCAAAGTGACCGAGCGGCCGTAGTGAGGTGGTGTACTGTACACCCGTTCTAGTATGGAGAAATCTAAGCGTTGAGTTGATGTATGTAAGATGTTCGGTCCTGCATACATCGTGTGGCTAGGAAGCCCCAATTGGGTATATTAAGCGATTCGAATCGCCGTGTGCTCCACGATATGGGAGCCGTGATCCGAGTCCCGGCATCGTAGTAATAATGAAAGTCTGAGTATGAGAGTTTTGAATCCGGCATATGTTTGATAAGTGATTGTTAAAGTAAGGACTGGCTTAGTCTCTTATTGCAAAAGGGTGTCTTTTGATCTTGCTAAAGCCTCACCTTGATTCCTATTAGCCAAAGATTCCCGAGTCTTCTCCCCACTTTTTAGTCGGGTAAGTCTTGCGGAGTACTTTTTGTACTCAGGGTTTGTTCAACCCGTTGCGGGTGAACCGCATGGACAAGAGTGCTATGGCCCTTGTTGCATGACGGTGATCGAAAAAAAAATAACCGATGAAGAGTGAATTGAGTGGCCTCTCAGGCGGGGCACTTTGGTTGCGTGATCTGTAATAAAGTCATATAATGATACTTCCGCTGGTTTGTAATAATAACACTCTGGTTTGTATAAGTTTTGTAAAAGGTTTGTAAATTAAGTTATTGTAAGTCTTCCGCTACTCGGTATTTGTATATGAAAACTGTTGTAATACTGTGATGTCTCTGTAAGTATCGATCCTGGAGTAATCGTGGTTTATCGGGGATCCACCCGACGGAACATTCTAGGTTATGTGGTGCACAATTACGGCTGACAGAGGTCTTAAGGATAATGTCAGGTGCTTGTGGGCCATATAATTTAGAACGTTCTGCCACAACACGACGACACCAGCATCGGCATACGCAACATAAGGAGAAAGGACGTCCCGACCCCAAGAAGGCAGACGAGCCACTCCACCATCGTCTTTTTTTCTTTCTTCTTTCTTCCTTTGCATAGCACGTCCATTCTTCTTCTACAGAAACGTGTAAGGCTTCCCCCTACCTTCATCTATAAAAGGGTGGGTGAGCCATTCTACAAGACAAGGACACATGCACTACCGAAACACACTACACACATACACGCCACGATATTGGCACCACGCTCAATCGGAGACTTAGGAGCCCCTCCCTCTCTCGAACCGTTTGTAACCCCTATTACGAACCACCGCTAAGTAACACGATCCCTTCGAACTGGACGTAGGGCCTCTCGCCCGAACCAGTATACTCTCCCGTGTCCTCTTAGCGAACCATCCGGGCATAAACGCGCATCTATAAATTTACTAGTTGGTGTTTTCACGAAACACCGATAATCACTCACCTCTAGAAATTGGTTTTCAGGGATGACTCTGTTTACAACTGCTTTTGAAAATAGTGATGCCTTGGAAACATGATTTTCGGAAGGTGCATGGTCTTACCAACGACCTCTAAAAATGGAGATTGCTAAGGCCATGAAGGTCTCTATCGAGGTGGATCTTGATGAAATTCTGCCTTTGAAAAAAATTAAAACACCTTTGGAAATAGTTTTTTAGTAGCACAGTAGTATGTTTTCAGATTTCACTACCATATATTCATTTGGTCCACCGGCCAGAACACAACTATCGTCGGCATTTATAGTTGCTGGCGAGTGGGAGAAGAGAGACAACTGAAGAAGAAAGAAAGAAAGAGAAGAGACAAGAGTGACAACTATGGATTGCATATCAGAGTCTTTAGAAATGACTCTTTGCTATAATGGCTATGAAAAAAATCACTCATTTTAAGGAATGAGACTATTGATAACTAAATTAAACTGCAGTTGCCATAATTGGCCTCAAAGGGGCACCTAATTGTGCTCTCTCTCTCTGTAAAAAAAAAGCAACTTTGGGTTAATTCCTAACTAAAGAGGTTCATGTTTTATCAAGGATTTAGCGAAAAGATATTCACATTTGTACCTCTATATCAATTTAATATAAAAATATATTTTATAATTAATTTAATACTCTATCAATTCTAAATTATAAGTCATTTTAACTTTTCTAGAGAATCAATGCATCTCAACTTTGAATAAAATTATAGAGAAAATTACAAAGATTTATAACATTAAATAGGTATACTATAAAAATAAAATTAATAAAGAACCTAATGTGATATACTTATTTGGTATTATAAATTTTATTATTTTATTATATGAATTGGTCAAAGTTGATAAGTTCTGACTCTCCAAGAAAGTTGAAAAAGACTTACAATGAGATCGAGGAAGTAATATATATTTGATATTATAAATATTGATATTTTTTACTTATAATTATTTAAATTAAAAATAGTAAAGTATTAAATATATACTGTGCTTGCTTTCTTTCTTATACGGAGGAGGGGTGTATCGGTACGACGGGTACTCATGCACCGACATTGCGGTTATATTGCGCGTACGTACCTCCGTTTGGTTAACCACACACGAATAATTGTCAGAAGCTGTCTGTACCAGTACTACTACTAGTACACAACGGAGGAGCAGCACACTGGTATTGGCATCCCTTCGCTTTCAGACGTAGCTACACGGGCTATACGTTGACCGCAACTAATCCCAATCCCATGCATGAGATGAGCATGCCCCACTGACCAGCCCAGCCACTGGCCTAGTGGCCTGCCGCTCCACCTCCGTCCACGTCCACTCGCGCTCCACCCGTCCCGTCCCTATATATAAACGCTAGCTCCCTTGGCTGGCTACTCGCAGTCCCTTCCGTCACTTGCAAGTAGCTACTAGATTATTAGCTAGCTTAATTAACACCAGAGAGCCGAGAGAACTCGCGCTCCATCTCGTTCGCTTCGCCCACTCCAACTTCCCAAAGCCCCATCAGCTCCCGGCCGGTGGATCGGAGATCAGGCGGCGGCGCGGGTGACCACCAGCTCTCGATCGATGCCGGCGTCGGCGTCGGCGTCGGCGTCGTCGATGGACTGCGTCGCCTCAAAGGACAAGGAGACGCCGCCGCTCATGTGAGTCGTAGTATCCCGTTTTGTACGTAAGCAGCATTAATTAGCTTCGGCGGCCTTCGATCCGCTCAAGCGAGTAGTACATATCATTCCTGATTTGCTGCGCGTTCTGCACGTACGCAGGGCGGCGTGGTGGACGGCGGAGACGGTGGCGGTGGTGACGGGAGCGAACCGCGGCATCGGGCACGCGCTGGCGGCGCGCCTGGCGGAGCAGGGCCTGTGCGTGGTGGTCACGGCGCGGGACGAGGCGCGCGGGGAGGCCGCCGCGGCCGCGCTCCGCGCCAGGCCGGGGCTCCGCGGCGCCGTGCGCTTCCGCCGCCTCGACGTCGCCGACCCGGACTCCGTCGCCGCGTTCGCGTCCTGGGTGCGCGACGAGCTCGGCGGCCTCGACATCCTGGTGAGAGCCTCTCCCGGCCGGCTCCCGCTGCCCGCCACTCCGCCCATGCATGTCACCATGTGTGTCCATCGATGCCTTCGTCTTCGGTCGATCGTTCGTGTGCTGCGCCTTCTTCGTTCATTTGGCCGTTTCTTTCACCCCCCTCGCGTTAATTTCCTCGGGTTTTTTTTTTCGGGCGTCCCGTTTTGGCCTTTCGATTCGCTTTGTCGTTCTAGTAGGGTTTGACTATTCGATGTAGTACAAAATGATCCAGCGCTAGTGGATGTGTGTGCACGACACTTTTGGCCTGCCGTCGATTGAAGTCCCAAGCTAGCATTTTCGTTTTCGTGCATGTCAAACGAAGTGCTTCACAGCAAGCACTGTGTCGTCAATGTGTATGCATTTTCCTTTATCATCACTATTTTTTTCCTATTTGCGAGTTATATAGTGCGGACACAGACACTCACAAAGCACGCACGTTCATCTCCTATAAACATACGCAAATTTTATCATATGAGCACCATACAAGACTGCACCAACAGATCCCAGGTGACAGATTTCACAAAAAAAACTTTACCAACTAAGCTAACCTCGATGTGCTCATCGCTAATTTTTTGTCATATATATAAAAATAAATAGTGACGTACCATTTTCTTTGTCATATACAAACTCAACGTCGTCACTAGGACTTGAAATTGAATTTACCTATATATATATATAGTGTATTTTATTTGCAGCAAAGCAAAGCTACACACAATTCAAGTCCAAACCGAAAGTCAGGAGTCCAGTCGTCGGTAGTGAAGTACTAGTATACAATGCAAGAAGGTCATGCATGGTAGTCGTCGCTACGCGCAGTACGTAGTAATGACCTTTATTACCATTTCGCTCGCCGTGTAGCCCGCGACTTAATAATTTGTGTTCTCCTTCTTGTCGGATTTATATCACAACTGACAAAGTCGACGCGCATGAATCACCTAGTCCACCGATCGAGTCTCAAACACACACACACACACACACACACACACACACACACACACACACACACACACTAGTCGACAACTCACACGTACTCATAGACGACTTCATCATCCTCACTAAATTTATTAGGATATTCTCGATCGCTAGCAATCTTAAACCTCTAATCCGTTGAGCTCGATCGCTCCGGCCAGGTTATTGATTATTATAGGTGCTCAAGTTTTATTACTAATTAAACTAATGTTTCCGGTATAGGTGCAAACGTCTGACTTCTGAGGTATAGACAGTAGCTGGCGAGTACGTGTCTACTTAAAATGCAAGCAATAATTTCACGGGAAAACCCAAAGCATGATGAATGCACGGTTTTTTTTTTTTTTTGGGTATAGCGTTTGGAATTGAGGACACCCATTATATTGCGGCATCGGGGAGATCCTTCATGCATTTGATTATATGCATACACACGTACCAGAACCATATATATGGGTGCATAAATATAAATCTCTGCTGCATGTGTGGTTAAAATACTCCTAAAACGTAGAGTATGTACGTAGTTTAAGAAGCTCGTGCCACACGCTAATAGGTTTTGTAAAAGTATAGCTACTGCAAACAAACGCACAAGCGAGCCAAACAAGCAATAATGGACGCGCAGGCCGGTTTCTATTTTACGCCAGCCTCAAGAACTGCTCCCACTATCGCATACTATATAGAAGCTATCTAAGCTTTGCCCAGTGCCTAGCATGACGACGATGCAACCTCTCACAGCTAGCAGTGCGGCACACGAGCTAGCTAGCTGTGTTCAGATCATTATATATTGATCTGCAGTTTAGTAGTACTGAAAAGTGCAAAGTGGCAGCAGTTAGTTACTGCATTATGTTATCCAAATCATCACGCTAGCTCTACAACATTCCAAAGCATTATATTATAGAGGAAAATGCACCGTAGGTCTCTCAATTTGGTTTAAGGTGTCATATAGATCTCTTAACTTTTAAAGTGATATTTATGGGTCTCTAAACTTAGCATAGGGTGTCATCTAGGTTCCTAAACTTGGTACATAGTGTCATATAGGTGATAATTTTAAAAGTTTAAGAATCTAAATGACACACTGTGCCAAGTTTAAAAATATTTAAAAGTTTAGGGATCTAGATGAAACCTTGACAAGTTGAGGGACTGGCAGTGTATTTTCCTCTACATTATATATTATATTATTGCTTGCACTAGTAGAGTACATAGTAGATGGTGTGTATAGTACTACATTACTGCATTTTAATCATCGCTGGAATCAGAGTACGTATATAGGAAGACCTCATCTTTCTTATCTAAGTATATAATATTTCTCGAATAATATATGCCGTTGTCCGTTGAGATGGTACTTCATTCATTCTGAAATCTGACAGCTTGTTGTGTGGTGTGATTCTGCTGAGCCTGAGATTAGTTTTGCATGCATGCTGTTGGTTGCAGGTGAACAATGCTGCGGTGTCGTTCAACGAGACCGACACCAACTCCGTGGAGCACGCGGAGACGGTCCTTCGGACCAACTTCTACGGGGCCAAGATGCTCACCGAGGCGCTCCTGCCGCTCTTCCGCCGGTCGCCGGCGACGAGCCGCATCCTAAACATCAGCTCCCAGCTTGGTCTTCTCAACGTAAGTTCATTCGCCAAACGGATTATATATATTGCCAGTTCTGGATTAATAAGCTTTTACAGTATGATATGAATTTTGATGCTAGGTTTTCTTAATTTAATTAGCAGTTAGAATTCAGCAGGCTAAAACTCGCTGTGAACTGCAGATCTAGTCAGTTTCTTGCCCATCCAAACGCCTGAACATTTTGACAAATCTTTAGTCTGATGCATGCTTGTGGTTGTATGTCAAGTCAGTTGAAACTATATATATGCACCGGCCGGCAGTTGCAGAGATTAATGAGGGCACATGTCTGTGTTTACTTGACCGTAGTTTATTTCCTGCCCGATCAAATCAGTCAATCACTCGTGTCTGTGTTTGATTAATATAAGCAGCAGGCTAATGGTTAAGGGTGCAAGTAGCCTGCTGTCAATGGGCTCATTCTGTTCAATGGCATGGACTACAATGTTTGAACGCCCAATCAGACAGCGCCACTTGATTGCCGTTGCCATGGGCATTGAGAACTGTCCGGTGTGTGCTGTGTGCCTGTGTCGTTCACACTTCACACCATGTATGAACTGTGGAAACTCACAGGCCATGACATGCATGAGCCTGCCTCCAACAAGCCACATGACATGCCAGTCTAATGCTGCAGACATATCAGTGCAGCGACCCTGATCAGATGTCACTTTCAGACGAATTCCTAATGCTCCGCGAGAACGAACCGAAGCGTGCATGCACATGTGTCATTCAGAAACAACATATACTAATGCGGCAATGCCATTTCTTGATTTGGGCCTTGTTCAGTTTGCAAAAAACTTGCATTCGAACTCCTGTAACACTTTCGTTTGTATTTGACAAATATTGTCCAATCGTGCACCAACTAGGCTCAAAAGATTTATCTTGTGATTTACAACTAAACTATGTAATTAGTTATTTTTTTTACTTATATTTAGTGCTGCATACATGCGGGTAGAAATTGATGTGATGGAGAGAGAGTGAAAAGACCTGCAACTTTTATTCCAACTGAACAAGGGCTTGGTTGCTGCAGAAGGTGAAGGATCCTGAGCTGCGGAGCATGCTCCTGGACGAGGCGGCGCTGACGGAGGGCGACATCGAGGGGATGGCGTCGCGGTTCCTGGCGCAGGTGGCGGACGGCACCTGGCGCGGGCGCGGGTGGCCCGAGGTGTGGACGGACTACGCCGTCTCCAAGCTGGCGCTCAACGCCTACTCCCGCCTGCTGGCGTCGCGGCTGGCGGGGCGCGGCGTGAGCGTCAACTGCTTCTGCCCCGGGTTCACGCGCACTGACATGACGCGGGGCGTCGGCAAGCGCACCGCCGAGGAGGCCGGCCGCGTCGCCGCGGGGCTCGCGCTGCTACCGCCCCAACGCCTCCCCACCGGCAAGTTCTTCAAGTGGCGCACGCCGCAGCTCTACTCCAAGCTGTGACCTGCAATATAATGCGCGCGTGTCAGTGTGTGCATCTCACGGTGCTGGCCTGCTGGGTGGGTGGGGGGTGGGTTTAGTGGCTGCACTGCACCTGTCGGCACTGTGCAGATCATGGTGATTACCGTTTCCGTATGCAGAGATGGGTTCCTTTTTTTTTCTTTTATTTAAGATGGAAAAAAAATCTTCTTCCACCTAGAAAAAAATGTCACAACAAGTGTACGTTTTTCACTGCACTACTGCAGTGTACATGCACTTTTTTTTAAATGCTCCTTAAAATAACTTTCTAATTAGTTTTTCTAAAAGCATTTCTAACATATTTATAAAACAACTCCTAAGTGATAAATTTTTCATACAACTCTCCTCTGCCCCCTACCCGTTGGGTGACCCGTCGGCATTGTCACAAGCCACCTTCTTGCCCACCCTCTGGCCGCCTGAAAGTGGTCTCCTGTGCGCAATGGAGATCTCGCCTGAGGGACTGCACAACATGGCGGTAATTTCTGGGCATTAGTCATCGTCTACACTTGCACCCATCAGACGACTCTACTTGGAGGCGCACGTTGATGTGCTTGACCGCCGCTCTGTCGGTGATGTGCTGGAGCTATTGCCTCAAGCTCCTGCTGGGTGTGGTTTATGTCGCTGCCACGAGGACCCCAACGCACCTTCGGCTCTCCCCGCGGTGTCAGAGACAAGAGCCCAAGCAGGATGTGATGTGATGTGTGGCTCTACTCGCGTGTCAGGCTCCAAAAGCCGAATGTCAGTCGGGATGCAAAACCTGCTAGCCCAAGAAAGATTGAGAACCAATATGTCGTGGGCATGCTCCTGGGTGTGAGCGGCTTGGATGAGGACTTATCCTCTAAGGCCTCCTGAAGTGGGCCTCCTAAGGTCTATCAGGCTATTTGTTAATGGACCAGAGTGTACATGTGAACGTACATGACGGGTGCAGTTCTCTTCGCCGATTAAAAAAATCAGTTTAGAGGGTTAATAGGACCGTCATAGCCCAACCTAGATGTTTGATTTACCATTATGTTTGATACTCAACAAATGCATGGGTTCAGGATAACCGTGTTTCAAGGGGAGGAGATGGAGAGTGTGAAGAACATGCATGTTAGAAGTACTGCGGGTGGGGTCTGTCAAGGGGTACATGGCGTGGGCTTGGGCCAAGAGAAGACTATGTTTGAGCTTGCAGCAGACTAGCAAGGAAAGCAAACGGGATAAAACGATCACCGCCATCACAATTGAAGGACGGAGGTCGAAGGCCAGAACTACGAACCAACGACGATGAGCAGCAGCTCGATGCTAGCTTTAGGCTAGATTTGTATCCTTTAATCCTTCTTGCACCTCCCATATACTGGTTCCTCTTTGTAGACCTTTCTAGAACCTTGCAAAGCTCTCATATTATGCTGTGATTTTGATTTGTGAGACCTTCGGCTCTCCCCGCGGTGTCAGAGACAAGAGCCCAAGCAGGATGTGATGTGATGTGTGGCTCTACTCGTGTGTCAGGCTCCAAAAGCCTGATAGATTCTGAATGTCAGTCGGGATGCAAAACCTGCTAGCCCAAGAAAGATTGAGAACCAATATGTCGTGGGCAAGCTCCTGGGTGTGAGCGGCTTGGATGAGGACTTATCCTCTAAGGCCTTCTGAAGTGGGTCTCCTAAGGTCTATCAGGCTATTTGTTAATGGACCAGAGTGTACATGTGAACGTACATGACGGGTGCAGTTCTCTTCGCCGATTAAAAAAATCAGTTTAGAGTGTTAATAGGACCGTCATAGCCCAACCTAGATGTTTGATTTACCATTATGTTTGATACTCAACAAATGCATGGGTTCAGGATAACCGTGTTTCAAGGGGAGGAGATGGAGAGTGTGAAGAACATGCATGTTAGAAGGTACGCCGGGTGGGGTCTGTCAAGGGGTACATGGCGGGGCTTGGGCTAAGAGAAGACTATGTTTGAGCTTGCAGCAGACTAGCAAGGAAAGCAAACGGGATAAAACGATCACCACCATCACAATTGAAGGACGGATGGTCGAAGTTGCCAGAACTTTGAACCAACGACGATGAGCAGCAGCTTTGCCGCTATCTTTGCTTTCAGGGCTACCATTTGTTTATCCTTTAATCCTTCTTAAGCTCCCCCCCCTATACTTTCTTGCTTTTCGTTCCTCTTTGTAGAATCCTTTCTAGAACCTTTTTCGCAAAGCTTCTCATATTATGCCAAATTTTCTCTTTGTGAGTTCAATTGAATTGAGGTTCCTGACACTAATTCAGACTAAATCTACCAGACAAATATTATATTAACATCGAGAAATGCATGCATTAGCACTTCTATAATATTGTACCCAAGATCTTGGCGTGTGATTGAACATATAGCTTGTCTCAGAAGTGTTCAACGTCAAGACCATTGGCAATTTGTGCTGCCAGTTGACACCTAATTAAGAGATTCAAACGGCCCAACAGTGCCACCATGCAAGTACGGAGTCGGCAACATACTCTGCTGCGCTCAACTGCTCAAGCGAAACTACTATTTTTTTTGATAAAGGAAGACTTTATTAATTTTTCAAGCGCATTACATCGAGATGATACAAAGTCTTGAAAATAATTCTTCCGGCCTTTGCTTGACAAGAAGCACACAGCCAAAAATAAAAAAGGAAGCCACACACACTCTAATGACTATCAATCCGTAAACTAATCCGTAAACTAGAACGCCACCCATGTGCTTGGGAGAAGATAACCTTGACCACCTGTACTAAGTACTGCGTAGCCGCCACAACCAAGTCCCGTGTATCCGGCTTCTGGAGGATAGCCCATGTACGGAGCCAATGAGTGATCAAGAAGATAACCTACAAAGGAGATGAATATTTTTTCTTTTCAAAAACTATATCATTTCTGCAGAGCCAAATCGACCAACAGGTGGCGGTAGCTCCTAGTAAAACTATAGACTTCAAATCTTTACTAATTCCTTGAACCCAATTGCCAAACATATTTGACACGCTACAAGATTTAGTTAGACCGAAACCACATTCAAATTGAACAATTCAAAGAACAAGTGTCTAATTGTCTCTTCTTTGTGGCAAAAACAAAGCATATTTTGCTACCCCCGCCAGATTACGTTTTTGCTAAATTATCTTTTGTAAGCACAACTCCTCGACGTAGGTACCATAAAAAAAATCTTGACCTTCAAAGGGGTTTTCATTTTCCATAAGCATTTATTTAAATTAGGCACCTCTAAATGGATTAGGGCCTGATAATATGATTTCACCGAGAATTATCCATTTGGACTTAGATTCCAGTAAAATACATCAGGCTCATGTCCTAAAGTGATGTTAGCAATGCGTGGAAACAAATAGTTCCATGCTACTAACTTGGGGCCAATTAGGTCCCTGCGCCAAGAAAGATTAGGTGGAGATGTACCGAGAACTTCTGCTATGGTAACATATTTGGGTCTAGCTATATTGTAGAGGCAAGGATACTGTTCACGCAAAGATGTGTTACCCAACCATTTATCCTCCCAGAATCGAACCTGTGATCCATCTTTCACAACGAACGACCCGAAGCGAAGGAAATCATCCTTAGCCTTCATGAGGCCGGACCAGAAATGTGAGTCTCCTAGTTTTCAGTCTACTTGTGATAAAGGCTTAGAACCAAGGTACTTATTTTGAAGCAATTGTTGCCACGTGCCATCTGATGTCAGGAGCTTAAACAACCATTTGCTAAGCAAAGCTGTGTTTTTAATATCTAGGTTATGTATACCTAGACCACCATGGTCCTTAGGTTGGCATAAAACACTCCATTTAGTGAGGTGGTATTTCTTTCTTTGTTCATCTCCTTGCCAATAAAATCTAGACCGAAAATAATCCAATCTTTTCAACACGCCTCGTGGTATGGGAAAGAACGACATCATATACATTGGAAGGCTACTAAGCACTGAATTTATTAGTGTTAACCGACCTCCAATAGAGAGGTGTTTGCCTTTCCAACTACTGAGTCGCTTCTCAAAACGCTCATCTATTTTCTTTCGGTCAATGTTTCTTAATTTTTTATAATGAACAGAAATGCCAAGATATCTGATTGGGAATTCCCCAGACTGGCAACCAAAAAGGTCCTTGTATTGGTCTAAAGCATCTTGGGCCTCTCCAAAGCTACTACAAGAAATGACTTTTACGATGATCTGAACTGCTTAGCCGACTCCGATATTCATCGCCAGATCGAGCGGACAAGTGCGGACTCCAGAAAAAATGGCAATGTTTGTAGCATCAGCGGATGGATCGTCGTCGGTTTGGCCATGCAGAAACATGAAAAGGATCCAACTCTCGTAGTGGAGGAGGAGGTGCTGGACATGGAGCACGCGCTGCTCGTGGCGCTCGACTACCGGCTCGGGGATCGCCGGCCCCACGGCGTACACGTTCGTGGCCAGCACTTCACCCGTCACTACGGCCCAAAGGAGCTGCGTCTGGAGCTCCGCTCTTGTGCGTATGACTTCACCGACATGTCGCTGCTCCACTAAGGCTGCCTCCAAGCTCCAGCACAGCCCGCCTGCCGTGGCTGCGGCGGCCATGTTCCTGGCGAGGCTCACTATACCACAGCCTATCTATAGCGTTCTACAAATGGTCGCTATAAGTCGGTATTAGACCTACGGTCGGTCGCTATAAATATACAGCGTCCAACTTGGCCGGTCGCTATAAGTGGCGTCGTTATAAGTTTTAGCGTCCGACCATACTTATAGCGACCGACCATTCGACAGCACGTTAAAGATATAGCGACCGACTGTTCGACGCCAATTACAAACTTATAGTGACCAATAGTCAGACGCTTATATTATATAGCGTCCAACCGTCAAACACAATCAATACAAGGAATTAATAACATAACTACTCATTAACCTCAAGATCAGTCCTAATCATACAATTAAACACACAATCAATGAAGCATAAAATCACCAAATCCATTTTGGACATTACACAATCATGACAATGAAGCTCATCATAGCTCACAATCATATCATTCCATAAGCCACAACTTGGAGAAACAAGTTACATCAAGGCAGTTTAGCCATCAAGACAAAATAACGCATAGCTCATGTTTGCACTAGTTGCACAGTTCACATCTCATATAGTTTGCTTTCACTCATTACAATTCATCACTTAAGTCTTAACAAAAGCATCCATCTCTAGCTAGTTAGGATGTCCAAAAACATTCTTCTCTAGTTAGGATGTCCAAAATAATGCACTAGCTATGTGAAATTCCATCCAACTCTTCGTGCATATATCAGGTCCCCCTAGCCATCACCTTCCACCTGCAAATAAAAGATTACACCCATCAGTTCTTTCAGAAATACTGCTACCTCTTTATTGCCAAACAAATAAAACTTAGCCTATCCATGGCCAAAATAAACATATGTACAAAGCAGCCTATCCATGGCCAAAATAAACATATGTACATAGCAGCACTTTAATTGCCCACTCATTCTTATGCTCAACATGAATGGACATATTCTGACGCTGAAGCTGACGTACGGGCAGGTGAAGCATTGGAACAAGGAGCTCAAGGAGCTGACGGGGTACGAACCCCAAGAATTGGAGCTTTACGTCGAAGCAATACACTCTCTCGTTCCTCACCATGGTGATGGCTCCTACGATGACATCAACCTCTTTCTAATGTTTTATGCCATTGAGGACACTGATTAGGAACAATAGAACTGGTGAGCATCAGTGCACAGCCAGAGGTTTTAGCTAACATAATTGCACAGAATCTAAGCAGTTTATTTGGTTTGTGTATGTTGTTTATGCTGAAAATCTCAAATTTGCCGTGCTTTTTGTTACTTTCGCCTAGTGAAAAATGTAATGCTAAATCCACAAATACAGTGCTTCTGCAGTGGAGCACATATAAGACATATGTGACTCCAAATTTGTTAGTGATTCCTATGTTAAGCTGAGGAAAGATGGCTTTGCTAATAGTTGCACATCTCCTCAGATTCACTTATAATGTTCCCTCATTCCAGATTATAAGATATTTTGGCTTTTCTATATATATTATTTTTCTATGTATTTATTATACATAGGTATACCTATGTGCATAGCAAAAGTTATATATGTTTCTTAAAAAAGCTACAATGTCTAATAATGAGTTTAAAGAGCAACAACTCAAATAAAAGTGTGCATGTGTGTATGTGTCTATGACAAAAGACATTTGTCTCATGTAATGTGTACACTTATATATACACGCCACCACCGGCATACCTTTATTTCTTCATTATATATCATCATCACAAATAAATACATACATATGTAATCACACTACTATAGCTAGCAATATATATTAACAGAATATATATATCCTGAGACTGGATAATCATGATAATGCATGCTCGAGGTACATACTACCCACTTAAGTCATTCTATAAAAATATCAAGCAGCCACCAAGAAGAACATTCCCCAAAGTCACAAAGATTAGCCATATTTGGTTCATTTGATAATATATAGCTGAATAGCTGAAAACCAAATAACATACCTACAGGAATGACACATTATACTTCACATTTAGTTATTTTGTGTTTAGGGTAATTCTTGGTTCGTTATTGTGTCATTAATTATCTCTCACCAAAATAGGTCACCCTAAATCCTTATACCAATGGCTACTCAAATTTCATAGCACCAAATAATGGGTAACACTCATGACACACCCCTCTACTCAAACAACATGAATAGATAATTAGCAACTCATATTACCACTCTACAAGTACTGGATCAATAGTGCATGTTTGGTTCTTTTGTTGGTTACTATATCACCTTACCTAGCAAGGATTCAGAACATGGTTATGTGTTTGGTTTCTTAACCTAAGCGTTTTGAAGTCCATGCAAGATAGATTTTTCTTGCTCAACCAAGAGTCAAATTGGCTCACCTGGCTAGCGACCTTCCCATTGCTCCTGCTAGCCAAACATGCCCAAGATATTTCCATCAAAATAGTGCTCTCAAAAGTTCAAATGCATTGCTACCTAATTGCCAGGAAATATGCAATAGTTTTCCAAGGCAAACTACATGTATAGAAAAACAAGTTTCCACATTGTCACGTTCTTTTTGTCTAGCTAAGGGTATCCACAATGCTAGTGCATGCATCCATGCATGCAAAGCGAACATAAGTAGAGTTCAATTCCTGAAGTATACTCTCTTCTATGCATCCTATCCCCATGCAGACAAGCTCCATCCCCATTCCCCATCTTCCTTGCCCAACCCTCACTACCCCTCCCAACAAACCAAATATATATAAAAAATTAGGCTTAGAACCGAGCATATTAGCTCATTTGGACATCGACCTAACTGATCAATGAGCTCTAGAGCGCTATAGAGGATTCATTAATCAGATTTTTTTGCAGTATTGTATGTCAAGTCACATGTGGTGGTGCCAATGCAAGATGCCTTGGGAAAGTGTATTTAGGGGATGGATCCTTATTGTGGCTTCCATCAAGGAGGTGGTGTCCTGGTGACCATGCTCTTTCACATGGAGGCTCAGCATGGCCGCCATATTTGGAGGTTCACAGATACCACCCAACAATGAGGCGAAGCACCACATCAATGCACTCCGCTATCCTTGGGAGCGGTGGAAGGTGTGCTTCAAGTGGTGCTAGCATTGACAAGAGAGTGGTGTACAATAATGGCCATGTGCAAGATACATATTATATAGCTTAGGGCATTTGAAGTGTGGGAAATAACGGGGGCCTTAAGTCCAAGTTGTCATTCATATAGAGGCGGCCATATACATAATAGAGACTTGAACTTAACCCAAAAACACATAAGACTTAACCATTGTCTTAGATCCCAACCTCAAAGAATATAAAATTTAGTAGCAACAATCCCCCGTCACATCTGTCGGGGATGAAGTGGTGGATCACAAGGAGGCTTGCAAGAGCATGTGCATGGAGGATCTCTAGCACTGAGGCTATGTCATTATGATGCTAGTGTAAGGTACCAAAATGCCACCATTATGCAATTCTACTGTACTTGAAATAGAGCTCATGGATGCCGCCCAATTTGGCTAAGAAAGAGTAGTTCCATGATCGCAACATGTAGTGGATTTGCAAGGAGGGGTCATGGGCTTCTCCCTTGGTGGCAAGAGACCACCAAACACACCTAAACAAGCTATCGATTTGGCATGGATGAGTGTGGGGAATTCCATTGGGGAATGATTTTACATGACACTATGATGGGGAAATAATGGTGCAGGCCAAAATATGGTGATTGTTAATTGTTAAGCAGGACCCATCTTAGGGTCTTGTACCAATGTGCTACAAAAGAGGAGATCATAGACAATATGGGAGCCGCCTTCAAACTAAATTCAAGAACTATTGTAGGTTTTGGTGTTGATGATTCTTAATTATCTAACTTATTAATTGAGCCATGAACATCTGTGCTTAGTCCCCTAAAAAAGGAATCAATGATACCACATAAAATTCATTTTAATTTTTTTGTAATTCTTAGAATTGTGTTTAGGATGTGGTACTATCAAGAGATACCTTTATACATAATCTAATGTTCAAAAGTGCTCAATTGAACTTATAATACATGAGATACACTTGACGCAACACATGCACTATTGGGGTTGGGCTAAAAAATCTACATTTTTTTACTATGTCCCACTTGTGGGTAATTTGCTCATTTGTGATATTATGCAAATGGACAGCATGTAGCCTTACACCTAATGTGTCACAGATAATCCATGAAAATATCCATCAAGTTGCAAATTATCCAGGCATTTGTGTGGATTATCCAATGATTGACTCTTTATTGTAGTCTAAGCAAATTGTCCAACAGAGTTTCTAGTTACAGATTATCGATGCATCTGCATGGATTATTTGCAAATGATTATGCCAATGACTCTTTTTAGTGGTTGTGTATTTATACCTCACCACCTATTCCAACCGTTATCTTATTCAATTTTGACCAAATCTAGACAAGAATTCTTTATAGCATTTAAGATGTTTTCCTCTCTCCCCCCCCCCCCCCCCTTTGTGCCCACTTTTGCATTTGACTAGGATTTTAGGTAGAGCTTTAGTGGTGGTGACTAAAATTCCATCCCTTGAGCACTCATCTCTTCATCAAACCAGTGGATTGGTGTTTGTTACTCTTGGAGCTTTACTCCTAGAAGGTCACCCAAGCTTGTGGTGTGCTCAAGGAGGTTTCTATTGTCTCGACAACTCTAGTAAGTACCTTCATGCTTGATCTTTGTGAATTCCTTGAGAAGAGGATAGGATTCAGAAAGACTGAGCCACTATGGTTTCCACAACAATTAAGGCCCACCTTAGTTGATTATCTATACCTTGGATAAATATTGTTTCTTGTGTACTTGGCTTCTTTCTTTTCATTAAAGCTTGTTCTTGAGTTTCTTGTGAAGCTTTGGCTTCTAGTGCCAAGTCCAATCTACTTAATCTATTGGTTTTGAGCTGCATTTGACCTCAAGAATGGGTTAGGGAAAACCTAGACATCCCTAGAAACTTTGTTGATCTCACTTTTTGATAGGATTGTGAGTAGGCAGCGTCACACCTATGAATACTTTGCAAACTTGTGAAGCATCAGCAACAACCTATGTGGATTATCTGCAAGTGGCATAACTTGTTTTCAAGATAGTGTTTAATTTGTTGGTCAACCTATTCAACACACACTCCCCCTTCCTCTAGGCCCTATTTGATCACTTCATGCCTTAAGGTCCTTATTAGAAGTATTGAACACTCTAGATGCCCTTAGTGTGGCTTGTCTGTAGAATTAAATTTAAACTCTGGTAGGGTTGGCTCGAACACTACAATGTTAATGGTTCGATACTTCAGTGAGCATCCTATGGTTTGATTTTAAACCAAACTTGGAGTTATACTCTAAGAGCATCCTAGCATTTGTGCATGGAGAAGCAATGGATATAAATTGCCACATGCATATATGGGGTTATTTGCAAAATATGTTAATGCTTATGGTATATGTAGAACAAACTAAGAACATACACTTAATAAGTATGTGTTGTGATTGGCTAGATTTTTTTTTCATAAAAGTTATATCTAAAAGAAAATTGCAACAAAAGAACCCACATACTATAGGCATATTTTCTAATTTTGGTTCAAAACTCTTAATGTCAAGTGCCTTTTATAATTACACAACAAAAAAATAACTTGGTCATACATCATAGTAATAATAGTCGAATATGTATCATTGCTATACGTACACCATTTCACAATAATTGACATATCAAACATCAAATAGATCAAACC
>JADLZL010005528.1:0-65947 GCA_015844335.1 Chrysopogon serrulatus | reverse complement strand
CTTCACGAGTCTTCCCATGATCACTACTACACAAAAGATTTTGCAAGGCACTTCAAAAATGAGCTCGGAGGCGGTTTTAGGAAAAAAAACCGCCTCGGTTAATGATTCCCAATCGAGGCAATGCCCGGCCCAAAGAACCGCCTCGGTTAATGCAACCGCGGTTTTTATAAAACTCGGTTAATATAGATTAACCGAGGCGGTTATTGTAACAACCGCCTCGGTTAATTATTAACCGAGGCGGACATTTTATTCATAACCGTCTCGGTAAATAAAGCCCGACTGCTAGCCCACACCGGCCCGATATCAACTATCGTATATAAATAGCGAGGTCTAGGGTTTCTATTCTTTCCTCCTCTCAGCAGCCCTCACTCTCTCCCACAAGTGCTCCCTCCTCTCAATCTCCCTCTGCTCTCTCCCTCTCCCTCTCCACAAGCGCCAGACGATGGCCCCCATTAGAGTGGGGCGCGGGACCTGGCGGCGGCTCCGCCGCCGGCGGCGCAAAGCGCCCCAGCGGTGGCCGGTGTCCATCCCGGCGACGGCGCGCGGCCCCCAGTGGCGCGGCTCTAACCCAGGCAGCGCGGGCGCTGCAGCGCGGCATAGCCCCGCGCGCTCCGCCCCGGCAGCGCGGAACGGCGCTGGGCGCCTGGCGCGCGGCCCCCCCGTGGCGCGGCTCCGGCGCCCCCGGGCGGAAGCGGCGGCCTGGCGGCGCGAGCGAGGTTCCCCCGGTGGTGCGGCATCCTCTCCCGTCCTCCGCGGCCTCCCTCCCCCCGCATGGCCGCACCCTCGTCTTCCTCCCCCGGATCGGTGCCGTCGAGCGCGGATCCATGCCAAATGCCTTCCTCCCTACCCGGCCTCCCCCCCGAGCACACCCCGGGCGGCTCACTGAGCGGCCGTCGAGGCGCAGATCCGGTGCCGCAAACTGCGGCGGCGCGGATCCAGCGGCACCAGCGGATCGGTCCCCCCAGCTAGGCGGCGGCGCTGATCTGGCGGCCACAAGCGGATCCGCCACCGCGGCGGCGACGGCTGGACCGGGCTCGGTGGGCTACCGGGCTTCGGTGGTTTTTTTAATTCACGAAATTATTTACGGAGGTTAAATAAACCGCCTCCATTAAAAGTCTCATTAACCGTGACCTTCCATCGAGGCGCTTAAAAAAACCGCCTCGGAAAATCATTTTTAACCGCCTCGGAAAAGATTTGTGTAGTAGTGATATGTTTCCCGTGGCGGATAAGTTTCGTGTTTATTTTGCACTTGAATCCCTCTTTTCAGCTTTTCTGAAATAAACCCTGAAAAATACAGAATATGCAAAACTCGTGAAAATTATCGGTTAAAACCCAAGACTAGTGTGTTTTCATGTTTTCTTTTAGGTCTAACGTTCTAATGAAAGTTGACGCTAACCACCGTCAACACATATATACGAATTCAATAGCAGTGGACTAACTATACTAGACATGTAATTAAAGTAGACGATGAACATTGCAATCAAGAATATAAATAGATGAAGATTAATTGTTGCCATAAAAGATGTAGTAAACTCAATAATGAATAATACAATACTAGAGTAAAGAGTACAAGAATAGTACCAAACTCCACCTGGCAACGACGATCGGGAACCCAAGTTAGGTTAACTCAGCTTGACTCCCTCTAGACCTAATCTAACTAGGCTACTGCTATAGAATAGAGGAACTCTGAGGAACTAGGGTTTCTGGCTTGATCTCCAAATGACTTGATGCCTCCAAAGGGTCTGGCCCTGTATTTATAGCCCAGTGGGATGCACGACGGCCATTGGATCAAACCAATTTATGGTAGGCTGAGATGGACCCCCAAAGGAGGAAGCTTCCAGAACGGCATCGGGAGAAACCCTAGAGGGGTGCCGCCTGACCCTCTAGGTTGGGGGCTTGAGCCCATCTTCGTCGTGGTGTTTTTCGTGTGCTTCTAGAGTTTGATGGTGCATGTTTCGTTCGCGGATAATTCTTTCTGATAATTTATTTGATAAATAAGTCCTTCTCCACGGTTTTCTAGACTATATTTTGGTATTCCTTCTAACTAGGCTGTATTTTATTGTTGAGTAAATTGCACCGTAGGTACTTAAATTATTGAATGGTTACCATAAGGGTACTTCAACTAAAAACGTAACAACTAGATATTTAAACTATTGGTGCATCCTAGATAGGTACCCCAACTAACAAACATAACATCTAGGTACTTAAACTATTAGTGGTTCCCAGACAGGTACTCTAATTACAAATTCCGTTAGGACATAACAAGACAAATTAAGTAAGTATAGTTAATTCATTATTAGCATATGTTTACTGTAGTATGACATTGTCAAATTATGAGTTCATTTGTCTTGGTGACCATTGTTTATCAGCCGGTTTTATGAGACGAATTTTTAAAGCCTAATTAGTCCATGATTTGACAATGTCATGCTACAATAAACATATGCTAATGATAGATTAATTATACTTAATTAATTTATCTTGTTATGTACCGACGGAATTTGTAATTAGAGTACCTCCAATAGTTTAAGTACCAAGCTGTTACGTTTTTTAGTTAGGGTACCTATCTGGGAACCATTAATAGTTTAAGTACCTACCTAGCTGTTACATTTTCAGTTAGAATACTCATCTGATAACTACCTAATAATTTAAGTATCTACGGTGCAATTTACTCTTTATTGTTCCTTAGGCCCAATAAATAGCTGCACTGAACGCCAGACACCTTCGAATTCCGTAGCGCGAGGACGAAACCCTAGCACCGTTTCACTCAAATTTCTGAATCCACGCATCCCCTTCCCCGCATCCACCCCGTGCCCAGCGTGTTTGGATTATTGAGCGGAACGGACCGGAACGATCCGAACCTACATCCAAAGCTTTGGTTTGATGATGAAGCAGTCCACTCCGTCCGTGACAGGGTCATGCCCTCCATGAGTATAAAGTTGTAATCGTATCGTTCTGCTGAAAACAGCCGGACGATCGACACCGTCCGCCGAGCGACGGTCCAATACATTCTTTAAACCAAACGAGGCACAGATCATCGTCCGAACCTGCTAGGATTGGTTCCATTCCATGCCGCATGATTTGGTGCCGGACCTGGTCCTTCCAGAATCCAAACTGTGCTCGGCAAAGGAGAAACGGCGGAGTATCGGGCGGGTGACATCTACCTCGCCGCGGCGGGCTTGCGACGCTCGCAGCCCCTCGCTTGCTGCTGCATTCTCGAATACTGAGATGGCCATGGAGATCTCCCCGACGCAGTCGCCGCCGCCGCGGGCGCCGCGTAGTAGGGCGCCGAAGCCGCGGCTGTTCATCAAGGAGATGGTCCTCCGCAACTTCAAGTCCTACGCAGGGGAGCAGCGTATCGGTCCCAAGGTTCCACAAGGTCTCTCTCTCTCTCTCTCTCTCTCTCTCTCTCTCTCTCTCCTACACACACATTCTAGTGGGTGCTAACAATTTGTTTAATTAGATTTAGAAATCCTATGAGCGAAGCTTGCATTGTTGTAATACATTTATATCAACCTGTGCCTATATATGGAAACTTAATCTACTTGTGCACTATGTCATAGCTTCAGTTTTGCTGTTCTGCTTCACTTCCAATTCATGTCGTTTTTCCGGTAATATGGTAGTTATTTATGGTTGCTAGAGGCGGTCAAGCCATGGATTCCAGAAATCTCAGTGGAACTTCTGTAGCTAGTATTGGCTTACATGTGAGTGTGAGGGTGGCTTTAATTCCAAGCCCTAGCTAGGGTACAGTTCACAGTGTAGTGTTGTCATTCTACGAACTCCGAGTTGTTTTACCGGTACAATTGTTAACACAGATCACTTTTGATTTGTGATACATAAACATACAATACAAATGGAATTTTTTACTTGCCAGAAGAGAGGTCTTCCATTTAGTTCTATAGATTTTGTTATGATTATGCTTGCATATCTAAGAAAGTGTCAATGTTACAACCAAACTCATGGTTTAGCTTTCACTTCCCATTTTGTTAAAGCTATGGTCCTCCTAAGGTAACTGATCCTTCATCTCTGCAGAAAGTATTACAATTCATATAAAAAAAAAAAAAAACTGGATCTAAACATAGATTCGGGCATGTTTGGGAGGGCTTCTTAGGGCTTTGGCTCCTTGCTATAGTACACAAAAGAGCCGAAGCTAGAGCTGGTGAAGATAGTTGTTCTGGCTTCACTGACTTCTAGTTCATTTTGGAAAGAGAGAAAAATGGCTCCCTGCTACAGTGCACAAGATTCCCTAGTAGCCGGAGAGGAGAAGCCCTCCTAAACGGGCAATGTACCAGGATTTCTGAGGACACATACCATTTTTGTTATCAATCTAATCCTAGAAACATCGTTATAATCAAACAAAAACAAACAATAGAACAAGGATACAGAAATTACACACCAAGGTCATGTAATTGCACCCTCATGTTCAATAGGATGAAAATAATTCCATTATTAATTTTTTCTCCAAATGTATCCATTGAACAATGATTGAAGAAAAAACGATAGAAATATAATTTCTTATCTTGATTGCAGAGCTTCTCGGCTGTTGTTGGGCCAAATGGCAGTGGAAAGAGTAATGTCATTGATGCAATGCTTTTTGTGTTTGGGAAGCGTGCTAAGCAGGTTGGTATTGTTGCCTAATGTTGATTTCTTTTCTAATGGTTATCACTATATTCATTTAGTCCATCCTGCTGGCGGATTTTATGTTATTTGTTTTATGTCAACAAATCATTTGATTTGTTTGTAGCCTATATCCAATGGTAGATTTTAGCATGTCACTCTAAGTTCCACAATAATTTAAAAGGTTGAGAGTAATATCCTGGCACTTAAGTATGTAAACATATAAATTATCCTCCTAAGTATTATTTGAAAGGATTATTCGAGAACCTAGCACATTGATACTTCAAGTGTATTAATCCTCTTCTTTTAGATAATAATCGTTTTAATCCTGTGGTTGCCAAGTAGTCTGTGTTCTGAAGTTGACACTTTAGAGTTCTTCTCTGCTAGTACACTGGTTTCTCATCACTGTTTTCTGTTTTCCCTTTAAACACTACATGGACAATGCAAATTTTCACAAATTCGTTCATACAGGCGATCCTTTCATTTTTGTTTCTTATCAATATCCCTGCTTTTAAAGAAAGTAAAGAAAAATGTTTGAGATACAAACTCTGGGATTACCAGTTCACAAGGAACACATACATATACGGAAATAAAATTGATCCAATCCATTGTTAGTTGCTATCATTACTTAGGTTAATTTTTGTATTCCTTTTGTTCCAGCTACAAATTCTGTTCATGACTAATTCTACCAATAACTGCAGATGCGCCTAAACAAGGTCTCTGAGCTCATACACAATTCTTCCAATCATCAGGACCTAGACAGTGCTCGTGTTTCTGTTCATTTTCAAGAAATCATTGACATGGTATTATTTGAGGCTTGAGTTGAGTATTCGACATTTGTTATTTGTAGCCAACAATCATTTTACTTTCTCTGTGGCTGTGAGCAGGATGATGGGAACTACAGTGCAGTTGAGGGTAGTGACTTTGTCATATCAAGAGTTGCTTTCCATGACAACACTTCTAAATACTACATAAATGAGCGTGGAAGCAATTTTACTGAAGTGTAACTAAACTGCTGAAGGGCAAGGGAGTTGACCTTGATAATAACCGCTTTCTCATCCTCCAGGTTTTGTGTGTTCTTCACATACTACACATGAATAAGACAAACAATTCAAGTGTAATTTGTAGGTCCTTGATATTTGGTTTCATCACTCACATTTCCACTTCTCTCGCACAGCTTCTTTGTTTAAGCATTAAGCATGCATGAATCTATTGTGCAATTCCAATTATGTTTTCTGCTTTTACAATTGCATAATTTCTGAAGCGGGTACTATACAGGGTGAGGTTGAACAAATCTCCCTGATGAAACCAAAGGCTCAAGGTCCACATGATGAAGGTTTTCTAGAGTATCTTGAAGACATAATAGGGACAAACCAATATGTTGAAAAAATTGAAGAAACATACAAGCAGTGAGTTTCTGGTAGAATTTTTTAATTTTGATGCATGCTGTTATAACTAGTGCTTTATATCTATTTTGCAACGATTTAGTTTCTTACCTTGTTATGGATCTGTTAGACTTGAAGTGCTCAATGAAAAGCGAACGGAATCAGTGCAGATGCTTAAATTTGCTGAGAAGGAAAGAGACAGTTTAGAGGTGCTGATCTAAGTGTTTATGATTTCACTATTCACTGTTTGGCCATTTAACCACTACTAATGGAGTTATTTTCCTGTAGAGTGCAAAAAATGAAGCTGAATCATACATGCTAAAGGAACTTTCGCTTCTGAAATGGAAAGAAAAGGCAACAAAGCTAGCTTCTGATGATGCTATCTCACATGTTAATCAGTGCCAAGAGAATGTGGCAGACATGAAAAAGAACCTTGCCTCCGAAAGGTTATTTGTTACAGATCGACAGTCCCCACCCTCCCCCCTCCCCTTTACATGTTTCCTGAGTAAGCATATTGGCTATAATCCAGGGATAAGATACAGCAGAATTCTCAAACTCTGAGGGAAATGGAGTCTATTTACAATAAAAATCTCAAAAGGCAAGAGGTGTTGTCTCAACTTACCATTTCTTTAACCTAATCAGTCATTGAGTTAAAGTTATTCATTTCCTATATTTGAAGGATATAAAAACACGTTATTTTCTGTCACAAGGTTAGTGCAAATGGGCCTTTTACAGCCAACTAACAGGTCCCTATTTTTATTTGCTACTTTTATATATTTAGGACCTTGAAAATAACATGAAGAGCTGCAAGGACCAGTTTAAAGAGTTCAAGAGGAAATATGTAAAATACAGGGAAGATTTAAAAGCATCTTGAGCAGAATATCAAGAAGCTGGATGACAAATCTGAAAAGGTAATACTGAAATGGTTTCAGTTGTAACACTTAAATTATACTTGTAGCAAGACTGGCTATTGTTTCACCAACATTCTAACACAGGATACATCAAAACGTGATGAAAAAGCAAAAGAGATGGAGGAGTCGTCCAATCTCATTCCACAGCTGGAGGCAGAAATACCCAAATTGCAAGAGCGACTTAATGAAGAAGAGAAAGTCTTAGAGCAGATCAAAGCATCCTCTCGAGGTGATGTTAGCTTACAGTATCCATGTTCATTGAATTGTTCTGTCTGATAACGAAACTTTTCCCTTTTCCCTTTTGTAATTACAGAGGAAATTGAGAGGCTTCGTGCTGAACTTACTCGAGTACGAACTGAACTTGAACCATGGGAAAATCAAATTATTGAGCATAAAGGAAGGTTAGATGTTGCATCTGCTGAGAAAAAGTTAATGAAACAAAAGGTAGGCCTTCTATGCATCCCACCCCCTTCCTTTTGGGAAACAAGAAGACTGCTGTCAAGTACTTTAATTCGCTTTGAGACCTTCAGTTGGAGAGATATGATGCACTGATCACAAGCAAAAACTCTTCGATTTCTTATGTGCAATATTTTTTTGCCATTCTAACCTGGGCTTACCAAGCCTGACACTGACACTTCAAACTTTGTATAACTAAATCCACTTACTCTCTTCGTTTGTTTGAGAAACACAATTTGATTTTTTTCCCCAATTTTGTCCATTGCATTTGAACTTAGTTCCCTGTTTTCAGCATGATGGAGCTCAAGCAGAGTTAACTGATGTACAAACCCAGATGGAAAGTATAAAGGAGAAAGTTAAAACAAAGGATTCATACCTTGTGGAGCTTCAAGAGAAAATAGAGAAACACCAGAATGGAGCATCTGAAGCTCGCAAAATTGAACAGGTAAATTACTTCCAGCTTAATTCTGAACCAAACCCATGCGCTGAGTTCCCTTAAGTTTAGTTATTACTTACGCGGAGTATGCTGAGTCTCCTGAATATATTTCTTGCAAAAATTGTTACAGAAATGCCAAAAACAGGTGGATTCACAGATCCCTCAGGAACAAGAAGCAAGGCAGAAAGTTGCAGAGATGAAAACCACTAGGGATTCTGAGAAGAACCAAAGTACTGCTCTGAAAGCAATTTTGCAAGCCAAGGAATCAAATGAAATACAAGGCATTTATGGAAGGCTTGGCGATCTTGGTGCAATTGATGGTAAGATATTACATCCTCTACCAACAAAATATGTCCTATGATATGTGTTGCCTGACTGTTATGTCTTTGACAGCACATATTAGGCTAGAGTAAAATGTAATGTCTACCTCTTCAGTTTTGACAAATCCCCATGCTTCATTTAACAGAAACTGATAATAACATTTGTTTATCCTTTATTTTAATGAGAGGGAAGGACTTGACTAATCCCGCCGCTAAAATGCATTAGTTTTGCCCTGAGATGAATGTGTTGCATATGGTTGTGGATCCCACTAGAGATGCTTAGAGTAGCATTTATTATATTTTAAGTTCTACTCCTTTTTAAAACAAAGTTGGTTGTTGTAGTTTTGCCCTGTGTCAAACTTATATTAACATCTACAATACAAAATGAATGCACTATGAAGACTGTTGCATGATGTATTTAATGAAAGAATTTATACTGTAGATGTTGGTATGTTTTTCTATGAATTTGGTCATACTCCCTCTGTTCCATTTTATGAGGCATGTTTGGAATGACATGGACACATGGTCCCCTAAATTACACTTTGACCATTCATTTACTTTATATTATATTTATCTTATAAACTTATCATTATTGGATAGTACAATTACTCATAAATCTAACTGTATCAAGTTCAGATATTACAAAAGTTAAAAATTGTTAGCCAAATTATTGGTCAAATATTTTTTCTCAACATATTGGTCAAAGATTTTAAAGTTCAAATCTTGATATAAATGTGCCTTATAAAAAAGAGCACGGAGGTAGTAGTTAGAGAATTTGACTTCCTGCAAAACTAAACCGATCTACATCTTGGAATGTATAAATTTAGTAGTTGTCCAACGTCCAACTGTAGTCGCTATGTTTGAGGTAAGTTTACATTTCCCCCTGTATGACCTTTTTAGATGATATATAAATGTTAAGGACAAATATCTGCATTTTGTTTTTACCATGCCAGTGTTTGTTTCTTGATACCAGTGCAGGAATCCCCTCACGGATTAATATTTATGTCTCCCATCTTAGTAAGTTCGATTAGGGAGATCTTGTTTGTAAAGGCATGGTCACCAAGAGCTAGGAAACTACAATATTCTAGGAAACTATAATATTTGCCAGAATCCGTGAATGTCATTATGCAATCATACAGTGTTGATTGAAAGCTTGTATAAAACATTTCTGTATCTCAATTTTTTCAAAACTCTGGTCTGCAGCAAAATATGACGTGGCCATATCAACAGCAGCTTCATCTGGGCTTAATTATATTGTGGTTGAAACAATAAGTTCGGCCCAAGCTTGTATTGAGTTGTTACGTAGAAGGAATCATGAGGGAACTGTTACTTGTTTGATCCTGGTAACACTCTTTTTCTGTGCTTATGTGTTTTCAATTTTTTTACCTGTTAATTTCATTGTGGTAATTGGAAACTTATGTCACAGGAAAAACAAACACATCTCCTTCACAAAATTAAAGAGAAAGTAAAAACACCTGAAGGAGTTCCACGCCTTTTTGATCTGGTAAAGGTTAAAGATGAGAAGCTGAAGTTAGCCTTCTTCCATGTATTGGGGAATACTGTTGTTGCAAATGATCTTGATCAGGTTGGTTCTTGATTTTTTTGGTCTACTAATTTTTCCTCGCGTAGTTGCTTGTAATTGTAATTTGTGCTGTGATTAAGGGTATCTCAATACCTGTCTTTGTCAGGCTTCGAGAATTGCATATACTGCAGCAAACGAGTTCCGTCGGGTAGTTACCCTGGGCGGTGAATTATTTGAGAAGTCTGGTACCATGAGTGGTGGTGGTAAAAGGGTACAACGAGGCATGATGGGAACAGCTATCCAAGAAAGCTTTTCAGAAGAGGCTATTAAAAATGCTGAAAATGAACTTACCCAGCTTGTTGACGAACTCAACAGGCTCTATGAAAAAAATGAATGATGCTAAAAACAATATCAATCCATGGAAGATGCTAAATCCCATCTTGAAATGGAGTTGGCAAAGGCTAAAAAGGAGGTAAATAAAAAAGCAGTGTTCTGCCTACCTTTAAGTCGGTTGTTTCTGGTGCCTTGGTCTGACTACTTTTTTATCATTTTCTTTCCCCTCTCAAAATAGGTTGAGAGTATGAATGCACAGTATATTTACAATGAAAAGCGACTAGAGTCTCTGAAAGCCGCTTCACAACCCAAAGCTGATGAGCTTCGTAGAATGAAAGAGCTGGATAGCATTATATCTAGTGAGCAAGCTGAACTGGATAGACTCACAAAGTGTTCCAGCAAACTTAAAGATCAGGCAGGTGCCCATACACTAAACCTCATTTCCTTTTCCAGGCCATATTTATCTACCTTGTGTCTTTTTCCTTGTCATTTGCATTCACTTTGCTTTAGAGTGGTCACACGATAAAAGGGGCCAGCTCCCCAAGTTCAGGACTCTTATGTTTGAGATATTTTTGAATGCATCTCCTGATATTTTTAGCATTGTTTGCTAACAAAATCTTGCTTCGCCACTGTTACGAAAGTCGTTGGGGCAGCGAGGTTGCGAGGAAGTGGCGGTGTCGGCGTGAGCAGTACCCGCTCTACAGTACCCGCAGGTACTGTTCACAGGGCGGCGGCTGTGAGGGAGAGAGCGGAGGCTAGGGTTTTGGGCGCTAGGAAAGCCGGCCACGGGGCTCTGCCCATGGCCGGCAAGAGAGAAGGGATTTCCTTCTAATCTCTTGCTTGATTAGATTGATACATCTCCTCTCATTATATAGAGAGGGTTGACTTGGCCACTAAGCAAGCGGACTAATTAACCCTAATGGGCTAAGGCCCAGTAGGCTATTGACTCCTCTAACACTACACCCCACCTGGACATGCAGCTCATCCTCGAGCTGCAACCCGAGGACACCGCTAGACACACACTTAATACCTAAAAACAAGCCTTTTACATCTCGGCTTATCTTATTGACCTGAAATAAACTGCGACTCTTTATTTTTAACTCCTGAAGATACGACGGACACCCTCCACGTGATGGACCTGCACGTGTGTAGCCACCTGAATCCCATGGAGCCCATCGGAACGAGAGGGGTGCACTGGTGTAGCTAGCTGGAATTAGTCGCAAGAGCAACCAGCGGAGACGCCCTCGCGGTGGCCGGTGGCGAAATGCGGTGGCACTAGGCAGTGCATCCGCACCGGTGACAAGAAAGGGAGTGGCTCCCTTACCGTCGCTGCCGCAGAGTTGGAGGTCGCTGCCCGCACAAAAAACAGCATGCTCGCCACTCGGGGGCGCAACCGCGAGCCTAATGTCCCCAACGCAGCGGACGAGATGGGGGCCCTTTGCGCAGCGAAGCGCAACTTGAAGGAGCTGCAGCTGCAGATCACGCATCTCCCGCACCCGCCGACGTGCAAGGAGGCCACGTCTGCAAAGAGCCTGCAGCCGCACCGCAGCCAACATCCAAATCTGCTGGACGCCGGTACCCCCTATAGAAGATCCCATCGGTGAATGGGTGCTTTGGGCTCGCCCACCAGGGGAAGGACATCAGCGCCGGTGGTGGGTGCTGCAGTGACCGCCGCCGTGCTCGCCGGAGTGCTCGCCGTCGTGTACACCAGCCCCATCGGCGGGCGGCCGCCGCTGCTGCTACCAGATGGCCGATAGGACTGCATGGCAGCCAACGACCGTCACGCCCCGGGACGGCGGCAGCCGAGGGACTCCAGCGAGATCGGAGAGACGTAGCGGGCACCGACGGGTAGCGACACAAAGCCTGCTGCGCAGCCAGTGGCGCCACGGTGGCTGTGGCGGTGGTGAACACCGGCGGAGCTGCGGAGAACAAGGCCGGCGGCACTGCGGAGAACAGGGCCGACGCAGTCCAGGGATGTGCGTCGAGCGGCGTGGAGAAGGGCACAACGGCGTAGGATCCAGCCATGGTCTCTGATACCAGATGTTACGAACGTCGTTGGGGCAACGAGGTTGCGAGGAAGTGGCGGTGTCGGCGTGAGCAGTACCCGGGCTACAGTACAAGCGGGTACTGTTCACAGGGCGGCGGCTGTGAGGGAGAGAGCGGAGGCTAGGGTTTTGGGCGCTAGAAACGCCGGCCGCGGGGCTCTGCCCAGGGCCGGCAAGAGAGAAGGGATTTCCTTCTAATCTCTTACTTGATTAGATTGATACATCTCCTCTCATTATATAGAGAGGGTTGACTTGGCCCCTAAGCAAGCGACTAATTAACCCTAATGGGCTAAGGCCCAATAGGCCCTTGACTCCTCTAACAGCCACCTTAATCTATTTGTAATGTATACCAGGCTTCAGAACTTCAACAGAAAATTGAAAATTCTGGAGAGAAGATGCTGAAGGACCAGAAGGCAAAAGTTGGCAACATCCAATCTGTAAGCATGTGGCCTTTTGCTTGTAGTTGTTTCCTTTCTTTGTGGCAATCTGTTTTATGGTTTGATTTTCGTAATGTCAGGAACTTGACAAAACAAGTTCAGAAATCAACAGACACAAAGTTAACATAACTTCAGGTGAGAAGTTGGTGAAAAGGTTAACCAATGGCATTGAGGAGTCCAAGAAAGATGGAGAAAAATTTTTTGCTGAAAAGGAGAATATGATATCTATGTTCAATGAGATTGAGAAGAAATCATTTGTTGTTCAGGAAGAGTACAAGAAAACACAGGAGGTATTTAAACCATTGCATTGCACTCCTGGTCGGCCCCCAATTTGTTTGCACTTTCTGATCAGGATTTCTTTATTTGTTTTTACTTAGTTGATAGACAACCATAAAGTTGAGCTTGACAAAACTAAGGAAGAATACACCAAACTAAAAAAAGCAATGGATGAACTGAGAGCGTCGGAGGTATGTAATTTAGATCCTGTTAAGTGGCGGTGTCATAATTCTGCTGTATTGTTTCTTTCCACAACCTTGTGTGTTTGGCCAAAAAAACAGGTTGATGCTGAGTACAAATTGCAAAATACAAAAAGGGTTGCCAAGGAGTGGGAAATGAAGGTGAAAACATTCAAGAAAAGGCTTGATGAAATTCAGACAAATGTTGTTAAACACATGGATCAGTATGTTTAAATGTTTCAATTTTTGCTGTAACTTTGTGACTTGTATGTTTCCTGTGGTTTCTTCTAATATTAGTATGCATTTTTTTTTCAGAATCCAAAAGGATGCTGTAGATCCTGAGAAACTCAAAGCGAGTCTAGGTGATGAGCAACTAAATGACACGTGTGACATGAAAAGGGCAATGGAGATGGTGGCATTATTGGAGGCTCAGATTAAAGATTTGAGCCCAAACCTGGATTCCATATCAGAGTATGAATGCATGAGATGCCCATTGACAACATTTTTGTATCAATGATTTCATTATTTCTCCTGATTGAACCAGGTACCGGACAAAGGCTTGCTTGTATGATGAGCGTGTTGATGAGCTAAATGCTACCACTCAGGAACGTGATGATCTTAAAAAGTTGTACGATGGGTTAAGGAAGAGAAGGTATGTCTTTCTAACTAACTTTAAGGGATCCTTAAACTTTAGCAGTTATATTGGTTAGTTTTCATCTCTTACCTGCATGCATATTATTTCAGGCTAGATGAATTCATGGATGGCTTCAACATAATATCTTTGAAACTGAAGGAGATGTATCAGGTACTGAATACATACAGCATCCTCACCTTTGGTTTACTTGATGTACACAGACACAGGCTGGATGACAGAAAGTCGACATAGTAAGGAAACGAGATGTTTGTGCTTCAACCCTTATTGCAACAATGTTTGTGCTAACTGAAGTGGTTTTATCTTCTGTTCGTGTGGCATGTCGCACTTGTTCAAATGAATTTTTGTATTAACCAAACGATATTGTTTCAGATGATTACTCTTGGAGGTGATGCTGAACTGGAACTTGTTGATTCCTTGGACCCATTTTCAGGAGGTGTTGTTTTTTTCGGTGAGGCCTCCAAAGAAAAGCTGGAAAAACATTGCCAATTTATCTGGTGGTGAGAAGGTATGTTCCATTCATGTAGTATTGTCCTAGTCTTGTTTATTTAAGGGACAAAGATGCTACCCTCAAAGTTATTGCCTAAGTTGCCGTTTTCACATGATTTTACACTTTCAGGGTGAATGAAAGTGTAAAATGAGTTCTGTAAATGACGATCCAATCAGAATTGGTTACTATATTGTCAAATATCAGAAATATTGTCAACATATTTACAGATCTGTGTTGTTTCTGTGGTAAAGGCACTGTCAGATATAAGCCAATAATTAAGCATCATCATTGCTACAGCTAGGAGCCTAGAAGGAATATTAATATGAAATTTGATGTTGATCTGTGCTTGAGCCATAATTACTATCGGTAAATACTACCTATCAACTATGATCTGAATTGAGATTGACTAACACTAAAATGGCTGTACCATTCTTTTTTTTTAGATAATGGAAATGCTTGTCTTCATCCTTAGGAATCTGACCAACTTATTACAACCAAATGACTGGACCAAGTTAACATCACAAAGCCAACTCAAAACTCAATTTTAGTCTAGAAATAAAGGGCCATATGAATATGCGTAGAAACACATAGCCGCATACCTGCATTCTCCAAGTTGCGGCACGCGTCGCGTTCAAAGCCATCTTTATATTGGAAATATCATTGTGCATAAAAGTAGAGACTGTTTATTACTTAATTATAGGAAATTCACTGCCTGTACTGCGCTATTTTGCATACAATACATCAGCTAGTTGAGTGTGACTTGCAACAGGCAAGGCCATGCCCAAATGTTGAATATCCCATCTCTGAGTGTTTTGCCAGCACTGATCAATGCCTTGCCGACAATTATTCATGTTAGTTGGATGTGATTCAAATTTGTGTGCACACTTGATTTAGTGTATAAAAAACAATCCTTTGCAGGTATTCTTTTCATTCCGTTGCCAGTTTTGGAAGAAGTAATTTCCTTTTAATTTAGCATCTGTTATGTGGATGGGTTGCTGATCCCTGTTGCTTTCCAAACTCCTTACCATCTGTTTTAGCTACATAAATTACGTCAAAATTGTAACACCAATGTGTATCTGGAATACTTACCATTTATGATGAGCCTTTCATCTTGCAGACACTTAGTTCGCTAGCTTTGGTGTTTGCTCTTCACCACTATAAACCTACTCCCTTATATGTTATGGATGAGATTGATGCTGCTTTGGGTAAGTCTTGCGACCCTTCTTTTTTTAATACTGTATGTGATTTCAAGAGATTGATGCATTATCTCTTATATAGACTTTAAGAATGTATCAATTGTGGGACACTATGTGAAAGATAGGACCAAAGATGCACAGTTCATCATTATAAGGTATTTACTATCAGCTCAGTTTCAATATTTTCTTTGCACTAATACTTCACACCATCTACGTTCAAAAAAAAATACTTCACACCATCTCTAAAATGGTGTAGTACTAGAACAAAGATGCATCACGTGTTATTTTGCAGTCTCAGGAACAACATGTTTGAACTAGCCGACAGGTTGGTTGGTATTTACAAGACGGACAACTGCACCAAGAGTATAACAATCAGCCCAGGAAGCTTTCGCCGAGAGCATGAAAGTAGTGTAGTGTAGTGTGCCCAGCTACGGGTCCTGCTTAATGTAACCACCCTAGTGTCCTTCGCTAAATTAACCACTCTAAATGTTTATTTCTCAAACTACTTTTCTCCCGCCTTATTGAAGTCCAGCTTGATACATTGATATTTAACTTAGAAGCAGACGGACTCATGAGGTGGAGCCAAAAACTAGATGAAATTCATTGGACGGGCGTCATAGATACAAGACAGAATAAGAGTGGATAGAATAGAGTAGGGGAAGACGATTGGTTGATTGGGGAGTTACATTTGACATTGTGCATTTTGAGGTATACTAATAAAAACATACCCATGTGTTACAACGGGAGATATAACTTGTTGTGTAGTTTGTGTAGATGATTTGCAGCTTAAAACTATATCCATCAAACATGTGGAGCTCTAACTTGTATACATGAGCACGAGACGCTTTGGCATTTATCAAATGATTGTCTGCTCATTTTAATTGGTCTACAGATTGGACTCTAATAATGTTTGAGATTGCATCATATGTTTAAACTCATCTTTGAATCAAATTCTATAATGTGCTTGTTTGGACAGAAAAAATATCCCAAGGGAGTTCTTGGGACTCGGAAATAAAGCTCCCAATTAATTACGTCTTCAAATCATGCTACCGAGTACCTCTGATATTCTAGTGGTCGTCATCTTCTTTTTTTACAACAAACATATATATTATATTATCATAACAGCCACTTTACATAAAGGTCCTCTAAAGAAGATTAAATTACAATAAAGTCCTGCTTGAGAATAAGAGCAGCTGCAATGGCGATGGTGAGGATGAAACCGTCGGCAGAGGATTGCAGGGGGTGGAGGACGATGCACCTAGATGGATGACCTCGCAAAAGCGCAGGTTGATGTTGGGACGGAAGAGCTTGCGTTGAAGAAGCACTCCGGCAGCTGAATACCCCTTACATGGAAGCGCATCAAATTAACGATTTGCTTTCTCGGGTCTTTGGGGAGAAGTTGGGGAACGGTTTTGGGTTTCAGATTTTGGACGATTCCCCTCAACAAGCATCACGGCTAACATGAAGAGGGTATTAATTGGTGCTAACCCGGATAAACATTAGTTGAATTAACCCACAAACATGATCAACAGAGCCAAAATTTGATCCCCAATTCGTAATGTGGACATGATATTGGGGTTACACATAGTTGATTAACAAAGGGCAAGGGCTTAACACTCGACAATTAGTCACGATTTGGTTAAGGCTGAGCTCTATTGTATTACGTCCTAGTTAGTGCTGATCAGTTATCATTATTAACAGTGGCATTAGTGTTCAGGATTAGGTAACACCAGGCCTTACACTTTAGAGGCACGCTTTGGACCATGCGCATGTAGGCCCCCTGTTTTCTTGGTCAAGGCTCTTAAGCTGAGATCAACTCTAACATGATTATCATGGATTGTGTGTGGTTATCAATACCAATAGATCGTGCTAGAGGAGATTTTGAATATTGTTACACTTGTCAATTTTTTTCAACATATTGCTCTTTTTTTTTAGAGTTCAAGGGCCAGACGACCCCGGCCTTTCAATTAAACCAAAAGACCATGTAATCAGTTTACAGCTCAGGGTTCATAGCCACCAGCCCAGCTGGTCATGAACAAAAATCCAGAGGGACACTAACATCCGAGATACCATCCTCTCAACAAAACATCGGCTACATCTAAGGTTCAGAAAAGGATCTCCATTTCTCCCTCCAGCGCTTTCCACCATGGAACTCCGGACGAACTGCAGCCTTCCATCTTTCACTTCGCTACTTTCATTTCTTCAAAGATCCATCCCTCGTTGCAGTTTCAAGCCTTGCTTTTGGGTACATCTGTAAGCCAGAGTACTCTCGAAGCCGCTTTCCTGATCTCTCTCAGCAGGCCATTCATCTGAGGCTTCAGTTCTTCCGGACACAGAATTAGCCAATTCTGTAGATGACACTGAACTCTGTAGAGGAGAACTTCCATGCTTTTCCAGCAGATATTCTGAAAAAAGAATCTCATTCCTGAGCTTCCATAAAGACCAAATCACAGCAGAAGAGAACATATTCACAAGACAATTCTTTTTATTACTCAACCAAAATTTTCCTATATTAGCAATATCAGAACCTAAATTAGTACCAACAATCTCAGAACACACAGTCCAACACTGTTTAGCTACAACACAATCAAAGAGTAAGTGTTGGCATGTTTCATTCTCAGAACAGAAAAGGCAACTAGCATCTTCTACTTTCCTTCTCTTAGCTAGATTGTCTCTGGTCAGGGCCTTATTGTTAATGAGCAGCCAAAGAAACATATGGACCCTAGGTGGAACTTTAATATTCCATACCGCTGAAACATGGACCTGTTTAACTCCCCTAAAGTTAATAATTCTGTATAAAGATTGAGATGAATAGATACCGTTAGCCGTGAATTGCCAAATCATCTCATCCTCATTTTGTGAGAACTCAACAGTCGAGACTAATTGACAGACTTCTAACCAATCCTGGAACAGGGCATCAGTTAGGGTTCTCCTAAAAGTACATTTAAGATTGGCTCCATCCCAAAGATCAGCTACAGTTTTCCCTTGCTCATTAACAATCCTATATAGCGGCCAAAATTGAATAGCGAGACTGGAGGAACCTATCCAGGTGTCCTCCTAGAGCCTAACTTTCCTGCCATCACCTATTTTCCATTTAACACCCATCCTAGCAGCCTGTATTGCCCACATGAAACCTTTGAAAAAACTGGATGCAGAATTAGCTTTAGTAGTAAGAATGTTAGGTTTGCTTGTTTTATATTTGAAATCAACCAAGTCTTTCCAGAGCTTGTCCCTATCCTTATTATATCTCTTCAACCAAAAAGCTAGTAAAGAAATGTTAAGATCTCTGAGGTTGGGAATTCCCAATCCTCCAAACTCCTTACATATGGTGACCATATCCCAGTTTGCTAAGTGATACTTGTGACAGTTTTCAGTATCATTCCACAAGAAATTAGCCATATGTGTGTTAAGCAATTTAATAGCCCATTTAGGGAACTTAATAAAAGACAGCAGATAAATGGGTATGCTGGATAGGCATGACTTAATCAGCACCACCCTAGCAGCCAAAGACAAAAGATTACCTCTCCAACCTGCTACTCTGTTCATGATTTTATCCACTAGAGGTTGGATATCTTCTCTTGTTATATTCTCATAATGAAGGGGAATGCCTAAATACTTCATAGGAAGGCTCCCAATAGGACAGTTTAGAATATGTGCTAACTTATGACTGTCACTTGACTCTAAGTTCATAGGGATCATTTCACTTTTATGAAAATTGATTCTCATTCCAGAGACTTGCTCATACCACATAAGGACACATTTCAAATTCACCAAAACTGAGTCCTCAGCCTTGGCAAAAAGAATTATGTCATCTGCATATTGGAGGGACACAATCCCCCCTGGTCTAAATCCCCCTAGAAGACCTTGGATAAGACCTCTATCTAATGCTTTCTTCAACATCCTCGACGCACCATCTCCCACCAGGTTAAACAAGAAGGGAGACAAGGGGTCTCCTTGTCTCAAACCTTTGCCTGGTTTATAGTAGGGACTTTCCTCCCCATTCACCATGATCCCAATAGATCCTCCCACAACAATTTGTTTAATCCAACTTATCCAGATTGGATCAAAACCTCTGGCAGACAGAATATCAAACAGAAAAGCCCAACTAACTCTATCATAAGCTTTTTCATAATCTAATTTTAAAAACACCCCTGGTTCTCCACTTTTATGCACACTATATGCACCAACTCATGAGCAACTACTACAATATCTAAAATAAATCTGCCCTTAATGAAGGCAGATTGGTTAGGGGAGTTGCACTACTGAAGTCAGCCTAATAGTTAGCACCTTAGAGAATATCTTAAAACTACAGTTTAACAGACTGATAGGTCTAAAATGTTTCATATTTGTGGCATCCCCCACTTTTGGAATTAATGTAACCAATGCAAAATTTAGCCTACACAGATTCAGAGACCCAGTTTTGAAAGTCTCTAAATAAATCCATCAAATCGAGACTTAACTAAATCCTAGAATTTTTGGAAAAATAGGAAAGGGAGCCCATCAGGCCCTGAGCCCCCTCTGCATAACAACTAAAAACAGCTTCTCTAACCTCGGTTTCAAAAAAAAAAAAGAGAAGTAAGTAAAAGGTTTTCCGCATTAGAGACTTTGTCTTCTTCTTCCCGAAACTACTCTCTAGCTTAACCCTAGCCTCGGCTCTTTGGAAAACAGATTCTTATAAAAATTTACAGCAACTCTCATCATACCTTTTTGGTCATAGACTAACCCAGTAGGGCTTTCTAGACATTCTATTTTTTTTCTTCCTACTCCTTTGGTTAGCCACTGCCTGGAAATAGGCAGTGTTCCTATCTCTTTCTAGGATATCTCTCTCTCTTGATCTCTGTCTAATTTTTATCTCCTCCAAAGCCCAAATCTGTTCTAAGCTATCTTCAATTCTCCTTAGCTCTCTAACTTCTTCATCCCTCAGAGTTCTATTTTCAGCCAGGCTTTCCAACCTAGTGAATTCTTTAGATAGCTCTACTTTAGCTTTGTTTTGAGCTGCTATCTCATTGGCTGCCCAGCCCCTAACCATCTTCCTCAGATTTCTAACTTTAAATTGCCATCTATCCATGCTGTTAGTTAATTGGCAAGGTCCATTCCATGTCTTCTCAGCCATCTCTCTAAAAAAGAAGGTTTTTCTAGCCACCACTTCTCAAATCTAAACATTTTTTTTACCAAAACAAGAACTGTCACCGAGTCCATAACTAAAGGATTATGGTCACTAGGTAGTCTATCCAAAGCCTTAACCGAGGCTAAAGGAAAGGCAACATCCCAAGAAGTAGAGACAAAAATCCTATCAATTTTTGCTAAAATAGGTGGGTCCTGATTATTTGTCCAAGTAAATTTCTTATTCCCTGGATTTAGTTCAATCAGAGCCCACTTACTAATCCAACTATTAAACTCATCAGCCCACCTATGATTGAAAATGCCATTACTTTTGTCACTACCAAATCTTACAAGGTTAAAATCTCCACCTATAAGAATAGGTCCTTTCTAGGAGCCCATAACTTCCTCTAGTTCATCTAGGAAATCTTGTTTTAGCTCCTCATATGCAGGGCCATAAACTACTACTAATTTACAAATAAAGCCATTGGATTTACTAGTTAACATCACACCGACCGAGAACTTTAAAACCTCACACACTACCATATTAAACTTGTCGGCATTAGCTCCTACCAAAATCCCTCCAAATTGTACCTTTAGCTTCTAAGTGATGCCAACTAAAAGGAATACCGTTGATCAAAGATTTTAACAAACCAAATGATAAGTTGTTTTTCTTTGTTTCAGAAATACCCAGGAAATCTACATGACAATCTCTAATTCTACTAGTTAATGCAGTAATCCCGCCATCTTTGCCCAACCCTCTAATATTCCAAAAAAAGACCTATCATTTGGTTTCTTTCCTATTTCTCTTTTTAGCTCCTACCTTGGACCAACCCAATTCCTGGTTGTCCATAATGGTTGTAGAGGTGTTCCCATCCTCACCATTCTTTAGAGCATTAACAAGATCAAATTCTATTATAGACCCTGAATTCTTTAAAGAGCACTCATAATAATCACAGTTCTTAATACTCTCAATATGCCTATTGCAATCTAAATCAACTAGCTTCTAAATAATAGGATTTCCATCCTCTACCACAACACCAATATCCTTGGCAACATCAATTAATAAGGACTTGGAAACAGAAGGTACTTTTTGGGATTTTTTATGATACCCCGTGTTGTCTTCCAAGTTCCACTTCTTCTTGGCTTCCTGAGCATTAGCCATCACAATCTTCCCATTATCTATGCGCCTACTACTTCTTCTCACTGGCATCACAGGCCCCATTGTTGTTTCTTACTTGCCTTCTAAGTTTTCTCGAGCCACCGCCAACGACGAGATTCCTGAACCAGATCACTCTTTTGTTCTTCAGAGAAGTTGTCTCCTTCTTTCTCAGACTGAATCAAAGATGCCTGTGTGTTCTTGTCATCACTATCTTTAGAGACCTCAATAGAGTATTCATCCTTTCTAGCCTCCAGTTCTATTTTTTTATCAATTCCATTCATCCCAGAGCTATTACATTGTTTTTGGATTTGAATATCATAGATCCACTCATCAGGGAGAGGCATAAGCTCATCATCCTCCATGTCTTCTTTAAGCAACTCCAAGGACTTATCCTCTAAGGCTTCCTCATTCATGTTTTCCACACTCAATTCCATAGCTTCTAGTAGAGTTGCACAATCCAGAGCCCCATTTTGTTCCATACCCCATTTTCCTCAAAAAAATAGGGATCTCCTAACATTTTTCTCTCCTGAAGGACCATCCTTTCCTCCTGAGGCACTAACAGATGGTTCTTTGAACTCTCCCTCTTTAGAAGCTTTTGGGTTCTGTCCCCCATCCATACCATTCTCCTTATCTTTGAACTTATCAGCTAGTTCATCTCCTAGAAGATCATCCTCCTCAAGCTCTTCCACCCCATCCGAGTCACCATCGGTAGAGTTGTCTAACCGATCATAACCTTCAGTTTTAAAATGCACCAAATACAAGCCCTTGTTGAAAACATACACCCTCTTTCTGAGAACCCTTGTAGGGTCTTTGCACTGTATCTTGACTCTGACAAGGCTGAAGAAACTGTTGAAGAGAGTTTGCCAATCCAAGTCCACCATAAGCCCCAAGCTTGAGGCCACTTCCCTCACTGTATTCCAATCCACCCATTTTGAGGGAATGCCTCTGACCTGAACCCAGACATCAATAAGACTTCCAATTGGATCAATAGATCCATTCTAGACACTTAGTGAAGCCACCACATTGGGTCTATTGAGCTAAAACTGAGATGCTTTGCCAATAACAAGATTCTCCACTTTTCTATTGGGTGGAAATCTGATCAGATAGGAAGCCTGAAAGGTCCTAAATTGCTAGAGGGGGGTGAATAGCCTATAAAAATTTCTTGCAAAGCACCAAACAAACCGGTTAGTAAGCTAAATGGCGAAGCAAGTGTTGCACTAGCCTAGTGGGGGTTGCAAGCCAACCTAACTAATTCTAGCAATCCTAATACACTAGGCACACTAAGAATAGGGTCCTTAGCAAGCAACTATGCTACACAACCTAATACACTACTTTGCACAAGTGTAAACGCAAGAGAGGAAATCGAGTGTGCAAACCGTGCCTTCAGGATGATGACCAATCACCGTCTTGTCAATACAATGAAACCCGAAGAGATGATCCAATATAGAAATCCAAGTTGATCTCTGAAACGACCCGTGATTTCCTCGAAGGGAAATCCATAGAGTACATCGAATACAGTTGATACCATAGTTCATACATCGCGAAAGATACAAATTACAGAGTATTACAACAGTTGTAACACGCCTAAGTACATCGTATCCTAGCGATAAACACACACGGATTAACATCAGAGTAGACGTAGCGTCATAGCGGGTGAAGGCTCCTCCTTCACGGAGAATCATCAGAGTTGGGGTAGCGTATCGGCGGCGTAGACTTGATCTTTTTAACCAAACTTGAGTGTAGGAACGAGACCACCTAATTCTTCCAGCTCCATTATCGTCGTTGTCCTCCTCGGGTACCAAACCTGCTCAACTCTATCGAGACGATTTTTGTACCCCACGTGCTCCCACCCTATGCTTTGCTTTGCTATGTGGAAAGTGGAATGCAAGGGTAGAGAGAAAAAGACCTATATTTGGCTGTAGTTTTCCTATGCCAGTTCATAAAGTAAAATATAATATAGTTCATCAAGTTTTTTAACCCATCTCATCCACACATCCATCCATCCCATCCATATCCACATCCACATCCACACATCTCACCACACTCTCACTCTCTAGTCGGTAAGGAAGACTCCCGCTCCTCCTTGCCTCAACGGCCTAAGCCGGAATCCAACCACACCCAGGGGGAGAGAAGAAAAGGACACCTCTCACTATAACGAACGTATGGTACTCACGGGAATGTCCGTACCGGGGACACGACTATACGTATAGATTTAGTAACTCTACAGAGCTTGTACACTGAACCACAAGATCGCCATCATCGACGATGCCTCGCCTAGGGCCGATACCAAGCCGCCGCCTAATCGGCCCAATGCCACTCTACCACTCAGCTGCGGGGCACCCCGAGATCCACCTAAGACGCCGAGACCGTGAGACGCGGTACGGATCCCAAAGGATACCACGCTGTCTCGGGAGGGTGTGGGTCTCGGCACACCGCACCTCCCTACACTATCACCTATCAACCTAGTAGTAGCAAAGATGGGGCCAGCCTAGTCGTCAAGTCGGACCCCGCCCATTCGAGAGACGAGTGGTGTGCACCTAAAAGGTCCCATGAACCCTAGGAACGCCAAACCGGTCCTTAGAGGGACTGGGCAGATATCTTCACAAGGGGCTCGACGCCCGTGCCTCGACGGCACCTCCATTCCGGGGGATTCGTCCCCACAAAGACACTCCTCCCCGGAATCTACTCACATCACATGTACCCGTCCACAGTACTCTCTCACATAGGGAGTGCCCGGATCACACTCCCCCGGCAAGACTTGTCCCCCGACTCGTCGTTGGTCCTACCCGGTCGACACAACCCTCACCACACACCCAAGACACACGCCAAGATCTCTCCCATGTTATCCCCAGTTATCCGGTTTTTTACGGCACCACGTGCCTTAGCCACACACAAGCATGTATGAGTAAAGTGTAAGTGTGTAGCAAGTGGCATGAAGTAAGCGAGTGTCTATCCTAGCAAATGGTGTGCGGGGGAAAGGTTGCGTCAAGGTAATGGCTTATCAAGCAATCTACCATGCATCCTATCACATTTATTTGCATAGAGTAAAGCACTAGCAGCTACATATTGCATGTCTAATAGGATTCTACGAGGTTGGGTGGGACGTGGCACCTGTTCATAGCAATCCATAGTCATCCACATCTGGTTGCTCTTCATGTCTCCTCCTCCCAGCGGATCTCCGGTCTATCCATGTCACCTCGATGCAACTACCTCGATATAGCGACAAACAAGGCAAAGAGCAATCAATCCCTAACTAAAATCCAATACTCCCCAAAAGGAAATAAGATATAAAAGGAATTAGATAACTCCAATTAAACTCTAAAAGACTTAGCCCTCACGGAGAGTGTCCAATCCTCGGGCTCCAAACGAACAGAAGTGGTTGTTTGTTAAGTATAAGCTCGGATCGAGGCCTCGAAATAGCCAGTACGTCCCGGGTCAACTATGTCAACCTATACGGCCCCAAGAGAAAAGGTCTTGATCCTAACTTAACTTAAACAAACACCACGACTTGTGGCCTCCCAATCCGAACGTCATGGAAATTGGCGGGGACCGGAGGATCACAAGCAAGAGAAAAAGGGAAATAGGAACAACAGGGTTCGGCCGTTGTGGCCTTTAACCCACAAGTCACAGTTGCTAAATAAGAACCAAGTAAGAACGAGCACACGAACCAAGGAGCTGTGACTTGGTTCCAAGGTACTTCGGCTTACCCACCATGTTAGTCGGCGGTAGCCAAGGTGATTGGAACAAAGGTCGCGAACTGGCTACGGTGCCTCCCGATCCACACGACATGTCATCGTCGGGAACCGAGAAGAGAGTAGCGCAACAGGGGAAGTGGAGAAGAGTTAGCTAGGCATGTCCATGTCGTGGCCTGGGTCACATCCTTGGTGAGGATGGTCTTCCAATGGTCGAACCGGTCGACTCGCACGGGTCCGAGGACTGAGCACAGACCATAGCTTTGCTAACAAAAGAGATAACCGGTCTTTGATCCGATCGTCATGGCTAAGACGGGATAGAACAGAACGGGCTAGCGAGGAAAAATAAAGGGTAAAAAAAAGAGAGGGAGCGGTGGTCTACTCCTTCCGATGCACATGCCACGGCAAAAGGTAGGGCATCAGAGAGGGGCGACGCACAAGAGAGCGCGAGTGCCTAATCCACATGTAGGGTACCTCGACCAAGGTGCACTAAATGCACTAAGGCGCCCCTAGAGCTCCTAACGGTGCGGTTGTCACCGTGAGAACTCGGGGATGTCATGGTCTATTCTAGGCACAAACATACGAGGGGGTTAAGCACGAAGGTCCCAAGAGAGAAAAGGTGAGATTCCCCTTCCTTTGATCCACTCGCCATTGCAATCGACTGGAATCAGAGGAATGGAATCAAAATAGCAAGAGCAATAGAAGAACACCGTCAGGCATAAAAATCAAAGAAGAAAGGATTTGGGTCCTACGACACCTCGATCTACGTGACATAGTAATGGTCACTGATCGAAGGAGCCAAAACAAAAGGACTCGATCCACGCCTTACTGGATTAGCGAGAATCGAAAGAGAACAAAAAGGGGAAGAATGGTTCCGCACTCTCTCGATCTTCCCATCATGGCTAAGGACGGTGGTCAGAGGAAAAGAGACAAAGGTCTCGCACGGTTCCGCAATCCACACCAACTCGTAGGGCACCACGACCTCCGTGCAACCAAAGCGGCAAAAGCTATTCCTCGGGTTCGTAGCGATGCGGTTGCCATCGTGAGAACTGGGGAATGCTCCGGTCTAGGTGGTGCAAGCATACGAGGTGGTTTAGCAAACGAGCGATAAAAGGGAGAGAAAGAAAAGAGGTAGAGCCTAATGGTCATGGTGAGGTAACTCGCGGCCATAAGCTTTACCTACATGGGTTGGCTCCCATCGTCCCACGATAGTCGCCTCCTAGTTCGTCTCCCACCAGACTAGGTCACGAAAGGCTCGCCGTGTACGGGTAATATCCGTATCGCTAAGTCCTTAATGACCATGCCCTAGAGTCGAAGGTAGAAGCTTAACATTCGGGATACAACGAGGACAACTAAAGCGCAAGAGGGAATGAGTTACGCTCGGCGTCGCGATCACGGCGGGACGAACCCACGATCGAAACGCCCGAGCGAGGTTCGATCCCTCGATCGGCTCGAAGGCGCGGTCCACAAACAATATCGCACAAACACACAAGAACCAATCCCACATAAGATGACCACACGGAGTAGCACATATCCATTGCATGATAGAGAACCGGCTCGAAGGCACGGCACAGGCATAGATATATCATCAAGCATGAAAAAGGAAAATAAATGCGAGGGTTTTGTCGATGTCGGGAACGGCATCGACGGGGTTTCCACAGGATCGACCTCGTCGGTGGGGAGGGGCGAGGCCGGCAGAGCTTCACGGAGCGGCGCAGGAGGTCCCGAGAAGTGTGCGACCAGTTGCAGCAAGCCCGGGCCAGCTGTGGCCCGCCCTAGCCACCTTTGGCCAGCCATAGCCAGCTGCTGGTGGCGAGCAGCCAGCTGCGGCCAGCCAGGGCAGGCTGCGGCTAGCTGCAAGTGGCCGTGGCCTGGCCGGTGAAGGCTGCCCATGGCCGATGTGGGTCGGATGCGGCTGGGTGCTTGCTGCCGCCGCCCTGCAAGGTGTATGACATGGCGCGATGGCCGATTTCAGATATGGTCGCCGGCATGTCCAAGGAGAGAGCATGAAAGGCGGGGTTTTGGGTATGGACGCTCACCGGTGGCGGCATCGCGTGATGCTGCCTTGCTGTTGGACAAGAAGGTGTGCGACGACGTGGTGACCGTGCACGCGATGGCGGCGGTGTGGCACGGTGACGCTTGGCTCCGTGCGGCGGCGTGTTCAGCCAGCTGGGGCGAGGGAGACGCCGGACGAGGTAGCTCTGCTGGGCGCCGCCCGAGTAGCGAGAGCGCCGACGCGGCGAAGCTCGTCATGGGCGGGCTTCCTGGTCGTGTCGCCGAGGTGCCATGACGGCGAGTAGGCGGTGAGGGAGAGCACGGCGCGAGGAAGACAAACGGGGGAGGCGGCGGCGCCCGGCCGTGCTCGACGGCGTGGTTGGACCTTCGCCGCCCGTGGATGGAGAGAGGCAGGACGCCCGTCGGTAGCGGGCCGACGCGGCGACGGGGCGACGTCGCGGGCGCCGGGCTTGGCACGTGGAGCACCGCCGGGCCGGGCTCCACTGCAGTTCGGTACCCCGGCCCGCCTTGCTGCGGCGGCCGCCGGCGGCTGGCCGGTCACAGCGAGCGCCGCGGGGCGGCTGCGCAGCGCGCGGCGAGGTGGAACGCGGCGTGGCGTGGGCGTTGGCGAGCGCCGCGACGAGCCGCGGGGGCGTGACGCGGTCGCTGCCGCTGCGCGGTGGGCGTGGCGCAGGCGGCCGCCGGGGAGGCATGTGGTGCTCGGCACGACGGCGAGCGAGCCGAGGAGGAAAGGGGAAGAAGAAACGGTGGCGGTGGCTCGGAGGAAACGGAGAAGCGACGGCGGCTCCGGCTTTTATAGCGGCGTGAGCTAGGGTTCCGAGGGGATGGACGGTGGCGATCATCGGCTTCCGCGTGCGGACACGCGGCGCGCATCCACGGGCACGGAAGCGGAGCTGCGGCGCTGGCCCGTGCCGCCATGCCGCGGCGGGCAAGGCGCAAGGCGGGCCTGGTCGGGGCGTGCGCCTTAGGGTTCGGGGGCGGGGCGGCAAGAAGCTACCCCTGGGCCACGCTAAGGCCGTGGGCCGCGATGAGGTGGCGCGGGCCGGAAGGAGGGAGGTGGCGCGGCCGGGCTGGGCTGCGGGGGTGAGGGAAGGGGCGGGGGACGGCGGGGCCATGGTGGGCTGGGGCCGCGTGATGTGGCGTGAGCGGGGCTTGGCCTGTGAGGAGAGAGAGCAGGGTGAGCTGTGGCCCGGGCTTGGTTGGGCTGGGGGCCGCACAGCAAGGAAGGAAGGGAGGAGAGGAAGCAGGCTGGGCCGGTTGGGGGGAGCGGCCCGCGGAAGGTGGGAAGGGGCAAGCTGGGCCTTTCTGCCGTGGAAGGTGGGGAAAGGAGCTGGGCTGCGCCCATGGAGAGAGGGAGAAGGCTGGTTGGGCTAGGCCCAAGGCTAAAGAATGATTTTTCCTTTTCACATTTTTGGTAGAAACAAATTGAGAAAGGAGTAAAGGAGATTGAGGGAAATTTAACCTAAGAGTTTGGAGAAAGGTCTTTTCCATGTTGCCACAGTGATTTGGGAGAGATCCTTCCCATCTCTCGCTATAGGGTTTGAGATGAATATATATACACAGAAAAGAGAGGATTGATTCTCTCTTTTAGTGACTGGATTTGAGAGGAGTTAGGAGGGGGATTTAGATGAACTCCGCTATGGGCTTGCAAGGGAAAAGTGGGAGATAAAGCTACGGACTTGTGCATTTCAACTCCAAACAAAACTCAAACCCGAAAACCAATGCAGAAACAAGCACTCTCCTACAAGCAAATCTTTATGTATGCAACGATTCGAAAGCTAATTTCCACGCTGCGTTTCACCTAGCCCTTTGCATGCATCACACATTGTAAGAAAAATTTTAAAAAGTTCGGATTTTTGGTGTTTGGTAGAACCCGGGTTGTTACAATCTCGAAGGATCAAACCACGCAATAACATCGAGGGACACAAGATTTTTATCCCGAGGTTCACGTGCTTGCCGGGCACGCTACTCCCTGTTGTGTCGACCACACACTCGGTAGTTCGGTGGCTAATTGGTGTCACAAGTCAAGCCCTCACCGGGCGCCACAAGAACTCACACAAAGTGAGGGTGACTCAATGACACGAGATTCCACTAAGGATTCCTTTCGCGATCTCCCGCGGGGTGGGATCAACACCCCTCACAATCACCTCCGGAGTGGCCAAGAACAATCTTCAACCTTGCTCAACTCCGGCTCGCTGCTCCAACCGTCTAGGTGACGGCAATCACCAAGAGTAATAAGCTCAATCGCAGCAAGAACGCTCACTAGTGCCACTAGATGCTCAGTCACAAGGCAAATGCACTAGAAGCACTCTCAATCACTCTCTAGATCAATCAAGATGAATGCAAAGTGAGGGAGGAGGTTTACTTAGCTCTAGGGGATGTCAAGAGTGTCAAAGTGCCAAGAGAGCCTCCCTAGAGCCGGCCAAATAACATATATAGGCGCCCACCAAAGCACCCAACTATTACTCACAAACTCAACTTTCTGCGCACTGACCGGACGCCCGAACAGCACTGACCGGATGCGTCCGGTGCAGCGTCCGGTCGCACATTAAGAGCCACGTGTACTAGCCGTTCGAACTATTCTTTTCGCGCCCAACGTCCAGCACCTGCCCACGCGATGTCAGCAACGACTGGACGCGTCTGCTGATTCGACCGGACGCTCGGCCTAGCGAGTCCGGTCGCAACTCAGAGAGGTCCAAATCGTGAAAAACTCGACCGGATGCGTCTGCTGCACCCTGACCGGACGCACCCAGCGTCCGGTCCACGCACGGCTCACCTCGGCCTCGCCAGCGCACTTGACCGGACGCGGCACCGGATCGTCCGGTCGCCCAGCGTCCGGTCACTCCTGAAAATCAACGGACTCCAGCAATTGACCGGACGCGTCTGGTCCCTACCAGGACAGCGTCCGGTCACTTCTGAGTGACACCAATTCGTCTAAAAACTTCCAAGTCCCGCCTCGCGAGCTCGGCGGGAGGGTTCCACACCCAAACACCATCATCTCTTGCTCTCATGTGCCAACACCAAAGTGTCTCTCCACTTGTGCACGTGTGTTAGTATTTTCAAAAGGATTTTGCAAGAGATTGTTAGCACACTAGGTCCCTAATGCATATGCAAAGTCATTGCTCACCTAGTGGCACTTAGATAACCGATATTGCGCGACATCGCCCCTCTTAATAGTACGGTTAACAATTCTAAACCCAGCCATCAACTTCTCTACTCGCCTATGGCCGGCAAAATGGGAATGCCCTAACATATACCTTTGCCTCTAGCATTCCATCTTGCTCCTCACCTTCTTTCATCTCCAAGTGTGGTACTTGATCACTTGTGGTCATCTCCATCATCTTGATCACCATTCCACCACTTGGCTTGGACCTCCTCTTTCTCTAATGCTACACACTTAGCAATAGGGTTAGTCCTAGGTTTCATCAATTAGCCAAAACCAAACTAGGGCTTTCAAAGCCTCCTCAGTCTTCTTTAGCTGCCAAGCCCAGTCCTTATCAAAGAGATCTCTAAGATTTTCTAATATCCCCTCCTCATCGATCTGACCTTGTACAATAGAAAACACTCCAAAGTTATCAATCCCCTGCCATGGCTAAACCTGTTCCCTCTTACCCCAACATCAATATGGTAGAAACCCAGTCCTCTATTTGCACTCCCATAATGCTGAGCAGCCATTGGTGGTTTAATCCATTCAGGACAAAGATCAACCACATGGTCAGTTTTGTGATAGATGAAACACACTCTAGGTCTGCTGCATGAAGAGCTCAAGTGCCCAACTCCTCCACAATTGAAGCATACAACCTGGAGATTTCTGCTCTGAGAATTTCCTAGATTGATCCCAGACTCATCAGAAGCCCTATCTCCACCAGAAACATTGACATCACCTCTAGCTTGTTCCCTGTTCTCATTACCCTGACCAAGCCCTTGATCCTGTCCTCTGGTTGGTTGCTGATACTGCTGCCTCCCTCTACCTCTACCCTGAGCACCTCCCCTAAATCTCTGTGTATCTGACTGTCTGAACCCTTGGGGGTGGATGAGGGGGATTGGGGTGAGGTACCTAAGCTTGTGGTTGATGAGGGAAGAATCCATATGGTGGTGGAGCTGGCAGGTTGAAGAAGGCCGGTGGCGGTGGTTGTGGGTACTGGAATTGGTTCCAGCCCCCATCTCCCCAGTTCTCCCATCCCTCGTCAGGGCTGCGCGGACCTCTTCCTCTTCCTCTCCCCGCCATCGATTCCTTCACCACATTCACAAAGCTCTTCTGTGCTCCTCCTTCCCAGATCGAGTCCGCAAAGCTCAGTTTCAATGGGGCCTTGTAAGTATTCTAACAAGTAACCATATGCAACTTTAGATGCAGAGCCTTCATCATCTGAAAAATTGGAGAGATGAAATTGTCAATAATGTATCTTGCAGTTTAACCACAACAGTTAACCAAAGGATACAATAAAGTAATAGCTATGATTCAGATGGGCGAACATAAACACCAATTGCATCAAGATATATCCTAGACCGCCCAAAGAAGCCAACAATGCAAACAGTTTTGTCTACTCGAGTGTGAAAGGGTGTTCCTGTCGGTTATCCAAAGGGTCCATAGCTGCATATATTAGTCACCAGGGTGAGTGATGTTATAACAACGTCCGGATAAAGAGAGCATAACCCATAAGTCCCAGAAACCTCCTTCACATACTCTGAGGGGCCAAGATCAATCTGCAGATGAAGAGAAAAGAGGACAATCAAACGGCATATCCTCCCAAAGCACTAAATAAATGGCTTTATGCTACTAATTTTGCCCTGGGTGCCTGTTATTTGTCCAAAAGTCACATATGTATCACAGCATCCATCAGTAGCCACAAGCTGCGATCCCCGTCATGCAAATTTGTTAGGGCTCTTGGGAATTATTGTGTTCTAAACTGTGCCTAGGTTGTGTCACGCCATCGAACTGGTAAGCTATTATAAGCATGATATGTATGATTCAATCAAATATGTACATATGCTTAGTAAAAAAAATTCCTTTAAGTGAAAGAAAAAAGAGTAAACTGCGTTCACCATACAACAACTTGACATGTGGGTGCAAATTGATCCAACAACTTGTGAACTGCTCAAATAACTACAATAACTTAAAGATGGGTGCAATTTGATCCAATAACTTGTGAACTGCTCAAACAAGTACAATACTTTGGCAATTTGGTGCATATAAGATCCAAACGTCACTAGCATTGCTATTCAATTTTGTAAATAAGTTATTGCTATTCAATTTTTTTTTAAATAAGTAGGCCAGTGAAAATATTATATCTTCTATATCCAAAATAGAAGGTTAGAAATTTCTAGTGCAAATGTGACAATCTTACGTATCTAGATTACAACCAATCGTAGTATCATCCAGGTTTGATTTTGGATGTTTATATTTGCTCGATTATCCATTAATTTTTGAGTATGTATTCTGTGATGCTAGCAATGTTTGGATCTTATATGCACCGATTTATTAAATTATTGTATTTATTCAAGCAGTTTATAAGTTATTGGACCAATTTGCACCCACCTATTAAGTTATTATACTTATTTGAGCAATTTACAAGTTATTGGATCAATTTGCACACACCATTCAAGTTGTTGTATAGTGGACGCAATTTACTCGAAAAAAATTATCAGAGCGCACATACCGTTCAGATCATCCCACCAACACCACCCCAAAATGGCATGCTGTGTTCCCTCCTAAATTTGTCAAGGTAAGAGCATCTCGAGCAGCTCTCCTTTCTCATCCCCTATCCCCATAAAAACTGTCATATTGAGGATGAGAAGCAAATTTTTATGCTCCAGCAACTCTCCTTTACTATCCCCATTTTATAGTGATCACCAATATGTGCTCCATCTCTCCTAATAGAAGGGACCCACCCCAACTGTCACCCACCGCCCACTTCTTCCACACCACGCCTGCGCCGTCCCTGCACTAGTCTCCTCCATGTCGTGCGTCGTACACCATGACGAGCTCCACCATGGCGCATATCTCGCCGGAGCATGGCCTCATCAGTAGCCAGTAGCTCCTCCATGGACCACTGCGAGCCCCCATGAGCTCCCCCACGACGAGTCCCACGAAGAGCTCCTCCAGCGTGAGCCCCACGACGAGGTCGTCCATGGCGAGCCTGGTCAGCTGCTGCACGGCGAGCTCCTCCATGGCGAGCCAGTGCCAACACATGGCGAGCTCCCATCACGCAGCAGATCTCGTCGGAAGGAGGGCTGTGGGGGAATGATCTCGTGTGGTTGCATGGCAATGTCGATCAGAGGTGCCACCGGCGATGGCGATAGAGATCGAGTAGTACATGCTTCGATCCACAGAAGAAAAAGGATCACGGACAGGACTCTTTTTATCCGATCTGAGCTCATCCGAGGTAGAGAAAAAAGGAAAGAAAAAAAAGAAAAAATAATTAATTAATATATGACAGGTGGGTCCCATGTTTTGGGAAGACTTATTGGTGATCTACTGGAGCATCTCCACCAAAAATCCCAAAAAATCATATTGGTGATCACCAATACCCATGTATTGGGGATGGATTTTTGGTGAGCTGCTCAAGATGCTCTAAGAAAAGCTAAATGCATCCACAACTACAGCACTATAAATTCTCACACTTTTTAGACTTTGGGGTACCACCATGATGTCACGTGTGGTACCTCCATCTCCACCCCATAGCCTGTCGGTGTTTGACCACCGATAGCCCGCCACGGGGTTCCCGTAGCAGTTGATTCGGACCTCGGCGAACGACTAGAACTCGGCGGTTTCACGCAAGAGACACACGGTTTATAATGGTTCGAACCCTCGTCGTCGAGTAAAAGCTCTACTCCAGTCGGCCTTGGCCTTTTGCGTTGGATTGATGTATGATTGTGTGTTGTTAAATGCATTTACAAAAAGGGTGCTCGGCTCTTTTTATAAGAGGAAAAGAGCCGAGCTATGGTTTCTAATCCTAGTCGGATCCATAGGAAGTGTTCTGTTCTGATTACAGAGGTTACTTTCTATTCGTCTAACTAGGATGGTCCGTATTCTACTCAGATCCATCCTTCTTGCTCTTGTCCTGACGAGAACCGTGCTGGTAGATAGCCGTCTATGTCCCGTATCGACAAGCCCCCGAGCATTTCGAAGTAGAACTCGGGGAGCGCCTTGCTTCTGAAGTGATGCTTCGAAGTGGTCTAGCCGAAGAATTGTTCCCTTTTGTGTGCCGTAGGTGCACTCATTGAGTGTAGCCCCCGAGCCTCTTGCTACTTATTTATAAGTAGCTGGAGGGTCTTGAGAAAAAAGAAAAAGTTGAGGGTATATGCCCTGTAGCCCCCGAGCCTTCGTCTGAGTTGTTTTTTGTCAGAAAAGAAGTCGGGCGATGGCTTTTGGTTGACGTGCGCCCATAGGCACACTCATTGAGTGTAGCCCCCGAGCCTCTTGCTTTTTGGAACAAAGAGCTGGAGGGTCCAGAGTAGTATGATGGCTTTGAAATTGTAGCCCCTGAGCTTGAATTCTTTTCCTCAAAGGTAGTCGGATGGTGGCTTTTTGACTGACGTGCGCTCATTGGCGCACTCAATGAGTGTAGCCCCCGAGCCTCTTGCTTTTTGGAACAAAGAGCTGGAGGGTCCAGAGTAGCATGATAGCTTTGAAATTGTAGCCCCCGAGCTTTTTCCGAGTTCTTCTTTAGCTGCAGCCCCCGAGCTTTTTCCGAGTTCTTCTTTAGCTGCAGCCCCCGGGCTTTTTTCGAGTTCTTCTATATAGAAAACGGACAACGGCTCGTGACTTTGCTTTTACTTGACCTTTTTATGTCTGCTTTTTATGGTTGGGAGTTGGCGGTGGTGGTATAAAGGCTTTTACTGTGCTGGGATATGCCTAGAATATACTCTTCTGTTGCTCTCTTTACTGTCTTCTTTTATTGTCCTTGTCAATGCTTCTCTGAATTAGTGAGCTTGGTCCATGTACACCGACCTTGGCCTATAAATTGTACTTCCCTTTCGGTTGTTTTCAGAATCTTGTAGTATGCTTCTTCCTGTTTTTGTGACAATGATAGTTTGCGAGGTTGAACAGCCCCCGGGCTTCTTTCTTGTTCTTCCAATATGGTCTATTTAGTGGGTAGAAGAATTCTTGAGATAGGGATTAGAGGCAGACTAATCCCGGAGTAGCATTGTGATTGGAGGCTCGCTCTGGTAGGTAGAAGAAGTCTTGAGATGTGCCCTATGCTGTGTCATTTTACACTCTTAGTTCTTTTTTTCCACTCTGCCAGACATATGCTCTGGGTGGGAAGGTTGTCGAGCCGCACAGTCTTCTAGCTGTGCGGTGCAGATCAGCCACCGGCCGACGCATAGCTGGAACTCTCTTGTTCACATGGGGTTTGATCCGACTTATTTTTGGAGAGGCCCGATGTGATGCTTGATCAGTCAGTGCTCCTTTTGGCAATCTTGAATGCACTGTGTTGGTGTATCAAGGTTGCTTTGGATCTGCTCGGCTCATTCTGCCTTAGAGGTAGTCCGGGTCATGCTAACGAGGGCGGTTTTGGATTCTCGCGTAATTGTTTTCTATGGCAGAATTCCACCGGGTTCCTTGTAACTATTGCTTTGGATTTCTTCTGAATTCGATGGGTCTTGTAAGACTTGTAACCTTGTATCCTGTAATATTGAAGAATATTTGTTCTTGCAATGATCCGAGTTGTTTTGTCCTATGTTTATGGTTGTCCGCCGTCGAGCCGACTTGTTTTTGATTGATATGAAGACTGTATATTTTTAGTAGACTTGTTTTTGGCTCAGGAGTTGGCTGGCTTCCTTCGACTGGAGTTGTTGGTGGCCGACTTGTTGTGATAATATTGGCAAAGCTATCTTTTTTTGTAACGGCATAGTATTTTACCGTTGGTGGGTAACGGGATACGGACCGTTATCCCGTGATTTGAGGGTTTACTGGGCCTTTCCTGTTACTGCACCTTGTATCCGTTGGCCTTTTTACCGTTGCCTCTTAAGTGGGCCTTTTAAGACCGGTCTATAAATTAGCTGCGGTTACTGTTCTTCTTCTTCACCTCGCCTTTGCTTCCTGAAACCCTAGCGCCGTAGAAAAAATTCCCCAAATCTTTGTTCTTGCATTGCCGCCACGCATCCTCCTCTTAGTTTGGGTGCTTGATTCGTTGTATGGGAAGGAAGAAGGTGGCCTCCAAGAAGTCGGTAGTTGAGAAGTCTGTTCTTGAGGAGGAGGTCGACGAGCAGCTTAATCCCGAGTTTGCTGCTATGAAGGCCATCGCAAAGAACTTCCCCGCCCCGACTACCCAGGAGAAGCATCTGGTTGAGCTGCAGGACCTAGGTATGATCCAGCCCAAGGAGTTCTCCGGTTGGGTTGCGCCTGGTGAGCATCGTGTCCCCGTTCCTCGTCCAGGGGAGATTATGCTTTTTGTTTCTTTTATTCGTGCCGGGCTTTGTTTGCCGGCTTGTTCCTTCCTCCACCGTTTTCTTCGCTTCTTTTCCATCTCTCTTCATGATCTTACCCCGAATGGAGTTCTTCATCTTTCTGTTTTTGTCCATTTTTGTGAGACTTTCCTTGGTATTCCTCCCTCCCTCAATTTATTCCGTTTTCTTTTCCGTCTCAAGCCATAGCCCCGCAATGATTCCCTCCACACCCTTGGTGGATGTGGGATCCAATTCCAGCAAGGGCGTAAGTCGAGCCACTTCTTTGAGTATGATCTTGTTGATTCCGTGAAGGATTGGTGGTCCGAGTGGTTTTATCTTTGGTAATCTTGATGGTGGTGCTGGTGCTCCAAAGACTCCAAACCTACTCGGGGTCCCGCCTTGTTTCTAATGATCGGTGGGAGAGAGAGCAGCTCACTTCTGCCGAGTTGTCTCTTCTTGAACCTCTTTTCAATAGGATTAGGTACTTGAAGCAGAATGGCTTGTCCGGTTTTGCTATTGTGGCAAGTTACCTTCATCGCCGAGTGCAACCTTTGAAGGCGCGTGAGAACTTTGGCTTTGAGTACTAGGGCGCCGAGGATCCCTCGTATGGTGGCCACGACCGAAGTTGTCGATGAGGAGACGCGCTTGTCCGTCTCCGAAAGATTTTGAAAGGCGCGTCGGTGGTTCCAATGATTGGTTTCGAGTACTCTGCTGATAATCCTCCCCCTGCTGTGAGTATTTCTTCTTATTTGTATCTGTATTTCCGAGTTCTTTTTGACTGAGATTGACTAGTTTCTTGTCTTTTTTGAAGCCTTTTGGCAGGGATTTTAACGTTGATGCCTCCCTTTATGTTGATGGGGAAATTGCTCCTCTTCCTGTTCCTCCTCCCGATCTTGGTTGTCGGGTAATTGAAGACCGAGTTGTTTTACACAGTATTTCTTTGATGGAGCCTTCTCTTCAAGATGTTCCTTTTCGCCGGTGGCCCTTCCTCGAGCTACTCGTGCTTTGGTGCTAAGAGACCTGCTTTGCGGGAGATTCTTCTTCTTCGGCGGCTCAAAAAGCGGGCGCGTTCTTCTCTTTCTCCTCAGCCATCAGGTAACCTTTTGATAGGTGAGAGGTTGTTTGGTTTTACTTTTGCTCGCTCTTTTTTTGGAAAGTAGTCTTGATTCTTCTCTTTGGTAGGCGGTGTATCTGTTCTTCTTTTTTTTTGATGAGGCCGAGGATGTTGATGATTCTCCTCTTCTTCGTCAGTAAGTGTTGTCTTTTTGGTTTTGGTGTGTATATTTCTTTGCTCTTTTAACTTTGACTCTGGCCCTCTGTAGCCCTCGGTCGACTTCTTCTCATCCTCCAGTTTTGGGACCCTTGCTAGGTCCTGCTCTTTCGTCTGCCGGGTTGTTGGTGGATCTGGAGCAGGTCATGCCTCCTCCACCGCCTCGGCCTCGTATTGCTTTCCGTCGTCCTTCTAAGTAAGTTTTTCTTCTTTCTGACTTCTTTTTTTTTTTTTTTGCATTATTTGTCTTTGACTTTTTGGTTTTTGTAGGTTATCTGCTGCTTTGTTTCTTACGCTCCGGCTTCTGACTCTGAGAAGACGGAGAGTGTTGGTGTGGTGGGTCAGGTGCCTTTGCCTGATCCCAATCCTGCTGCTTGGAGTCTACCCTTATGGTGACTTCTTCTTCTGCTGCTGGGACTTCTTCACTCTTGGCTGCTCAAGCGGTTGTGGCGACTTCTTCGGGGAGAGGACAAGTTGCCATTTGCCCAACCCCTAACTTTTCCTCATCCTAGGGTTAGGTGTTCTCCTCCTTTGTCTCCTTTTTTACCCTCCTTGGAATTACTGTTTCGTGATTTGAAGGCGATGCGGGATCTGGAGGAAGACTTCAATCCGAGTTCTCGCCTTAAGAAGCTTGAGGCTAAATTCAAGTCTTTTACTGAACAATTTCAGGTAGGATGACTTGTTTGCTTTATTTCCTGTCTTGTCTTTTTCTTATCCTTCTTTTTCTTTATGTGCGTGGAGTACATCGGTGATTCTCGACCTCTTTTTTTTTGGCTCGTCTCGAGTCTCAAAAGAAGTTGTTAGATGAGTTGGCTTCTCTGGGCGGCGGGCGCTTGATGAGGAGCGTCAAGGGCGTCAATCCTCGAGACCGCCCTTGAGAGCTCAAGTGGTTCTTTGCCGTTGAATCTGAGAAGAAGGCTTCTCGAGATCTTCAAGGTATTTGTAAATATATATATTTTTTAGAGTATAATTCTATTATTGCTTTTTATTTCGACTTCTTTACTCGCTTCCCTTTGCAGCTTTGAAGAAAAAGTACTCGGAGGAGACCGAGGCTTTGAAGCTTGAAGTAAAAACCTTTGCAATGAATCGAGAAGGTAAAGGAGGATCTTTGAAGAAACTTTAGCCCGGGTTCTACTGATTAGGCGTGGTGCCGATCGAGATCTTTTGCGAGGCTAAGGCATTGATTGAAGACTTGTCTCGCCGCCTGAAGGTTTCGGATGACAGGTGGTCAGCCTTTGCCGAGCTCGCGTGCAAGGACTTGCCACTATGCCGAGGAGGCCCGAAGATCTTTGGTCGACTTGGGTTCGCCTCCTTCCTCGACTGACCGAGCGGACCATCAATTTTGCCAAGGATGCAGTGTTGCTTGGCGTTCAGGGTGTTTTGGCTCGCATCCGAGTGGTTGATCCCAACTTTCCTCTTGGTAGAGTGATGGATGGGACTCATACTCCTGAGGATGAACAAGTACTCACGGAATCAAGTCTGCAGTCCCCGCCCTTAGCTCGGGAGTTTACCGATCTTGTAGAGATTACGCCCGTCGCGTGCCGATGATGGTGATGATCATCGGTAGTGAACTTCTTTATTGTAATGAAACTTTGATGCCTTCCCGGATAATAAAAAGAATTTTCTTTCTTAAATCTTGGTCAAATATCTTGTTGCTGACCTTTGAATATCTTGCTGTCTGTCGCATTCTTTTTAGTGTTGTGAATCCATCTAAGAATAGTTAATGTTGTAGTCGTTTTCAATGATTAGTTCGGACCGTAGGCCCTCATCCGAGTTCTTTCTCTGAAGAAGTCGGGATGGGTCGAGCTTTCTCTTGGCTCTCATCTAGTCCTGAAAAGGGGCTAGGATCGGGCGAGTGTTGACTTCTTTTAGCCTTACTCTCATCGGTGTTGTGAAAACAACCCGGAATAGTTGGGCTCAGGCTAGGTTGTAGCCATTTTGCACTTCAACAAATAGTTCGGACCGTAGGCCCTCATCCGAGTTCTTTTTATCTAGAAGTCGGGACAGGTCGAGCTTTCTTTTTGCTCTCATCTAGTCCTGAAAAGGAGCTAGGATAGGCCGAGTGCTGACTTCTTTAGCCGTACTCTCATCGGTGTTGTGAAAACAACCGGGGGGTCGGCGTTTTTGCTCTCATCGGGGTTTGCCCGGGGGGTCGAGCGATTTTTTGCTCTCATCGGGGTTTGCCCGGGGGGTCGAGCGCTTTTTTGCTCTCATCGGGGTTTGCCCGGGGGGTCGAGCGCTTTTTTGCTCTCATCGGGGTTTGCCCGGCAAGTCGAGTGCTTTTTTGGACTGTAGGTCCTTATTCGAGTTCCGTATTTCTAGAAGTCGGGATCTGGTTCTGGAAAGAAGCTGGGATACTGTAATCTTTCTTATGAATCTTTGTTGAAGGAAGTAGTATATGTCTAGGCGTAAAATCGTCGTAATTGAGAGATGTGCCATGAATTTTTTATTGGGTCTCCGTCTTCAGACATCAGTTCGTAGGATCCTGGTCCTGTTACTTTTGTTACTATGAAGGGACCTTCCCATGGGCTGAGTAGTTTGTGTCTTCCATCTGGTTTTTGTATTTTCCTGAGAACTAGATCGCCGGCTTGTAAGGTTCTTGGTTGAACGCTTTTGTCGTAATATCTTCTCGGTCCTTGCATGTATCTTGCCGATTGTAGGGTTGCATTGATTCTCGACTTCTTCTAAGTCGTCGATTTCTAGTCTTCTCGGTTTCCTTTGCTTCTCCTTCGTTATATTGCTCAATTTTGGGGATGTCCATATTAAGTCTGGCTGGTAATACGGCTTCGATCCGTATACTAAGAAGAAAGGTGAGTAGTCCGGTTGCTTTGCTTATCCGAGTTCTTAGTCCCCTGACTACTTTGGGTAGTTCATCTATCCATTTTGCTCAAGTAATCTTTGAGGTCTTCATATAATTTTGGTTTTAATCCTGCCAAGATGAGTCCGTTGGCTCTTTCTACTTGACCGTTTGCTTGAGGATGAGCCACCGATGCATAGTCAATGTTGAATCCATGCAGCCTTGAGCCCAACTTTTGAATTTATTAGTCAGTAAATGGTGATCCTAGGTCTGTAATTATCCTGTTTGGCATCCCAAATCTATGCATAATTTCTTGGATGAACTCTTGTGCTTTGGCTGAGCTGTATTTTACTAATGGCTTGTATTCTATCCATTTGGTGAACTTGTCGATGGCCACGAAGATGTACTCGAACCCTCCTTTGGATATCTTAAGTGGTCCGACTTGATCAAGCCCCCAGCATGAGAACGGCCATGCTGGTGGGATGCATATTAAATTGTGAGCTGGAACGTGTGCTTGTCTTGCAAACATTTGACAGTTTTTGCAGTATTTGACTAGTTCTTCGGCGTCTTTTAATGCTGTTGGCCAATAGAATCCTGATCGAAAAGCTTTTCCGACTAGTGTCCTTGAAGATGCATGATTTCCGCAGCACCCCGAGTGCATTTCTAATAATATTTCTTTCCCCTCTGTTGTTGGTACGCATTTCAATAATACGCCTAATGATGCTGCTCTTTTGTAAAGATTATCTCCTACTAAGACGTAGTTTTTGCTTCTTCTGATTACCCGAGTTGCTTCTGTTTTATTTCTAGGTAACTTCTTTTCCTTGATGTAGTCTATGAATACTTGCATCCATGTTGAGTTGTCTGTGCTGATCATTAGAATTTGCTCTTGTTCCGTCTTCTTCTTCTCGCCTTTTTTTTTAAATCGACTTGATAGATGGTTTGTTTAATTCTTTTACAAAAACTCCAAATAGGGTACTTTTGCCCTATCTCGAGCCTAGTTTGGCTAACACATCAGCTGCAACATTTGAATCTCGTAATATATGATGTATTTCTAGACCTTGAAAATTCTTCTCAAGCTTTCTGATTTCTATGCAATAGGCATCCATGTTTTCCTTGGTGCAATCCCATTCTTTATTGACTTGGTTGACTACTACTTTGTTGAATCTCCGTAGACTAGTAATCTTTTGATTCCAAGTGATGTTGCAACTTGTAGGCCATGGATGAGTGCTTCAGATTCTCGCTTCATTGTTGGTAGCTTGCCATAAAATTTGTAGAACATATTTGAGTTGTTTTCCATCGGGTGCGATAAGTAATACTCCTGCTCCTGCCCCCTCCTAGTTTTAGAGATCCATCGAAGTACATTTTCCAATGGTCTAGGATGATGTTTGGAGTAGGTTGTTGTATTTCGGTCCATTCCGCAATGAAGTCGGACAATGCTTGAGATTTGATTGCCTTTCTTGGTGCAAATTCTATTTTGAGTGCTCCGAGTTCAACCGCCCATTTTGAAATTCGTCCCCGTTGAGTCTCGGTTTCTTAGGATGTCCCCGAGTGGAAAATGCATTACGATGACTACTTTGTGATCTTCAAAATAATGCCCGAGCTTCCTTGAAGTTATAAGTATTGCGTAGAGTAGTTTTTGCACGTGAGAATATCTCACTTTTGATACTTGTGAGTACTTCACTTATGTAGTATACTGGTCTTTGTACTTTGTAGATGTGTCCTTATTCTTCTCTTTCGACCACAATAGCCATGCTTACTACTGAAGTAGTTGCGATAATGTAGAGCATAAGGTCTTCATCTTTCTTTGGTAGTACTAATACTGGAGATGTGCTGATGTATGCTTTTAGCTTGTCGAAGGCTTCTTGTGCTTCTTCATTCCGGGTAAATTTGTGCCTTTTCTTTAGTAATTTGAAAAAAAGGTAAGCCTTTTTCCCCCAGTCTAGAGATGAATCTATTGAGTGCTTTGCCATGCAACCTTTGTTAGTTTCGTAGATCCTTGATATCTGCTGGTTGTCCCATGTCGGTTATTGCCTTGATTTGTTTTGTGCTTGCTTCAATTTCTCTTTGGGTGACCGAAAATCCGAGTAGTTGTCCTCGATGATACGCCAAATACACATTTGTTGGGGTTAAGTTTCCACTTCCATCTTTTGAGATTGTTGAAAGTTTGTTGTAGATCTTCAATCGAGAGAATCTGAGTTCTTTGTTTAACGACTACGTCATCTACATATGCTTCCGCGTTCTTTCCAATTTGATCTCCTAAACAAGTCCGGATTGCTCTTTGGTATGTTGCTCCTGCATTTTTGAGTCCAAAAGACATTGTTTTGTAACAATAAGCGCCGAAAGGTGTAATAAAAGAAGTTTTGCTTTGGTCTTCTTCTTTTTAGTGCAATCCGGTGATATCCCGAGTAGCAATCTAGAAAGGATAAGAGAGCTGATCCTGCCAAGAATCCACTATCGATCAATTCTTGGTAATCCGAAAGGGTCCTTTGGACAGTGTTTGTTAAGGTCCGTGTAGTCGATACACATACGCCATTCATCTGTGTTCTTTTTTGTGTACCGAACGAGATTTGCCAACCGATGCGGGTGTAAGATTTCTTTAATGAACCCCGCTTGCTAGTAGTCGGGCTATTTCTTTTTTTATTGCTTCCTCCTTGTCCGGTGAAAAACGTCGTAGTCTTTGTTTGATTGGTCTTGCTCCTTTGTTGACTTCAATTTTGTGCTCAACCAACTCCCTTGGGACTCGGGCATATCTGGCGGTTTCCGGGCAAATATATCCTTGTTGTCCCGTAAGAAGTTGGTGAGCGCGAGTTCCCTATTTGATAGGCAAGTGTCTTGCCCGATTGTGGCGATCTTTGATGGATCACTTGTTCCTAGATCGATCTTTTTGGTGCCCTCTCCTTCAGGTGTGGTGAGTATACTTTGTTTTTTTAGATGGTATCTCTAGTTCTTCTGTTCTTATTTACGCTATTGCCGAGTTGATTTCACCTTGTACTTTTGAGGATATCTGTATTGCTTGTACATCGCATTCGTAAGCTCTTTTTTAGGTCTTCTCTCGAGAGAGAGTACTCCGTGTGGTCCTGGCATCTTGAGTAGTAGATATGGATAGTGTGGTATAGCCAAGAATTTCGTTAGTGCTTTGGTCTTCCTAATATCGCATGATATGATGATTCAAAATCGCAACTTCAAATTTGATGAGTTACGTCACGTAATTTGTGGGAGTTCCAAATGTTATTGGAAGTGTAATCTGTCCAAGAGGCATAGCTGGTCTCCCGGTACTATCCCATAGAAAGGTACGCTTGTAGGTGTAATCATTTTTGAGAATTCTGTTCCCATTTTCTTCAGGGTGTCTACAAATATGATGTTGAGTCCTGCCCCCCATCGATGAGTACTTTGGTTCTTGTTATGGCGGCGATTGTTGATCCGAGTACTAATGGATATAGCCCTGCGTTTCCAACACTTGTCCATTGGTCTTCCCGTGAGAACTGAATTGGATATTGTGACCGGTTTAAATATCTCGGTGTTGTTGGCTGCTCTGCTTTGCCATGATTGTTCGCCATGCAAGCTTGTCTTCTTGTTTGCTCCTAGAACCGGGTACTCACGAGAATATTACGATATCTTGTTGCTCTTGGATTTTGAAAACCGTAATCGGTTGTGTTGTCTTCTTCTTTTTTCTCTTTGTTTTCTTCCTTGTCTTATTTGTCCTTTCTCATATATTTTTCTTGAAAGATGCGACACTCCCCCATTGGGTGGATTCTGTTGGATGATAGATGCATTTCATGTTTTCGAGGTCTTCAAATCTTCTTGCCGGGTAGAATTTCTTTCTTTCGGTGGATGCCACCATGTTATCGAGAATATCTCTTTTTTTGTGGAATTCTTGTGCATTTGTCTTGAATGTTCCATCTTCTTGAGTTGTCTTGATACCATGAGTTATCCCGCGGTATCTCGAGTTGTCTTGATAACCCGAGTTGTTTTGGTTGTTCCATCTTGTGTTGTTTTGATCGTTCGAGTTGTTTCTTACGTGCGTGTTGTTTCTCCTTTCGAGTTGTTTTACATTTGTGCGGAAATCTTTCTCTTGTCTTCTCTTCTGCTTTGTAATCATCTTTTCAATCGTTCTTTTGAACTCCTCGTTTGTCCGGGGTTTTCCTTGCAGAAATCGTGAAACATCCATCTTACTTTTAAGCCGTATGAAAATGCTTCTATTACTTCTCTCTCGGTGATGTCATGTACTTGTGCTCGAGTTCTCCAAATCTTCTATAGAAGTCTCTCGAGGCTTTCTCACGGATTTTGCTTTAAACCTTTCAACTCGGCTTGCGTTATTGGGTGGATCGGTATCCCCGCAAAATTCTCGCAAAATGCTTTTGGAGGTCGCCCCATGCTTTGATAGATCCGGATCGTAACTTATCGAACCACCGGAGTGGTAATGTTTCGGGGCCATTGGGAAAAATAGTGCTTTTATATCGTCATCGCCTCCGGCTAGTTCTATAGATTGAGAATAAATCCTAAGCCATTGCATTGGCTCATTGGATATTTTGAATGATTGGATGGTTTGAATTTTGAGGTAGTTTGAGTAGTCTCTCTCTGCGAAGCAAGGAAACTGTCGGTACTTTTTTTCTGCAGTGCGTAGTCGAATCAATGCTGGCTGTCGTATCTTGAAATAATTACGTGGGGACTTCTAGGTGGTGTCGGAGATCTTCCCTGTTTTCCCCTGTTTTTTACTGTCAATCGTGATGAGGTTGAGTTCTTCTCGATGATTTGGAGTTGATAATCTTTTCGGCGGAAATCCTCCAAGTTCTTTGACTTGTCTATTCGGATGGTATGTGTCGGGGGAGGTACTCGGTCGTCTTGTATCCTTTGCGCGGTATCTCTGAGTAGACTTCTAAGCCCGGTTTGTTCTTCACTTGGTCGTTGTATGGCGTCAATTTCGTTAATTAATTCTTGTATCTTGTTGATAGGATCAAGCCTTGTCCTTGCCGCAGTTCGTCTTTCTTCTTCTTTTTTTTTTAGCTCTTTTTTTTTATTGTACTCGGCTAGCTCTTCTTCATATTTGCGCCATGCTTCTCTTCGTTCATGAACTTCGGTTCCTTCTTCCTCCTTTTTTTTTCTTGTTTCTTCTTTCTCTTCTTGCTTTTGGGTCGGTCTCTCCTTCTCTTGTGACGGAATTTCTTTGGAATATCGACTTCTAATTCTTCCAAGATCTCGTAGTCGGGTTGGACCGGGTGGTACTAGAGGTTGCCTTATCATGAAGACTTCTTCGTGCGTATTAGGTGGATGGTCGAGTTCTTCTCCTTCTAGAGTTTTACCGTATTGAAAAGGAAGGAAGGTAGAGAACTTATCTTGTTTGAAGATGTCCCATTGGTCGAGGTTGTAAGATTCCATTGCTTTACGAAAGTGATATTACGATATATCCGTCTTTGAGTTGTTGAAGCCGTAGTGAAAAGAACTTCGGCTTGTCTTGTATATTTGGGTCTTCAGACTTCCTCTCGTGAGCTTGAGTCTTGAAAAAAATTTCTTGTATCTTTGGCTCGGGTTCTCGAAGTAGTCGACCATGGAGAATTCCTTGTTCGTGCGCCCCGCGGACCCAACTTCAAAACGAAGGTTGATCCCGTCGAAAAAAATCATCATATGTAGGTCCGTCGAGCCTTTGGCGTTGATTTCGCCGAAAGCCCCTACCCGCGCGCCCGGTATGCGGTGTTTGACCACCGATAGCCTGCCACGGGGTTCCCGTAGCGATTGATTCGGATCTCGGCGAACGACTAGAACTCGGCGGTTTCACGCAAGAGACACACGGTTTATCCCGGTTCGAGCCCTCGTCGTCGAGTAAAAGCTCTACTCCGATTCGGCCTTGGCCTTTTTGCGTTGGATTGATGTCCGATCGTGTATTGTTAATGCATTTACAAAAAGAGGGTGCTCGGCTCCTTTTTATAAGAGGAAAAGAGCGAGCTATGGTTTCTAGTCCTAATCGGATCCATAGGAAGTGTTACATTCGATTACACAAAGGGTTACTTTCTATTTGTCTAACTAGGATGATTCGTATTCTACTCGGATCCGTCCTTCTTGCTCTTGTCCCGACGGGAGCCGTCTTTGGTGAGTAGCCGTCTACGTCCCGTGACGACAGCCACTATCCTAGATAGACCATAATATTAGGGCTTATACTTTTATACGCAAAGAAACCACGCCCTATCTTTTGAAAAGACTTTGTTGGTCAAGTTTTAGCTTCAGAAATAGGTTTTTAAGTTCCGGATACTCAATAAATTGCTCTGGTACCACCTGGCGGAACCGCTTTGAATTAATATGCTCCCAAGGGTACTTGTCTTCCATTGGACAAGTAGTACCAGTGAGCACACTAATTCAAGAAGATTACATCGAGCACACCCGACGGAGAACTTCGAAAATCCACAAATCTACGCAGGATGCAAATTGAGTACGGAACTTACATTACTTAGTCCATTTCATACAACAAGAGTCTTAGAAATTTATTCATTACAATACCAAAGTTCAGAGTGCGGAAATAAAAACAGCGGAACTGAAATAAACATCTAACGAAGACGATACGAGGATTCCATCTGTGCCCACCAGATGAATCCTCCACACAAGACTACTCCTCAAGCTGAACCTGCAACAAGGAAAATAAACCCTGAGTACACAATGTACTCGCAAGACTTACCCGACTGAAAATTATATATCCCGACTCTCAAGTATATGAGTAGGCTGTATGGCTTGCTAGTTTAATTTATTTGCAGAAAAGCATTACTAGGAGTGAATCCTTACTTTCATGTTATAAGCCGTATTTTAGTCTCATAGCTATCCATACTATGTAAGCACCTGTTCTAATTGCAAGCAAGGGGTAAGCAATCAGAACCATTTTTATCCTCTTTCATCTTCCATTTCTTACTACGATGCCAGAATAAAGCCCTCGCCGTACCGTTCATTGAACGGCGATTCGCGAATCGATTTGTCCAGCTGGGTACCCCGAGACACACTCCCCGCCTGCATCCTAGACACAGACGAGAATAACTTACTATCTCCTGCCCGGGGCTCCAGGTCCCCGTCCTAACTTGGACTCCAAGCCCACAACACTTACGGCCCGGCCGTAAGGTGGTGGTGCAAGGACCTCCACCATCTCCGCCCCCATACAGCCGGTCCGGAAATAGCCGGAACCCAAGACAAGAGAGAGCAAGCCTTCCGAGCCCCCATGAACAAGTATGTGTTCGGGATAAGGAGATCTGTGACTTGACCATAACCCTTAGCAACGATCGGTCCTTAACCGACGCGGACAGGGAAACCGTGTAACCAAATTAAGCCCCATGGCCGCGGAACATAACCTGTTACACACCACCAAGAACCATACCATATCCCTGCCCGATCAACTTATTCTTTTCCACCATTTTATCATGTGAGTAAAGTATCTTCCTGATGTGAGTAATGGTAGGTTACTCACGCTACCGACAACCTCAGCATAGCAGCTACTCGAACCTATACTAGTAGGACTCATAGGATAGATATATATATATGCATGTGGGTTTCATATAATTCTTGCAACGTAATGCACAACACACACACATATATATATATATATATATATATATATATATATCATTATTCATAAAAATAGGGGTTATGCACCGGGGCTTACCTTGACAAAGGCGGGTCAGCCAGAGTCGGTCGAGCCACGGCCCCCGAAACTCCTGGAACTCCTGCAGTGCGAGTATCTCCTCCTCGTACTCCTCGAACACCTCAAACTCGACGTCATCGTCGGGAAGCAACAGCGCGGACTCCTTCTCTACATGCATGCGATAATGATGCAATAAATAAAGGCAACAACAACTCTTAAAATAAAGCACATAAAAATTAAGCTAATAGCTAGCTCTAATGACTAACATGATTATCAAAGTATCAGGCTCCTAGATATCATTTCACGACAAGCACTATTTTTAATCTAGTCATTTCAACCTATACTCTAACTAGGGTATACCTCATTAAACTAGCTACTGCAGAGCTATAAAAATTATGGGAAGCATATGACGGCATACTGAGACTACTGCATGAAACTCAGAGATAAAGCTATCATCTAGTTGCCATAATAAATCACTTTCCTAAATTAGTATATTAAAGACAAGTATATTAGAACAATTAAATGCATGCTAGAAAGAATACAGAACTGCATGAACTAATTACACGAGTAGATAGATCATGAATTTAGGAACCTAACCAAAATTTACTTCATTATAAATAAATAAATTCAAATGAGCTCTAGAGATGAAGAGAATGATATGGATGGGTGGAGCGTGACTTTAGATGAATTTAGAAAGAAGAATCGATGGAATCGGAGTTCTGATGGTGAAGACATGATTGTGTAATGTGGATGCTAATTAATCACAAAAGGGTGATTAGACTTTAGCCAGCTGGTCATATATTTGGATTTCACGTGATGGAAGGCTTCACGTCTTTGGTGCTTCAACGTGACAACCAGGCCGATTAAGAAGAAGAAGACTTGAGGTCCTTAATCCAAGCAATTAATGGAGAAAGAGACCACAGGTCAAGGAAATAATGGACAATAAAGGGAATTATTGCAGACTAGCTACCTAGGCCAGTTGCAGGGAGCGAGATCGAAAGGGCACCTCACTCACGGCAAGAGCAACGGAATTTAATTTGGAAGGAAGAAGTAAGTGAGCAGCGAAGCGGGACGGCACTGCGTGAAAGAAAGGCGGATCGGCGTATCCTTTTAAAGACGGGAGACGCAGGGATGAAGGTGGAGCTTGGACTGGGAAAGACACCCGACGTGTGCGACACACTGCGGCGGAGATCACGCGACATGCTTTGATAAATTTGTGGAGAGATGAGACACGGCTTGCAGGTGAGTTACTGCACGATAGCGACAATCGGTGGCTAATTAGCTTGATTAAGTGTAATAAATATGCTGCTGGCAGAAACGTGCTACTAGAGTGAACAGTGTTTCCGCGTGCTACAGTGTTCCTAGTTGGAAGTCTGGTGCAGCTCAGCGCGAGGGCAGCATAATTTTTGCAGAGCGCAGTGGCTAAGCGACTTGACGACGGGGCTGATGACTGGAGAATGATGATAAGAAATTGCTAATTGAAGGAAGGAAGAGAGATGTATCCTCCCAATAATATATGTGTGGCGTGAGAATTTCCATGAGACGTCGCTGTCTGTCTCGCCTGATTACAGCTCGGGAGAAATCGATAGACGCAGCTAGCAAGGGAAGTAAAGGCACAGGCAACGACGCGTTGTGAGGTTGGAGATACGGTGGTCTTATTATCGGCTGCTAATCCATTTTTGGAAATAGCAAAATATTTGGATTAGTCAATATTTGGACTTGCATGCTCGTAATTGGTTGAGGAGTGTGTTTTGGGCTGGACGTGTATATTCTGCTGGTTGAACACCGTCATGCACATGACCATGGTGCATGAATGTGCTGCTACGAAAAACAAGTGAGCGGCGTGCTCGGTGGGCTGAGTCTACATCTGATTAATGAGTAGCGTGTGTGATGCCGCTGCTGTGGTCGGTCATCACGCGGTGCGTGCAATCTGAGGGTTGTTCTCGGGGAATGTCTTTGTGAGCACGATCGAGGGAATTAAAAGGAAAATGAATAGCAAGAGATAGAGTTGGATCAGGATGACAAAAGGGAGTTGAGCTGTGCTGGACAAAAATTTGGACCATGAATAAATTAGAGCTCAATTGAGAATTAGAGCAATAAAACTTAATTCTTATTTTGCCACATGCAATAATACATAAACATGATGCTCATGACATGATTTAGCAAACGGTTTAGTGCGTAACACCGAGGGTATTACAAACACCGGTTCCAATATGTTACATCAAAGTAGACTTTATTTCAAACTACAATAACATAAGTGTTCTTACATCACCAGTTTTATTCAAACCTCATTACAAGCAAGGTGATGGAGTTATAGATATGGCCAAGCCCGATGGCCTTTACTCATACACGTCATCCACGAGGATTATAACACGTAATGCAATAACCCTCATATAGCATGTCACCTGCAACGATGGGTAAAACCCTGAGTACTCAATTGTACTCCGCAAGACTTACCCGACAGGGAAAAGATAAAGGCTCCAAGGGTACATGACAAGTATGAAAGGAAAGTTTGTTGGCTAGCAAGCTTTACGGAAATTGCTTACTAAACTTGATCCTTATTTCAATTATTAAAAGCCAAGTGTACTTTAGCTATTTAGAACTACCTTTGTATTGACTATGCTACTTTCTTACATTTATGGCAAACAATTCTATTAAGTGAAGTATCAAGTATAATCCGTCCAATCTTAACATTAGTTATCTTTTCTTAACTACGTCTCTACGGTCAAGTATGAGTTTCTCACTATCCGGGAGAGAAGACGATTCGAATCGATTACACCAGCTAGCTAGGTAAAGCCCGTATCACACACCCCCGCAAGCCGGACCAAAGCTTGCTCGAGTCACTGTTCACTCTATTCGAAAGATGGAATTGAATCCGGTTGCAAAGCTCATGGTACTGTGTCCTCACAAGTCATGCCCGTTCAGCCCGTAGCCCGTAGTCACGCAAGGTTTTGGACCAGTACCTTTCCTCCGTCCAGTCGTCCCAGCAATGCATCAGTGGTTCAAGAACCACCTCGAATAGGCTAATCAGTTTCACCGTCAAAACGAGTTATTCGGCGGTTATGTGAAGGTACCTTCAATCTCACACCTAGATCCAGAATACGGCTCGATCCTTAATCGACACAGACGGAAACACCAAATTCCATCCGGTCTCCAATTGTTAACCAACATATGATTAAGGACATCACAAGTACCAACCTCGGGTTGTGGATGACAGGAATTATCCGTCTTCTAATCATCTAAGCATGGCTAAGTATTAAATCTATCTACTCATACTAGTGGAATGAAAAAGGTATATTTGGGTGGACAAGGTGTTCATGCAACAACCGTATCACGCAATTCCTATAATGTAATGTATAGAGTAAAGCAATTGAGAGTAAATAATTGCATTTCAAAAATAGAATGGGTCAATAGAATGCTCTCAGGGCTTGCCTCGGTGAAAAGTGGAGGGACGTGGTTCGGGCACTCCGGCGTTGGGTCGATGGTTCCTCCTTCGTCTCCGGTGTGCGACTCTGCGGATCCTCCTCGATCACGGTGTACTCGATGGTAGGTTCTCCCTCGGATCCTATATGAATGTATGTGGTGCATAAATATCAAGAATGCATATCGGATGCATAAATGTAACATACTATAGAATGAAATGATGCGTGATGCGATGATCGTGTTAATGGTAATGATGGAAAGCTACATAAGGTTCCATATGTGCAGTTCTCTTTCTCGATGACAACACTATATTATCGGGGTTAGATAAAAAAGATTACATTTCATTTGTTTCTAAAGTACATTGAGTGTGCATATCTCTTCTCTGGAACAAACATTTTAACTACTATAAAGGAACATTCATCAATCATCAACTAGCATATTCAGATTGTTACTACTAAACAATGGAGATGCCGAGGATCAGTGAGGTTTATGATCCAAGATCTTCACTTAATCTTAAAAGTCATATATGACCATCTCGGGATTACCTTTTCTGGCTATATAAAAACTATACATACATACATACCTACTTATGCACCTTAGTAATTAAGATACAAAATAGATCAAAGCATCAATTATCTACTTAGAGCAATAATTAGATAAATAGTACTCTATGACATTGAAACAGCAAAGTATAAAAATAAAACAATCAAAACCATACACACATGAAATCATATACCCTTCTTTTCCTTTTATTCCTAATTTTGGAAATAAGGAATTTATAAAACATTTTCAAATTCTTCTCAAACTTTTTGTACAGATTGATGATGTCATGTAATGAGTGTAAAATAATTTTCATGATTTTTGGATCAATATTTTATTCTAGAAAAAATCAAGGAACATCCATTTCTTAATTAAAAGGAGCAATTTTTTATCAAACCAAAATAGCTATTTTTCTAGGTTTCATATTTTTTTTCCACTTAGATTCCATCACAGGAAAAGTCACACAAAAATTTTTAGAATTTTTGGAGCTCACATTATTTTTCTACAAAAATAACAAAAGTTAGCACTATTCAACATTTTCTGAAAATAATTCAAACCGCGCACAGTGTAAATTTCCCGCGCGTGCACAGTGCTGGGCCGCTGACAAGTGGGACCCGGCGGTTATGAACAGTAGTCCCGAGCTGACCGCGGCGGCGCCAGCCGTTGATCGGTGATTTCTCGCCCGACGGCGAGGTCACCGGCGGTGAGGTTAGCACCCGCGTGCTTTCGGGGTAACCTAGCGCATCGTTCTAGGGTGTTGGTTAGCCCTCGCAAGTGCTATGGCGAGCACCCCGACAGCCATGGCGGTCTTGGCGCGGCGCCCAAGCAACGGCGATAGCCCTCCGGTGATTTCCGGTGGCAACAAGGATGGCTACGGCTTCCTCCTACTTCCTCGAACATCTTTGACTAATTAATCGAACAAATATTGCTCCTAGTGAGCTTGATTGCGGTGATGGCGGCACGGCGGCGCAAGGCTCGCCGGCGCAGCGCGTCCCGATGTCTAGGACAGGATAGAGATCAAGCCCGGGGCTATGACACGTCTAGGGGCTCACCACGAACACTAAACAGGCACTGGTCCGGTCGGGGACACGACGGAGATAGACTGGCGGCGTGGAGGTCGACGACGGCAGCGTGAACACGGCGGTCAGGCGATATTCCGGCGTGTCCTGTGGAATAGAGATGAAAACATTGAGCCGACCACACTCTATAGCTCAAGGCGATTATGATAGAACAAACAGAAGGCCAAATGGTTCCCCAGAATGACCTGACGGCGGTGAGGTCGAGCTCGGTGGAGCTCTGGCCGGCCGCGAGGAAGACGAAGGTCGTCTGGGCAACCTGAGCGATGGCAACCAGCGAGACTAGTTGAAATCAGGGCGTAGAGAGATGGCGGGGCTATTGGCAAGCGCAAATGGGAAATGACAGAGCAACGGCGGCGAATTTCACGATGGGGTGAGTTCGGTTTGTTGGCGGCAGAAAGAAGAAAACGGGCGACGGCGGCCGAGGTGGGGCTATTTATAGGCAAGGATGGCATGGAGGTGTGGCCAGCGCATTCGCGGACCGGTTTGCGTGGCTAGCAGCACTTGGCCATGCGCCCGCAAAGCCTGGTCGGCCGTTGCCGTGGCGGCGGTGAGCAGTGAGAGGAAGAAGGAATAACGGCGGCGAGCTGGACGGCCTGCAGCAACGGTATGGGAAACGCGGTATGGGCGGGAAATGCCACTTCCCCAATCCATCTGTTCCAAATATGACGAGCAATAGGCCGCACGGGCGTGGCGGCGCCAATCGCCGGCGGGCACAAAGGTGCCGACGAGAACCTGCTGCTGCAAGTGCACTGTAGCCGACTGAAACCGCCTATTTCTCCTCTCTCTAACTCTCTGCTCAAGTTACCAAATTGCAAACCAATTCCACCGTTGTGCTCTCTAATGTGTGGACTACAACATTGCTTAAAGAATCACTAGCTAATTCCTAAGGATTTGCAAACTACAAGCTGATGAACTTAGGTAAAAACAAACTGAACTCTGAAATTCAGTTAAGCAGAGAAGTAATTGCAGCACTTAGCACTCTTTGGCATTTAATTAATGACAAACCAGAAAAGATCAAGTCCAACCAATTCCATATTAACAAAGTACAAACTTTGTACTAACTAATGATGAACTGTTTTTCAGGATTTGGTTCATGAAGAATAAAATTGCATAGCCCTAAATATTGAATTTAATTACTGCAATCCAGGACTTAGAAAAATTCTCGTCATTTGCTGATTTTATTTCACATTCAAATCTAGGGTCATTGTTTGAACAATTTAGGATGGGATTCAGCTCTAGACTCTTAAATAAAAGTTGTTGCATATATTTTGCACTACAACTTTCATTTAGGGCTTAACCCCAAAAACTAAAGAAATCATATACTTGCACTATAAACTTTCTAGTAACATGATAAAGGGCATAATTAACTTCATCATCACATGTGAGCACTTTTAGACAAAAAGTTGTATACAAACTCTACTTCAACCATAATTCTATACATTTTTAACTCACTTTTGAAGATTGTTAACATTCATATATATTGCACACATAGAAACTTGCAATAGCTTTTGCTTGTAATCAAATGCAAAATGATGCTTTATGCAATAATGCAAATGCAATGCACTTGATTAATATTTAGAATGTTACACGGTTGGCCCTAAAAACCACCTCGGTTAATGCCTAGCATTAACCGAGGCATTTATTTTTTATTAACCGAGACGGTTATAAAAACCGCCTCACAAAATTGATTAACCGAGGCGATTTTCTTTAAAATAACCACCTTGGTTAATGTATATTAACCGAGGCGGTCATTCTAAAATAACCGTCTCGATTAATAATTAACCGAGGTGGATATTCTATTTGTAACCGTCATGATAAATCAGGGCCCAACATACCAGCCCAGGGCGGCCTGATTTCGTCGTAGTATATAAATCGGACTTAGGGTTTCCTCCCTCACTCTTTCCTCCCTCTCCCGGCCTCCAGACCGACGGCGCCTCCATCTCTCTGCTCTCTCGGTCTCCCCCCTCCTCTCTCTCTCTCTCTCCCCTCCCTCCCTCCCTCCATTCCCTGAAGGCAACAATCCCGACGCGGCCTCGACGCTGGCAAAGACCGCGGCGCCCCACGGCACCCCCCCCGACGGCCGCTGCACGCGCCTACCCGACGCGGCCGCGTCTTTGTGCGAGGAGCCGTGGGCGCGAGGGTCGTAGAGGCGGTGCGGGCGCTACGGCCGTGGGGGCTGGGGACCGAGGATGCGCCTAGAGGGGGGTGAATAGACGTTTCTAAAAATTAACACCTTCAAATGCGGAAACGATTAGTGTCGGAGTTTCTGATGAAATGAAAACTCCAAATCAGAGAATAAAACCCCTCACAATATAATCACAAAGAATATAATTAATGAACAAGAGAACAACGAGGCAAAACCCTGCAACACAAAGTTAGAACAGCTAGTGGTGATTGGAGCACTCCGGCAATACCGGACGCGTCCGGTATGCACACCGGACGTGTCCGGTATACACGGGTTCTGCAAGGACCCCCTGAAACCTGCGCCTTTTGATTTCAAAGCTCGACACCGATTGCGGGTACCTTTAGGTGACCTATGGAACTCAGTAAACCTGCAGACAACCTCAAATACGGCAAGTGGATCACAAACATAATATGAAATAGAATTGAGACACGGTATTTGTTTTACCGAAGTTCGGACTCCTTCGAGTCCTACTCTCCGTTGAGGCAGCTGCGAGCGACCCAAGGACCAAGCTCTAGAGGACCACGCAGGTCTCCCTAGCCGGAGTCTTTTTCAACTTTCTTTGCTTGGCTTGATCTAGAGGACCACGCAGGTCTCCCTAACCGAAGTCTTTGCAAACTTTGATTTCTTGAGTCCACCTCTAGAGGACCACGCAGGTCACCCCAGCCGGAGTCTTTTCTAACTCCCTTTCCTCCTTCCACTAATTTGATTCCTTCCCTTGCGGCGGTGGAATCAACCGTTACAAACTTTTCGAGCCACACCACAATCTCTTGGGTGGTCTCCGGCGACGCCTAACCATCTAGGACCGAAGATCCAAGAGTAACAAATGCGAATCATGAGATTTGACAATATGCACAAGTGCTCAAGTGGTGGCTTGCTCTTAATTTTGAATTTCACTCAACCCACCATTAGGATTTAGAAATTTAGATCAATCACACACTAAGAGAGGGTTAGAGAGTGTTTGCAAAGCTTTTTGGAAGGCTTAGAAACCAGCAGAATTAGCAGCCTTCACGAGTGGAGGCTTGGGGGTATATAAAGCCACTTTGAAAAACTAGCTGTTTTCTAGCCGTTGCAGCATATCGGACTACCGGACATGTCCGGTATGAGCTCCCCAGCAAAGAGAGCCTCCTGGAGTTGGGCGCAAAAATGACCTACCAGAACTTCTGATACATGACCAGAACTTCTGGTCACCAACAGAACTTCCGGTGAAAGACCAGAAGTTCCGCTAGTGCACAATACAAGCATGGTGCGCGCACAAGGATAAAGACCGAAACTTCTGGTATCTGACTGGAACTTCCGCTCAGCACCATAACCACTGAAAAAGTCAGCCCTCTGGATTAACTCTAGAACAGTGCACTACCCCGAGCATACCGGACACGTCCGGTATGCATACCGGACGCGTTCGGTATACACGGGCAGGGCAGACACAGTCAGTCTCTCTTGCTCTCTCACTCAAACCTTACATGGGTTGGCTTGAGCACTTATGTATAGTATCTATCAACATGATGCATCTCTCTTAATAGTACGGCTTTCCTATTGAACTCAAGACATTAAATAAAAACGAATTGAACCACTTGAGTTGCTTTCATTCACTTCCAAGCCATAGCTTTCAATCTTTGTCAATTGAGGATGCCAACATGTCCATTTGACCTTTCCATCTTGAGCATAGCCATCTCGAGCACATGACTTCATTCCATTCATCCGATATGCATTACTCCAAATAGACCAAGTCATTTTCATCATCCTTTCACCAATAGTGATATTGAACCTTCACACAAGCACAACCTCATAGCTTGATTGATACCTCGACTAAATGCAAGTACTTTCTTCTTCACCCTAGCTAGGTTCTTCGGCCACCAAACCCTCGCTTGCCCTTCACCCTTGATTAGTACCTCAAAGCCTTTCCTTGCTATCTTCACCTTCTCAAGCCATCAAGTCATATCATGTGTTGAATCATCAATGTGCTTGTCCATTTGTATTGTTGTCTTCTTCATTTTCAATCTTTTACTCTTAGCAAGCTTTTCAATGTGAGACCGTTGTGTGTGCAAAACAATATGTCTCGTTAACCAATCTTAATATGCTTGCACTTCACTTTTGATCATTGTAATCCCACAATATAAGCCAATACATGAAACCCATTTGCATTGTTGTCTTGTGATTAAACTAGATTAATCATACAACAATCCATCATTTTGGCTTTAAACATATGTATCAAATACCTGTGAGATAACCATTTTCCTGCATAACACTTAGTAATAATGTTAGTCCTTTAATCGTGTTGTCATCCAATCATCCAAAACCCACTAAAGGGCTAGATGCACTTACGGGGCGGGCGGTGGCGCGAGGAGGGGGGGGCACGGCGGGCGCCTGACGCCCGTGCGAGCCCCGGCGATGGATCTAGGTGAGCTCCCTCGAGCATTCCCCCCCGGCTCTTCCTTGACCCGCGACGGTGCAGCCCCGCCCCTCTCCGACCATCGGCGGCGCAGCCCCTGTCCCTCTCCGACCATCGGCAGCGCGGCCCCACCCTTCCCCAACCCGGCGTGATGCGCCAGTCCGACGGCGAGCCGATCTGGTCGGATCCGGCCGCTAGCGGCGGCGGCGAGCCGTGGATGGAAGAGCGGCGCCGGCGCACGGGCGGGGCTCTTTCGGCGGCGGCGGCGGCAAGGCGTGGAGGGACGGCCCCATCCAGGCCCGTTAGGGTTTGGGATGGGCTTTTTCATTTGTTTTTGTTTTTTTTACGATTAACCGAGGCGGGCAGCAAAACACCTCGGAAAATACTTCCCATTTACCATGACCTTCCGTCCGTGGCGGTTGCAAAAACCGCCTCGGTTAATCCCAAAAAACCACCTCGGTTAATCTTTTCAGTTAGTAGTGCGCCAGGAACTCTCAAACTGAACTACGATGCTTCCTTTATTCTAGAACTCAGGAGTTGTAGTTGGGGCTTCCTAGTGTGTGACTGCGATGGTGATATTATGTTGACAAGTCAAGGGAAGATCAATCACCTGTTGAGCGCTTTTCAACAGAGCTGATGGGGTGAATATTTCGGACTACGACTTAATAGAATTAATAGGATACTCATACCAACAAGTTGTATCTTTTTTTTCAGAAGCTCATCTCCAAATAACTCTGAGGTTAAGCGTGCTTAGTCTGAAGCAATTTTTGGATGCAGAAAAGACTAATGTTGGTTTATGAGGGCAGTCTATGTCTAAAAAAATTGCCAATGTAAGCGAGGAGCCCAGTCTTGAAGAGACAGGGCATTACAAATGGTATTCAGAGTCAACTCTCATGATTTCACGGATGTATGGCTCATAAACTTGGATAGGTTGCGCATGGATCTACAAGAGCATGACACTTGGGCTAGGGAGCTAGGAATATGGATATGACCAAGAGAGGACTGTAACACCCCGGCCCAGGGCTTAATAGGATAATATGATACTCATACTGATAAGTTGCAACTTCTTTTCTGGAAGTTCATCTTAAAAGAACTCTAGGGTTAAGCGTGTTTAGCCTGGAACAATTTCAAGATGGGTAACCTACCGAAAATTCGTTTTCGGGTGCGCATGAGTGAGGATAAAGTGCGCAGAAAAGACTGGTGTTAGTCTGTGAGGGCAGTATTGATCCTATGACAGCTGTCAAATGTAAGCGGGCCCAGCCTCGAAGAGGCGGAACGTTACAAATGGTATCAGAGCCGACTCTTGCGGTTTTTACGAAAGATGTATCGCATTCTTGCTTGAGCATGGTGCGTATGGTCGGTGTGACAAACATAAGCGCATCTTATTTGGCCCAGGCACACGGACGTGGTCAAGAGAGGAGGTTCCTAGCCAGGGGTTGATCGACGAGGACGTCGATCTCTTAGGGAGGTGAGAATGTAACAGGTCGGGCCATGGCTTAATAGGATTAATATGATACTCATATCGATAAGTTGCAACTTCTTTTCTGGAAGCTCATCTCGAAAGAACTCTAGGGTTAAGCGTGTTTGGCCAGGAGCAATTTCAGGATGCGTGACCGATCGGGAATTCGTTCCCGGGTGCGCATGAGTGACGATAAAGTGTGACAGAACCGCCCAATTTATATACGATCAAGCATGACGGTCTCCGTTAATCACGTTGACACGCACATGCCATCACGCATATAAACCCGGTAGTCTGCCGAGAGTCACGAATGACCTCGGTAAATCAACTTTACAACCAGGATCGTACTCGATTAAGCAAATACATATCATATACTCAGAGTTCACAGCAGAAAAGATTATAACAATAGAATTATAAATAACGAATAAAAGTTTAGTTTCAAATCATTTCACAATAAAACAAAGTTTGGAATAATTACCAAATCAAAACTTGAGTGGTATTGCTAGCTTAATTGACATTCTCCGATGAAGTATGGGTGAGAAACATATACGGAGTAGCCGTGCCCACCGGCTTTAACACCATCCAAAATAAGGAATTCACACTCGCAATGGGTGGGATAAAACCCTCGAGTACTCAATTGTACTCCATAAGACTTACCCGTCGGGGAGAAAAAAATAAAAGACACCAAGGAATAATGATAGGCTTTATATGTGGGGTTTGATGGCTAGCATCATTTGCGAAAAAGCTACTAATATCATCCTTACTTTAAGTTTTAGTAGCAGAGTAGTACTATTGAGCTATTTAGGACTACATTAGTACTTTTCTATATCATGTTATTTTAATCATAGAAACCATAGTTTGTGGATGGGATACCAATCAAAATCCTTACCTTCACCATCCAAGGTGTTCTTTTATCACTACGTCTCTACGAAAAGGTATGAGTTTCTCACTATCCGGGAGAGGCGATTCGAATCGATTACACCAAACTGGGTAGAGCACAGATCACACACCAGACAGTTTGTACATCACCAGCGCGAATCACCGTTCACTCTATTCGAAAGATAGGATTGAACCGTTTCGTAAAACTCATGGTCCTCGAGCCTCACCAGTCAGTACCCCAACGACCCGTGGCCTGTAGTTGCTGTTGGATCTTGGATCAGTCCCCTCACACCATTTGCTCTCCTCCCAGTAATGCTAACGGTTCAATACCTACCTCGAACGAGTTAATCGGTTTCACAGTCAAAACGAGTTATTCGGCTGTTATATGAAGGTACCTTCAATCTCACACCTAGATCCAGAATACGGTACGGTCCTTAATCGACACAGACGGAAAAGATATAGACATACAAGACCTCCATGTCCTGTAGCCTCACCAACACCGAATTCCGTCCGGTCTCCAATTATTAACCACCTCATGATTTAAGGATAGCACGTATATATCCCGTAGTATCAAGTAACCATCCTATATCTCGTGAGTGACAGGAAATCACCCGACTTCTACCGGTCTAAGCATGGCTAAGCATTTAAGGAATTCGTCCTACACATACTAGTGGGGTAATATCTGGAAATAGCTGTAGATCAAGGTGATCATGCAACAACGGTTTCATCCAACTCCTATTTACTTAATGCATATTATACTAGACTTAAGGTGTAGTAAAGCATTTATAAAACAAAGAGAATGGGTCATGCTCCGGGGCTTGCCTGTGTTGCGAGGAAGGTTAGTTGCTAATCGACATCGGCATCTTTAAATGGAATCATCTTGTTGGGATTAGATCATCATGAACCTTCTCAGGAACTTGACCGTCGCGATGCTTCTTCTCTCACGTGCACTACATGTAATAAAATGATGCGTGCTTAATGCTATGCGTGACATGATGCATGATGAAATGGTTTACTTGAATGATAATAAAGGAAAGCTACACAAGGTTCCATGTGTGTAATTATCTTTCTTTGATGACAACACTGTATTATTAAGTTTACTTTTAACTTTTATTGAGTATGTGTATATCTCTTCTCTAGAAAAGGTGTTTTAATCAATCCAAAATCATACAAATCATTACTTGAGTTAAACAACTAAAGAAAATTGAGTACAACTTTCCTTCACAATGCAATCACAAGCATTTATTATAAAGCATTTCTATCTATGTTCTTAACAAGTCATTTATGAATTTAATAAAGAGCAATGCATCACATCATGCAAACAAAGCCAGACAAGAAATTATTAATCAAGTATCATTAAACACATATGGGTTACAGGGATTGAAATAATCAACTAGAGTGACAAAAAAAGAGATAGGACAGACACTACATTAGCTAACTGTTTTAGCCATAACAGAAAATTGTTCACGATCATATGGGCTTTCACGTGCAACCTAGTGTAGCCCTTGATCCACACAAAAGATATTACATGTGAAACTAGTTACATGGGTTAAAAGCTACTATGACGGCTACTTATCATTAATCATGGTTAACACGGAATATATAAGATATACTTTTAAACATGAAGTCTCATATGGTTACCTAATCCACTGCTAGTTATAAAGTAAACTGGCCTAGCAATCAAACATGATTGAGCTTTTAAGAAACATTTATACAACTCCATTATGAGCAATAGAGAATCATTTATATCTAGATTACATGCATCCATAAGTAATTTATAGCACTTTCGAGTATTTATTTAACCATTTTCACTTTCAACTAACAAGTTAAGTAATTATAACATAAAAAGGCTATACCAATCATGGATTAGGACTTGACATGAGAACACATATATACATAGCTAATCAAAAGATCTAGGAACATGCAGGATATCCATCCGGAGCAAAAATAAGCAAAACTAGAGAACTAGTGATAATGTTTGGTTATTAATTCTTAAATTAACATGAGACCCTACTTTAGGTCATGACAATAAAATAAACAAGTTATCTATTATTCATTTTAGGTAATTCAGAGACAAATAGTACTTAATCATGTTAAACCAGTAAGGTAATCAATTGCAACATTCAAAGACATATACATGCACTCAACTAAAATGCTTCCTTTCTATTTATTAATAAGTATATAAATAATGATTTTATTAAACACATTCAAATTCATCCCAAACTTTTTATGGAGGTTGGTATTACCATAAAACAGTTGCAAAATAAAAATTCATAATTTTTGGATATTTATGTTGACCTACAAAAATCATAGAACTTGCATTTCTTAATTAAAAGATGTAATTTCAACACATGTCAAAATTATCAATCATGGCAAATTCCTATTTTTACATGACAGAGCATCTCACAAAGAACACAAAACAATTTTTGTTATATTTTTATCACCCATAATTATTTAGCTATGAATTATCAAAGAATTAGCAATTAAATTATTTTTCTGAAAATATAAAAGGGTATCAACCTTAAACAGGCTCGGCCTGTTGGTTCATGGGCCCGAGACGGCCAAGCACCGGCCCAACTCCCACTCCTCTCTCTTCTGCCACTGTCAACCGGCCCCCACCTGTCGGACTCCTGTCTCCTCCCTTCTCTAACTGACAGTCAGGTCCAACCTCATCCTCTTCTTTCTCTCCCATTCAAAAGCAGGGGCGGCGGCCGTCGGCCGTTCTTGCCGGGGCGGCAGAGTCAAAGCGAACTACGGGCATCACCAGCTTTCCTCTCTCAAGGCGAATCCAACAAGCTATCGACGGAAATCAATAGTAGCCTGAAAGTTAGTAGGGTCAGCGGCCATGGCGGTTCTGGCCGTCCATGCGGCGGCAACCAAGTTCCCGGCCATGAGAGTGCGGTGGGATCAAATTGATGGCGGGGTTAGCTTCGGGAGCTCGAGGGAGAACCTCGGTGCTCCCGCAGTTGAGCCGAGGACAAGCGTAACGAGGGAAGTCCGCGGTGGAGATCGGGGAGGCGAGCGCTGGCTCGCGCGGCGCACGCTGCTCGGGCGGCTAGTGGAGGAATGGCTCAACGGTTGAACCGATGAGAATCAAAGCGTCATAGTGAGCACGGCTCACATGCTGGCATGGTGAGAAGTGCACCAGAGCGTGCTATCCACGGTGGAGGCGGTCGCGGCGGCACTCTGCCGGCAGCGGGGAAGAAGGTGGACACCTGGGTGATTCCGGCGGTAATTGGCCGCGCGGTTTGATTCAAGAGGGACGCGTGGAGGTTGCGATTATGCTGGAGAGCAATTGGAAAATGAGGTGGAGTACAGAGCTTCAATTTTGCCGATCGGTGAAGACACACGGCGGCGGCACAGAGAGAAGAAAAGAAGACGATAATGGCCGGCACGCGCTATTTATATACAATGGCAAGGTCGAGCAGACAGCTAGCAAGTTCACGAATTCATCTACGTGGCCAGCAGCGCATTTCCGTGCGCGAGTGGATTGCGGGCGGCCGTTGCCGTGGCGGGAAAGAGCAGTGAGGGAGAAGGAAGAAGGCGGCGGTGGCTGGTTGGCCAGTCGGTGACGGCGGTATGGGCAGGGCAGGGTCGCTCCACTCTTTCTGCTCCAGCACGACGTGAGTTAAGGCTCAAGCAAGATGTGGCAACGGCGGCCAAGCAGGGGCGAGCACGTCGCCGGCGACAGTGAAGGAGATGAAAACGAAATTCCCTCCTTCTCGGGTTAACTGTAGTCCGACTGAAAACATGGTTTTCCTCCCTCTCTATCTCTCATGCAGTGGACCAAAGTGCCAACCAATTACACCATGACAGACTACTATAGGTGTACTTAAATTTTGTCAATATGATCAAGGTCTAGTTCTAATTGGTTTGCAAACTATATATTACCAAACATAGGTACCCTGAAACTGAAACTCAGTTTCAGTAACTGAATTTTTCAATTCAGTTAAGGGCTTTAGTTAGGACTTTGCAAAACAACACTTTAGCACTTTGAGTGGATTAATTAGGAACTGAATCATGGTCAAGAAAATCAACCAATGGTACCACTGTATAGTACAAACATTATACCACTTCACGGAACAAGAATTGCACAATTCTTACTAAAAAGAATTAATCTAATTTAGTCCCCAAAAATGAACTTGATATTACGAAATCAGGGACTTAGCCAAAATGCTAAGTGCTGAAATTACCATTAAATTCACTCTTTAGGCTATTAATTAATGATTAACCAAACATCAAACAAGACAACCACTTGCACAGTTGTATAGCACAAGTATTATACTAATTCATGGAACATGAGTTACACAATTTTTATCTATGGAAAATTGATTATAGAAATTCCCAAACACTAGTACTTTGAATTGAAAACTCAAAATTCAGTTAAACAAAACCTGAAAATGCTGATTAGCTCCTTTTGGCAATTAATTAAAGAAAAACAATCAATCAACAAGCCCAACCATTTGCATGACATCAAAGTACAAACTTTATACTAACAAATGGTAAACTGGTTGCCAAGATTTTATTTATAAAAAAAACAACTCTACACTGCACTAAAAATTGAATAAAGCAATTGGAATTCAAGACTTAGAAAAATCTTTAAAGCCCAATTCAATTCATCTTGAATTCAAATTTAGAGCCACTGTTTGAGCAAGCTAAAATAGGATTTGGCCCTGGGCCCTTAAACAAAGTTTGTAGCATAAAACTTATACTACAACTTTTATTTAGGGCTTAACCCAAAAAGTAAATAAATCATATAGTTGTGCTTTTAGCCATTTAGTAACTTGCTAAAAGGCATAAGTGACATTTTCACCACATAGAAACACATTTTGTCAAAAGATGCAACATAAACCCTACTTCATATTGAATTCTAAACCATTTTAGATAGTTTTTTAGGATCATTTGACAAACACATAGGTTGCACACATAGAACATGCAATTAGCACATGCTCATGATCTTATGCATAATGGTGCTCATGCATTAATGAAATGCAATGCAAACCATGATTAACACTTAGAGTGTTACAGCTCCTCCCCCCTTACGAAAATCTCGTCCCGAGATTTCAAGGCCAGGATAAACCGTGGGGTTTAGTAATGGAAAAGGAAATGTGTAAACCACATCAATTTATATGAGGTTCACAAAACAATGGGAATCGATAGTAATGTTACAACCATGATCAAAAAAGACGGTTGTATGACAAGGAGTTTAGAAAATTTAAAGAAACAAGGCATGAATCCCAAAATAGATTCCAAGGTATAAGGGCACCATAATTGTGAGTTTATAATGGATCATGTTCACAACCTCGATACTGACGTATGTCAAGTAGCACAACCATGTGGCGGCCTTTCCACAGGAGGCGCTTGATTTCGTCGCGGCACCATAGGCTATGGAATATGACACCATTATAAGACACGACAGTAGTACTCCCGTGTAACAATATCAAGATCACAACCGAAATTAGAAGTTGGTTACAATAACAAGGAATCGAGGAATTCCAAAGGAATGTATCTTTGAATCCCAAAGGGTTGTCCAAAGAGTGAAAGCGCTTTAATTGTGGACTATAATGGAGTAGGAGCACCGACTATGATACTAGTGGGCATCCTGGTAGATACTCATGTGTTTGCAACCATAAGAGATCTCCGATTCCAACACGGCACCATAGTCACCGGTCGGGACACCATCATAGAGTACAATTAAAGTA